>JAYKAV010003488.1:167374-370070 GCA_035582835.1 Phoebastria nigripes | reverse complement strand
AAAAAAAAAAAAAAAAAAAAAATTCTCTATTCTCCCTTTCTCAAAGCAAATACACTCATACAAGTATTATCACTTGGTAAAATTCTTCTTTGATGATTCTGCTCCTTTTAGGATTTTCTAAATTGGATTTTTTTTAATTTAATCCTCCCCAAAAAAACACCACACACAGTGTAAATATGAGCTCAAATTTACAAGATATATAGCAATAACATGTATGCATTTAGAAGTTTAATCTGCAAAGGCTTTTTCATATATATTTGAGGGGGACAATAAGAATAAAGATCTGAGGGAAGAGGCCTTTACTTCTGACACTTTTCAGGAGTAGGCAGAGCAGAGGAAAGACTCTTCTCAGCTAATCTTTCTGTCAGACCTGTTATCTTATTACCCCATCACAGGGTAAATGAAGGTTGGGATATACTTTCCCAGTCCACTAAAAATATGTCATTAGCCAATCATATTTTAGTATGCCAAGAGGAAAAAAAAGGCAAACAAAACCCCCACTTTGATAGATTTTTCCCCACATTAGTCACAAAGCCTTGAAAAATTCTAGAAGAACTGCTACTTTCAAACTGGTTCAAAACATGTTGTAAAATTATTATAACACATAAGGAGTGCAGTTATTTAAGGTAAAGCCTTTCATGTCAAACAGTGTTCCTCGTCAAAGCAAGTGAGTCCTCCTTTAGGTATCATACTGATAAAATAACTAGATGATATTTTACCATTTAATATGGACAATGATTCAGAAAAAATGTTTTTCATGTTATTATTATTAAATCCATGTTAAATGTATTATGTGCTATATGTCTTTTTCTACCAGCTCTGCCATTAACTCCATAACAGCTGGTGCTAACTGTACTAAATTGTAATATAATGAGCTCATATATTGCTGGCAATTACAGAGTTAAGTTGAATAAATCCTCTGAGTACAAAAATAAGTCTGCTTTCTATCTAGCAATAAATTAAAGGTAACACCTGCCTTAATTTAAAATTGCCAACGTTTTCTAAAGATATATAATACATATAAAATATATACATATACAACAGCAAAAAAGAAAAATCACAGTTGAAACAACTTCTGAAAATTTGTTTGATTCCACTATACCTATTTCATGTTTGTCACATGCATCACCACAACAAATCATTTAAACGCTGGTTGCACATTTCTGGCTTATGTCATATGGTAACTATAGTGTTAAAAGTTAAAAATCCTAAAAGTAAAGACCGTGCATGGTTATTTGTTTGCTACACAGTTTGGCTATACAGTTCCTAGATCTTGTGATTTTAACATCATTTTAGCATGTGATGCTACTGCTGGATGCAATTCAGGAAACTCTTTAATGTTAATTGTGGGCACTGATCCTCCTCAAACTTGGTTCTTTCAGCTGCTTTTATGAAGGAGACAAAGGATAAAAGTACAGTGTATGTAAAACAGCCAGGTCAGGAAATGATGAGTGTTTCTGGACACCACAGGTCCAACCCAGGACATAGGCTGGAGACAAAAGGAGGTGCCCCCAGCACATTCAGGGGAGCATGACATGGCTCCCATCAATCCTGCCTGCAAAACTGGGCGTACAGGCTCAGTGGAGGCAGCAGCTCCCAGACACCAGTCACATCGTTAGACCCACAGAAACATGAGGCCAGACAGTAATACTTTCACCTGCTGCTTATGACAATAATATCTGTGAACATCACAGCACACATTTGTCCTAAAGGACAAGTCCTAATGTCCTAAAAGTGACATCATTCAGCAGGAACCCTGTAGTACCAATCTCCCGCTCAATCTTCCAGTCCACTTCTTGGGATCCATCATTACAAAGAGGCACTGTAGACAAAAAGAACATCTCACAGCTTAGGAGTCTGTCTGAGGCCCTTACAGCCACAATAAGGCTACCCCATTTGGTAACCACAGTATCAGAGCCACTGCGCCCACATAATGTACATCTCTCTCCCATCTCATAGAGCGACAGGGCTTACCACAAAGTATTGCATCTCTCACATACTGCATGAATACCAATACCTTTCAAGAAAAAAAAAAAAAGGCATTAGTCAAAATAGCCTTGTGCTCAGGCTATTCCAACAGCTCTAAGGGGTTGCTTACCTCCTGTAGTGCATTGTGTACAGCTACAGAAAAAGAACCTAGGTCCAGGAAAGAGCTAGTGTTTGTGACCAGATACCTTTCAGACAAGGGCATCATGACAAGATACCATCACTTGAATACAACAGTGAAATAGCATAATATAATGCTATCATTTTTTGTCATAAGCTGAGAACAAAGAAAGGAAACAGCCCTTTCTCAACATTAAAGATGTCATACCTGATCTTTGGGAATACAGATAAAGCTCAGAGATCTACAGGACCATAATAGACATGCTAGCGAGAACCGTTAAAAGGCCATCATGATACACAGGTCTTTCACTGAGAGGAGGGGTCCATGGCAGACCATGCCATGAATGGGCTCACTGGAGATGCTGCCCACTCCGTTCGGATGAAATGTCCTGTTGTCCACCCCATGCAACCCCTGCACCTGGCATGGAGGAGGATTCCTTCACGTTGCTACATGCTTTACGTTACACACTTTGTCTTGCTTGGATGCTTCACCAACTACAAATCCAGGTTGTCTGCTAGTAAATGGATTTACCCCAAGGCTGTTTACATCAAAAGTGATAAAGAAAAAGCATTCCTCAAAAACACAGTTCTCCCAGTTCCATGCCATCACGCACTGGACTGTCTTCCCCCTAATGATGAGTTAAACCAAGGTCCCATGTCACAAGGGAGAAAGACAACAGCAGAGGAATTAACCAGCTTGTGCCAAAGAAGAATGGACATGATGAGACACCACATCTGCATGACAGTGAAGAAAATATACCTCTACTGCTATTAGAACATTACTGATTAGTTTTAAAGAGAGAACAATGGGCTTGTACTAGAAATACTCTGACTGTAGACACAGGTTCTCTATAGAAAGTTTTCTTCATCTTGGGCCATTCATTTCAAAACAGACTACACATGAAGTAAAGCTGTATCTTTCCAGAACAAGAACAGCAGGATCTGGCCCAACAGGGCCCCATGTATTGAGGGAAACGACTGCTGTTACAGAGAGAACGTGACTGCTCGTTGAAGGAAGCATTTGTCCCTGTGAGAAGAGTTTACGCGAGTAAGCAAAATTATAGAGCGTTTAGGGCGGAAAATAAATTTTTGATGACTCTAAAATGATACATCTGTGCATAAGTATATACATATGCATACACTGGTGTGTTAGTCTGTAAAATAAATAACAGTATTTCCTTCTGGATTGAAACCCAAATTTCAATAGTCCTCAGTCTTACTTAACACATGGAGTACTGGGTTAAAACTTTTTAAAGTGGCTACTGATTTTGCATACCTCAAATTTTAGGGGCACAATCAAAAATGCTATTACTGCTCCTGATTGAGGAGGGGTCAGCACTTTCAGGAAAATGGCACCTTTTGAGAGCACCCAAATTCGGTATCCCAAATCTGAAGTCATTAAACACATTTGCCATTTCTGCAATTCCACAGGGCTCAGGTTACTGCAATGGTTTCCAGCATCTCTGGGCCAGTCTTACCCAATACCAGTGTACTTACAAAGTCCTGAAACAAATCTCAAGCATGGAATTTGAGATCATGTTTCTCATCCACCATTAGGAACTCATTAAGACTTTCTCTGAATCACTCCAGCAGCTTCCCTGGCATCATCACCAGAAATTAAAGCATTTTGCCCTTTATTTGATGGAACTTCACAACTCTGCCTCTTCCCCATCCATCTACTCACATTTTAACGTATCACTGGCAGCCTATGTAGCTTTGATAGCTATGACAATTCCCAGACTGCAAGGCCACAATCTCCTCTCTCAAATCCCTCCTTTAGATCCCTCTCTGCCACAATGTTTATAAATAATCATCTAATTCCTTACAGCCAGCTGGGTGGAATCTGGTCTTTACTGCATACACACATATAAAATATTTTGTTAAAATGCAATGTGCATAAAAATATAAGGGAAGGAGGGTTCATAAGGAGAAAGAATATGTTTTATTTAACCAGTTGATACAGTTTGAAAAAATGGATGTGTTCACTGCTTGGCTATATCGACTCATTTGATAAATGAGATTACCTAATCCTTCCGTCTCTCACATCCAGAGGGCAACTACAGCAACAGTCCTACTGTAAAAATGTATACATTTTACTGAAACCCACCTCTTAAATGAGTTAGCTGTCAATTATGCTCCTGCCACAGAAAGAATCCACAGCAGGAAACAGTTCTTCACATATGTAGTGCATATAAGACAATCAACCTCCACTTTGGTTTAAAAATCTAGATGTTGCTGAAGTAATACAGGAAAAAAATATTACAAGAGTCTTGATACTGTATACGCATTCAATAAATAGATAGAAGGATACAAACATACGAGTGCATATTAAAAATATACACCTGCATATTATCCACGTACATGTATACATGCTCAGATCATTACATAAAGTGACATGTGGGAGTATTACAATAATGATGATGATGAAAGAAGGTATATTATGCTGTGGGTAGAGGGCTATATGCATGTTTTATTCGCTTGAGTTACAGTGAGTTGTGACTAGCTATGACATTTGACCATACTGCAGTCTCCAATAAACATAAAGCAAAGTCTATACTGCCCCTTTAAAGATATGTTTTTCATTCATTCCATAGGACTGAAATGTGTTCTAATGCTTCTGAAGGGTTTTAATAAATATGAGTATGTATAAAATGCTACTGATGATTCAATTACTAAATCACTATAACAGCTGTGGTGCTGTGATCTCTTTTGAAATAAATTATGTCATGGTGATTACCTAAAAAGAAAGGTGCATTTCTCATATGATGTTGTATGATGCATTATAGATTAAATAGGGTGCGTACTGTGTATTTATTCTACAGCTTGCATTTAGTGGAAGTGGGTAGAATATATAGTTGAGATATACGTGTGTCATTTCTATTATACCATATGCACATCTGCAGGAAGGACACACATACTTTTTTGATTCCTATGCTAAATTTGCTCATTTCATCAGTCAACATTTCCTTTTCTTAGGACTGATCAAGGCTTTAAGAAAAACCAGGGGTTTAGTCTCTCTGTTTCATCCAGTGCATTATCATTGTAACATTAATCTTTCTGGAATGGATTTCATTTTATCTGGTTGCATTTCATGGCAATGTAAAAGTATAAAAAATGCACTTTGATTTTCTAAGGGAACATTAGCAGCTAACATTAGTAAGGGTAGAAGTAAAGCTCTTGTTCTAAGTAAATTTAACAGACATGCCGGCATCAGAGGGAGGGCCATAATATGAGTATGTCTTTATTTTTGCATTAACTGATTATTTTTTTCTAAAAAGAGGTTCTATGCCAATAGGATAAAGGGGTGCTGCTTCAGGAAAGGATACTTCCCACTTAAAGAAAGTACAATATATTTTCATTATTAGAAGAAGCAATGAGTAATTTCCCTCAAAACAATACACCATAATTTATACACATTTTAATGGCAGTATTTTAGAGATGTAAGAAAGTCATACAGCACTGGCAAGGTCCAATGGAGTATAATACAGAAGTCATTAAAACATGACAGAAGTCTTCCTAAAAGTTAAAAAATGAAAATATACAAGAAATAATTAAAGGAGAGTAGAAGAAAAAATCCTCCATTAAATGTGTTACTGTAGGGGTTCCTTTGACTGTGTTAAGGTCAAACGCTAAGGACTATGAACAACATAAAACAATATTTTTAATATTATAAACATACTTTCAAACACTCCGTTAAACTTTCCAGCCACTGGCAAAAAACTTTTATCAACTTTATGTCTTAAAAATGAGACTTTTTGTGGCAGGCCTCTACAGATCAGTATAAATTCAATCCAATTTAAAGCACAGTAACGATGTGGGCAGTCTCAGACTATTACTTTCAATGGGATAGAGTCCCTAAGGATGACATAGACTTAGTCCCATTGAAAGTAATGGGGTAAGCAATCACATGCCATTACTTTCAAGGAGACTCAGTCTATACTATCCATAATAACATGGTAATATAAATCTGTACTGACTCATCAGCATGAAGAATGAAAATGTAAAAGAATGGCAAAGCGGCAAACGTGCACCCTGAGACAAAAAACAGCCCCTTGGTTTCTCTGCATCCATAACTCATCAATGTTGAAAGTTTATTACAGGAGAGCTAAAAAGGCATATGAATGCAAGGTGAGACATTAAAACCAAGATGAGGCTTCAGCATTTTATAGTATTGTTAGTCTTCACTGCCCCTCTCTCTCTCTCTCTCTTTTTTTTTTTTTTTTTTTTTTTTTTTTTTTTTTTTTTTTTTTTTAAGTACTATACAAATAGTTCTGGTCCTTGAAGTCCTCAATTTAATTTTTTTGTTTCCTAAATCCAGCAATATGAAAAATATTTGTTCATGGAGAATGTGTCTCTATAAAGCCATTTATTTTTCGTTTTTTCTCAGTGCACAACACAGACAGCTACAAATAGCCTCTGCAATCTTCCACTCTGCAAACCAAAGACATTAATAATATATTAAAAGGATAGATAATTCTGAGCAGGTGGACAGGGTAGTGATTGATCCATTACTGTGCAAATACCTTGGTAATGGCTTGTAAAAACTTAAGATCCACAAAACAAAGAGATAACAAAGCTCCACCATTAAGACAGACACCCATTTATGGCTAGTAAATTTTACACAGATTAATAGAAAAGACCAACTCAAATCCTCCTCTTGATCTAACAATAATGCTCGAGTTAGCAGGGCTCAAGAGTAAAAGCCATTGGTAAAAAGTAAAGCAGATCACCCTGCCTTGTGCCTTTGGGGTAGATATGACGACTTATTTTGATGAGGAAGTTGCCACAGTTTTCAGTAGATCAGCCAAAAGCATTTCTACAATATTCACACAATATCTCAAGTCCCTCTGCTGACCTGCCAATATCTTTACAAAAAATAACCCTAATAAGAGCACCTAGTTTGCATATAACCCAACTTTTTATTTTCCATTTCCTGCCACCTTCCTGGGGAGTTAAAAAATATGAATATAAAAGTTTACATATATACATATATGTATTAGAACATTTCTTCCCCAATGGAGTGACGGAAAAGAAGTCCTCTGGCTACTGAGCAGTAATTGAGAATATTGAATATTTGCATTCCATAAATTGTTTAAAGAATAAAAGCGAGAGCAAACCACAGGCACTCTAAAAGTTTGGATAAGAATCACAACTAGTGTTACTCATTTCAGTCACATAACTGTTTTCAAGAGAATTACATTGCTGTGATGCAGTGAATCAGAGTTTAGTGGTTGTCAAGTTATAATTGACAAGGAAAACTATAATCTTGCTGAATCCAGAATGGATTTTGACGTAGGGGGCAGGGGGATAAACCATGTTTTGAAACTAAACTCTTGCTCTGAATCACCAAAAGAAATTATAATACAAAATTTAAAATAGTAGAACATTAAATAGCATAATATAAAAACATAAGTACATAAAAAATAAATATATAAGTATTATCTGAAAGTTGTTCTATAATGGTAATTCCTGCTTTGCAGAAGAGGTGGACATGACTTAATTTGGTTCAACTTTAGGTATATAAAACCTCTATAGCTATCATAGAAGGTTTGCTGCAAGAATTGAACCCTACATTTTTCATCCCATAGTAAGTCTTTCACTGTGAGGCTACTTCATCTATGGACTTATTGCATCTTTTAATACAGCCTCTGCAAATGCCATTTTCTCTGAAATTCTCAAATCCCTGTAGTTAAACAGGATCTCTTACTGAAATAACTGTTGATTTGACTGTTGACACTTTACCAATTTTAGCTTGCTCTTGTAAGTGAAGAACTAGGCCAGTTCTCAAAAGGGCATATTTTAAGATACATAATCATAGCAATTTCACAAGGATAATATTGTTATACTGTAAACATTTTAATACACTACCAGTTTTATCTGCCCTTTCCAATAGTATAGAAGATGCTGCCTTCTGCATGTCATAATCCTGAAGCTTTCACCCATTGCCACCCTTCCTTCTTAAGACTATAGCCAGATTTCAGCATCACAACACTAGCTAAAAAGTATAATGAAGAAAGAACTGATGGACTAAAACAATCTTGATATGACATTTCCCTTCTTGATATATATATACACACTGCAGTCTTTCTCCTTTCTGTGCCCTTTTTTTTAGTAATAGTTTCCTTTTCTTAAAAAAAAAAAAACCACAACAACAACAACAAACTTTAAAAGAAAAAACAGAAGAAAAAAGCTCCTTTCAAGGAAAGGAAAAAGCAAACGGACTATGATTCTTAAAAATCATTTAAACACTTTTACTGAGAGAAAAATATTATCTCACTATATGAAGTATTGAAATTAGACTACAAACAATTGTAACTTTGAACAGCACCTGTTTACTCAAATCTCTAACAGTGCATATGTAAAACACAGGTCTTAGCAGAGGAATATGATTTTTTTTTTTCCAAAAATATTTTTCTGTCTGTTTGTGCACCTGCATCTTTGCAAACAATTTTTAAGCTATGAAAAAAAGCTTTGACAGGCAGGATCACATTTATAGAAACAGTTTGTTCTGAACAGAAATGTATTTGGTACATGGTGAAGAATAGAAAAGAGTATGTATTGTATTAAAAAAATGAAATGATTGCACTTTTAAGTGATTTAATGTTATGTATAATTTCATAAACAATAATTAATAATGACAAAGGTAGCATAATGAAAACTGCCAACTTGCTTAGAAAATATGCTATAGCATATATATAGTACAGCACAGCTGTACTATTCAGTTGTGTATTGCATCACACCATAAAATTAGATTAAAACATTATAATGCTCTTAATAACTTTTCCTTATAAAGTTATGAAAATGATTGCACGAACATGAAAAAATAAAAACCCTCAAAACTAATTTTCCTGAAGCGTTTCCCCCCCTTTCATTTTAAAAAAAAAAATCAAACCAAACAAAAAACAGGAGGTGCACACAAGCTCCTAAGAGAATGTGTACACCTTTCTGATACTGTTTTGATAATTTATGTTTTCAAAACATGCTTCCACATTCAAAGGGTGGCTATGTTTTTAGAGTTGAATATTTCCTTGGTTTTTAGCCAAAGGTGGTGTTTGATCCTACACTCGGATCTATGGGCACAAGTACCAGCAGGCACTGTACATCTTGTAATACTATCTATCGTGATCATAGGGAGTAACTGATTTTAGAACACCCACCAGGCAGTACGCCCAGGTATCTAAGACAGGAGTGAGCCTTTAGGCCTCTTTTGCACCTGCTGACAACACTCACTGCACTCACCCCTTCCTACACGGTTACAATAGCTGGCATTGAAATGATACAGGTTGTAGTGCAAATCCTTTTTTGTTGTTGTTTTCAAAAAGAAATCCAGGTTCTTTTCTTTTTTTTTTTTGGTAGATCTGAAGCATGGTTATAAAAAAAGATAGGGTTTTTTTGTGGTTTGCATATTTTAAGATCACGAAAAAATATGCAGTAAATAAATCATTCATACATTAAGAATGATTACCAGTGTGTAAAGTGGAATGTTGAATTACCTTAGATATATTACCCACAATGCTTTTCAAGGCAGCAGCTAATTAGCAGGAGAAAGGTCATGCAAAAAATAATGTGATTAGAAGAGGTTGAAAGAAAAAAAAAAAAGCCACATATTTGGACATAGACCAAATTTCCTTTTTGCCACTGTAACTGAAAACCATTGCTTCAATATTTAATGAAATGCTTATGTTGCAGCACCTGGTCACATTGTCAGCATTGCCTAACCACTGCCTCCCCTGTGGGTCATTACTGCAGCCATCTGAAAGGGGGCAAACTGTTCATCGACTACAATAATGCCAGTCTTTAAGAATCTACAGCTACAAAACAGCAGGAGACAGAGTTACTTTGGCTCTGATCTTGGGAAAAATGGCTGGGGGCAAAATGCTGTTTCCTACCATCAGAGACTATACAGTTAGCAATAATTCTGTAAGTCAAAGCCCATGCACAAGACCCAGCTTGGCTACCCTGTTCTGCTTTTTCTCCCTTTGCAGAAAGCTAGCAGCTCCTGGTGAGAGATCCTTGTCAACAGGAAAACAGTAGTTCACACTACCCTGCTAATGATCCAATGCATCAATAGCTCAAACAATCACAACAAGCAGATGTCCTAAGTTAATATAGACTTTCCTGGGATTTTACTTGTGAAACATGGCTTTAAAAGGCATTAGTCTTTTGTCCTCACTAGAGATCTGCTAAATCCTGGCACCAATTCCTTGGGTATGTGAACCCCAGCCTAATGGAATTTAATTACTTTAGTGGTATTAATCATCTGTACAGTAGAGCAAAGAGTATTTTATTACCACTTTTAAGGGTTATCGGCACATTTATTTCAAACGAACTGTCAAACTGCATTACGTGTAAAGCATGCCAGGTTTGAATACTGCAGCACAGGTGAAAAGACATTTGCTGCTTAAAACTCTTTGACATAATGAGGATGCCTCTGCTTAACACAGGAAACATGCATGCAGTTTATTTAAAACAAAAAACAAACTATCATTGATTTTAATGATTTCTTTTTGCTCTTGTTGTTTTTTTGTCAACTTCTAATTTCTCGCAGTTTTACTTTGAGCTGGAAAGGCTGCTCTTTCCTGAGGAGAACAGAAACACCAGTTAGCACCAAATAACCTGTGACACTATTACAGGATTAGTTACAGAAGAGCAATACCAGTCTTGTCCATTATCTAGCAACAAGCACTGGCTCAGTAACACAAGGTTTCCCTAATTCACTTAAATACATAAAATCCTTTGCATTCACATACATGGAAAAGCATATTTTCATTCAGTGTAGCTCCTACAGATTCTTTGGAAAAAAATACGTATTCCTAAAAGACACTCGTCAGGTCATCAGCATCTTACATGAAAAGATGCACATTGTTATGAGTTTACAGCCCCAACAACCTCAAACAAAACAGGTAAGACCTTGGTCCTCATTTCTGTTTGCTGGACATGTTGCAGCATATTTTGCATGCTGCCAAGTTGCAATTGTATCTAAAATCTAGCAAAAATTAATACCTGTTGAAAGATTTTTTGATCCCTTTGCTGTGAAGTTTCTCATTTTGTTTGGCTCCCGGACTTTCCACAGGTTTTAGACCTGTCCTACACCTGGTTAAAGCATATCATTTTGCACTCGTCGTCTCTCAGACATTTTGCACTGAGTAGCAAATGAGAGCAATTTGTGACACAAGATACTACGACATGTGGGAAAGACACATAATTAGTGTCAGAATGAATGCATTTGCTTTTTAAAGCCTATTTGTCCTAGGATTTCAAATGAATCAAGCTGCTATGTCTCTCTCAACAGCTCCATACTGCTGTATAATGAATTAAAAGCTAGTGTTGCTAAAATGTGCAAGCTTCAGGAATAAAATGACTACTGTATGCATCTCAAAACCAGGGATGAGTGGATCTTAAAAGGCTCTAAACTCTAATGTAGCCTATTTTAAAGCTTTCCAAAAAACGATCCCATTTTGCTAAACAGAGAATTCTCAAGTGAAATCACCCCTTTCCATGACAGATTACTGTGAATTTACAAAGCTACTTTGAATCTTGTCTTTTTAAAAGGAAAATCTCACACTTACATCCTCTTGCCCTATATGTATCATTCAGGTTTGAATCCCCCGCACTCTGTATGGAGCGCACACAGTGCCCCGAACATACATAGTTCTCTGGGCCTCTCTCAAATCTTTCTTCCCTCTTGCCAGATAAACGTTCTCATCCGTCACCGTTTCCTTCCCCTCCTGTCCAGATATTGAGAACCGTCACCTGCCAGAGAAGAGGCACAGCCAGGCACTATCAGCGACACCATTGTGCCAGTGTCCCACACCCAGGGACAGCTGGGACCATCCCTGAAGAGGAAAGGGCACTTTGGACTTTTTGCCCATTCTCTGCATTTACACGTTGGCTGAGACTCTTTACAAGACTGTTACCTGCAAGATTGAAGTCTGCACCTTTGACCACAGGCCACCCCTATTAATATGTTATTAGAAAAAGGAAATCAGCTTTTGACAAATTAGAACAGAACTGACTCAGAAAACGAGGAAGGCTCTCCTTGTGATTACTTGTCCTTTTCGGTTTCCAAACCCTGATCATGTTCTTCAATGCCATATGGCCTAAATGCTATACCTCTTCTTCTAAAATGTTGATACTTTGGCTTTCTGTATTTTAAAGATCTTCAGTGGATTAAAAAGACAGAAATGTGACGCTCACCAGTGTCTCTTCCCCATGACCCTAAAAACGAGTTGGGAAGTGAATGATAGGGACCTGAGGAAGCATTTTTCTTTCAGGCACTTGTAATCTTGATTCATTGCCCTTCTATTAACTGAAGTTGGTTGTAGCAGAAAAATGACTCTTTAACAGGACATGAGGTTCTCCTAGAATTAACATTCTGAATAAGTCCAAATAACTAGGCTTTGATCAGGAGAATAATGGATTAGTGACAGGAGAAGAGAGGGAGTAAGCAGAGCATGTCCACAGCTATCCTGATGATGATGATGATGTCAAACATATACTGGGACAACAGGACCGATGCCCAGCATGTTTTTTCAATTATTTCCCACAGAAAGCCCCTTCAGAAATAGGCAGTGTGTCCTGCATCCCAGACCCACCAAATGCCCTCACGATTTCCCACTGCAAATGAGTCTTCCCCAGCTGCAAAGGTGCCATGTATTTTTCAGCCTCAGCCAGCTGCAAATACAGCTAGATGACCTCATCAGCTAATAGGAAAGCACAATTTTTAAATGCCACTTTATGATTAGGTAACAAAACAAACACACACACATGTTACTGCGAGATAAATGTCTCGAATGCAGTCTGAGATACAAGGCGCAGCCAGATGCCTTCAGTGACCCTGAAAGAATGTTATCTTAATGTAATGCACACCTTTGACTTTCTTCTTGTGTTTAATGCATAAAATAGCCTCAGACACAGGTTCAGGAATAGTTGTGATACATCCCACATGGTACGTACAGCACTGGACTAGTAAGTACTTCATTTCAATATTTAGAAAGATATTGCTAGACCATGCACCAGGTAACAAGTCAGTTTTATCACTTTATCTGAAGCATCCTGTGTGTCACAGCTCAAGCCCTGCTGTGGTGCTCACACAAGCAAATCTCCAAATAGTCTCAGAAGGCGTTTTGCTTATAGAAAGAGTGCAGAATCAGACTTAATTTAAGATAGGAAAAGGAATTCGTACTGTACTTTAAAGTGAAGATTCAATTTTAAAAATAAGGAAATCATTTATCAGTATAATGTCATGAAACTTTAAAATCACACAGTAAGCCCAATCTTGTTCTGATTAAAGCCAAAAGGAGTTTAGTAAAAGGTGGCAGAATTGGGCCAAGTCTTAGAGGATTTGAGACCAATTTTCTCTTACAGCATTTACTGGAAAGAATAAAGCCCACTTTTTCCAGGAAGAAAGGGCATGTTTCTCGCCTTGTTCTCAGCATTTTGTCTTCACTCCAGTAAGTCTCTGGCCATCATTTTTAGCATCTGTGGGGTTGCACAAGCTAAACACAGGGAATTATAACCATGAAGTTCAAAGTACAACTCTATTAACTTTCAAAGGAACTGTTAAAAGCAAGCACTTGGTGCGCCAGGAATGTCAAGACTTGCATATAAGCTGAATTTTACAAAAACGAGCACTCATGGAAGTCAATAGGATTACTTACAGTGCATAAAGTTAAACATGTGCATATATTTCGGGAACCCTCATGCAGGTTACAAACACCCCGTAATAGTGTGCATTGCTGAACTTCCTTGTAGCATTTCCAAGCTGGCAGAGGTGTCCTTTCACTAAAACTTGAGAGTATGGCCAAAGTCTGATGTTGTATAGCTTAGCCTAACCTACGGATGCTTTTAAAAGGGAACCCACATCAGCCCAAAGCTGCCTGAAAGCAGCTCATGCAAGCACTTGGCTGGGAGTTTCTAGTGCTTGCCTTTCCTAACCAGTCTTTCCCTTCCAGTTCAGGTTTAGGAGGGTTTGGGTGTTTTCTTTATGTACACAATTAGTGCTTCTTACAGGCTTCTCTTCTCAATAATAAGATAAAATACACTTGGTACTGCAGAGAATTCTCTGACTTGCAAAGCTTACCTGAGCATTGTTATTGTCATCGTCTTATTGTTATTTGCCTGACACCACAGAGGTATGCCTCTCATCGCTAGGCTACATTCCACATCATAGTGATCCAGGTTCTCCACAAATAACTGACTCCAAAATTAAACGCATAGTTATTATTCATTGTAGTTAAGATAGGGTAGTGTTACACTTTTACAACATTTTTTTTTTTTGTTCGTTCATGAATACGTTCACAGAGTTGGTGTCAACAAATTAAAATGCATGGCTCTGCAAGCAGAAGGGAAGAGTGACAGAGGAGAGCACATCACAGGCACCGATCTGCCTTTCTGGGGCCCCTGGAAGGGGGCCAGGTCTGGACTCCACGGCAGCGCGCTGCACACTGCAGCAAGCATTCATCTACTTGCAGTAGCTCCCCAAGCTCATGTGTGCACCTAGCTAATGCTTCAGCATTCAATATTAATAACTGTGGTCTCCAATCGCATTTGCATCAAGCCTGCAGCCCCCACCTCAGAGAAGGTTTCCTGCAGCCACGAAGTGGGTGGCCAGTGGGAACACGGTTCTGCAGACACAATTGTGCCTTGAGCTCACAGGCAGTTTAGGTGTCTGTGCACAGGTAACAGGTCCCTGAGGATGTGCCAAGGTACAAACAACTTTGGGAAAGCTACTAGAAGCTGAAATCCTGACCCATTCCCCAGACGTCTGCAACCCAGAGATCTTTTCCATCTAATATACGATCTGGCTGACTACTAATTTCAATTAGTTGTGCAAGAAAACCACAGGCTACAGAGTCAATGAACTGTCAGCATGCCAGAGGCTCCTCTTAGACTGAACTGCAACATGACTATGTAAATGTTTACCAAGCCAACAACAACAACAACAAAAACCCAAACAAAAACCCCTCTTCATCATAGTTGTCTCTCCAACAAAAAAAAGGGGGAAAAAAATAAAAAAAAAAGAACCCAAACCCCAAATTCAAAACATTGCAGAGGTGAGGAATACAGCCACACAATTCCAGTCATGGTTGTAAAGGGGCAAGTGTTAGGAGGCACTAAGTATGCAACACTCTCAGGGAATTGCAAATACTTTGCTAGCAGTCAGCCCCATTTAGATATTGCCCCAAATTAACGATTCTCAATTCAGATATCTAATGGATTTTTTTTAAAAAAAAAAAAGCTTTATACTTAATCTAATCAGAATTAAGATTTTTAGAAAGAAAGTAATTTTGCGGGAAAAAACAAACAGTTGAAAATAAAACAACTCCTTGAAATTTTTGAGGATCAGTTTCGATCTGACTTTTCAGTTTTTAATTAACAGTAAAATAAGCAATGATAAATCAAGAACGCTTTGATGTTCTTCACAGAATTTGGAATTATTCTGAAGTTAAACCCCATCATTTAATGTGATCTCTCACTGCCGTCAAGATACTGTATTGGAAAATTGTTTCTCATCAACAACAAATTGTTTCTCATCTGCCAATTTGTAAAGAATATCTGCAGTCACACCACAGCCAATATACTGACTGAAAACATTCAGACAAAATTTCAACAATCAGGTTCTGTTTGGGACCGTTATATTTATTTTTAGCAGATGCATTTGTTTTCTAATGCAAAAAGTATCAAATACATGTCTCTCTTCTAATCTGTATGAAATATATGTTCACACACCTGGGTTAGCTCTGCACCAGGACAGATATACAGTTTTGATGGAAAATATGTTATGGAAAAATGGCTAAAGAAAAAAACCAGACCAATGTGTCCACACAAGCAAGCTGGCCTTTGCAATGGGAACTGGGAAATATTTCTTAAAGTTGCCATTTCAGCTGCAGGTCTCAAGAAGGGCTCCTGTGCCTGAAAGATGGTCTGGAATATCAGCAGTTATAAAGAAAATAACTAGGAGCTCTCCCCTCAGACTTTATGCCCCTTTGAGAGTCTGCAGTACTACAGCATCACGAGGGACATCAAGATGATGGCATCTCTCACCTTTCCTATGTAGATATCAGACAGRGCAAGAGTTCTTGGACACTCTGGGCACTCTCCGTGGTGAGCAACCCAAGGAGTTTCTGGTTCCTCAGAAAAAGTAACAAAGGCTCAGACAAGCAATGATGGAAATAAATGCAGATAAATTATTTTTGTGAGTAAAAGGCAGTATGGAAAAAAACAAACCAACCAACCAAAAAAACAGTATTAGAAATTTGGTTCCCTGAGATTAACTAGATACATTGATTCCACGTCTACACCTTCAAAGATACCCTTGCACAGATTTGAGCATCCATGCTGGGAATTTATGAGCACAATACAGTTATGTACCTTTAACCAACCTTAATTAGACAATTCCTCCCACATGTAGATGTCTTCATGCCAAAGAAGGGGGAGGAAAGCATGTCTTTATTCCTCACTGAAAATATAACTGCTGCCAATAGCAGGTGTGAATACACCTAGCACTTCCAACAAGGTCTCATCCAATTCAAAACACATACTGAAGTGTTTCAACTTAGTTTATCACAACGAGGAACCTAAAAGTGTCTGTTCTTACTGATCTGACAGATAGGAACTGACAAGCTACAGTTTTCCATTTAGGGCTCCTGTCCAGAGTAGACTGAGTCAGGTCCAGTGCATCTTTGTCGCTGCTTTGTCACACCTCACTCACTTCAAACCAGAACACCACAACCTTGGGAATCTCACTCCATAACTACCCTACAGAGAATTTTCCTTCATGCTTTTATGCAACCCTGTAGGCATCCAATGCACTTAATCATACAATTAAGTGTGATTTTTTTCCTGAAACCAAGCTTGATCAGTGAAAATCCAAATAATTTTGAAAATTGCATTTCTGTGCAACAGATGTTATTCTTACTGTGTTCAAATACTTGGTTGAAATATAAAGCTTAATTTTCTCTCAAAGAAAACATAACAAGTTCTAACAAAAGCAAACTGTGATAATGAAAGTACTGTAGTATGTGTCGGTAGATTCCATTTTGGAACTGTGTAATGCACAGTGGTTTCATCTCACAATTACCAAAAAATGAATGTCACCAATTGTTTTTATTATTATTATAAGACTCTAGTCACATACAAATTCAAACCCATGACTGAAAACCTACGGATGGAATATGACCACCCTTATTCTTACTCTCTTAATGATCTTTAAGAGAGTTGCATCTCTTCCTCGTAATACAGAATATCTGTAAAGATCAACTTCTCCATCAGGCACCATTTCTTTTGGAACATTAAAAAAAGAAAAAATTGTTCACCTAGGAACATCCCCAGTTTTAATTTTTAAAATAAGCAACCAAACCGTGTATAAAATGAATAGCAGACAATCATGAAACACAGTCCTCTATTTCAAATAAAAAAAAAAAAAAATTCAAAAGCCAGAGAATCATGAAATCAGTTTTCTTTAAAGAAGGTAGGAAAATGGCTGTTGCAAGACAAGCTTAGGACACTAAGTCGGAAGAAGGACCAACTGTCAATAACTCTGTTATTAGAGGAAGAAAGTAATTTACCAGTAGCAGAGGTTTTTTTAGTATTACATAAAATTTTCCAAGCATATCAAGCATGAACAAATTGCAAACACCAAGGATTTAAAACAGGTAGTATCACAGCACATGACACCTTTGTGGGACTCTCAATGCAAAGCATAAATGTTGTACCAGCTACTGGCCCTTTTCTCCCTGCCCCTATAGGGAAGCTGTGTGTTGGTAAAGATACCAGATGAACTAGGCGTTGTGCAAGCAGACACTCTCATTATGCCTGATCTCTGCCAAGGGGCACAAGGGAAAAAAAGACTCCCTTTGCCACATCTTCTTCTTTCAATGTTTGCATGTCACTGTAGAGCTGGGAAAAGCCTGGGCAAAGTTACTTGATGCAGATGAACACTCAAGACTTCAGATGTGAAAGTTAATTTGAAAAGACAGAAGTTGACAGTCTATACAATCAGTTATTTAGAGGTCTAATTGAAATTGCTGATACAAGCAGTCTGTCACATTGTATCAAGAAACTTCACTATTAACAAAAATCAATAATAAATCAATAAGATTAAAGTTGAATATGTACTCTAGAAACAGTAACAATGCATCAGGAATTTACAACCAACACACAATGCTTTTGCCAGCTTTCATCTCTGGATTTTGTATCGTGTACGGAGTTCTTAAAATAACTGTGCTTGAAAGAAAAAAATGTGTGTGTATATAAAAATAAAATGAGAACTGTGCAGCTAGTTGTATAGTTAGCTCTGTCTACAGATAATTAGCATCCTGGATGTCTCCACAGTACATGTGTTGACTATCTTTTTTCAGATACAAGCAATATCTGGGCTCTCATGTTATTTAAATGAGATAAATGCTGAAATTGACTCTCACGCTTACGTTATGCTAAAGAAGAATGTCTCCTTTGTAAAGGTAGCTCACATCTCAAGACCTCCAGACTCTGTTTAGGTGTGTGACACAACCATAAAAGACAACAACAAAAGGAAATAAAAACATGGGCCACCATATAAGATACTGAAATGTTTATATGTGCAAATAAAATACTGATGTTATGCTACTTCTGTAACTTCTCATATCTGTGACATTTCTACTGTCACAAATGCTACAGTTTATAGCTCCTGTTTCCCTTCATCCTCACATTGTTCTATATTCCACAAATTTTGTTTCTTTTGGAACACTGGAAAGCACTGCAAGAGGGAGTGAAATGCTACATTAAAAAAAAAAAAAAAAGTTGTATCAATCTGGTTCAAACATCAACATGAATGCACTGGTTTGGCTGGAAATTGAGATATTGGGATACTTTCTTGCCATTCCCAACCTAAATAAGTTGAGGCATCAGAAACCTGCACTGAAACTTATTCTCTCAAAATTCATATTTTGAAGGCTGAGAGGATTTCTAAAGTTTCCAAAGACCAGAAAAAGCATCCATTACCATGCCTGGGTGGAACCTAAGAGGTTGGCTCCTTTTAAGTTTGCATCATCATTGATACAAACACAAAAACTGTTTTCTCAATCTATAAAATCTTACACACTTTGCACCAGTCTACAAAGTGTAAGGATATGAAGAACATAGCTGAGTGGTATGGAAAAAGAAACCAAGATGTATGGTCACACCATGTGAATCATATGACTATTGTCTTATATGCTGTGTAAGCCGTATGATATGAATGAGCTCATTAGAATCCCAGTGTTTGGGATTTTTTTTCAAGTTAGTGCTACATCTCTTCAGTTTCTACGTTCCTGAGCATATGACAAACCCATGCTTGAAGGAGGGAAAGCTCAGTTTCATTCCATTATTGATCTATCAGACAAGAACTTAATCAATCTTCTTCATAAGCTATTAAAGCAGAGCAAGAGAAATGAACTCACCTGATACATTCAACATTGATTGCTTCTTTCTAGGAACTGAATGTCAGCCTTATCTGCTACTACAGCTGTGATTCAATTTTTCAGAAACAAGTTTTTCCCCTCGTTAGCTCCCCAGAAATAGCGCAATTAAAAATGCATTTTAGACAAAATAGAGAATATAATCAAAATTAAATGGACAATACTTTCTTTTAAATTTCATTAGTTAAGTGTGTTCCTGAGAGCACTGAGGCCACAAGATCAAGTCCAGAGCACTGAGGCCACAAGATCAAGTCCAGTTAAGGAAAATCTTCTAATAAAACATAAGTAGCCCATATTGTGACCACCCCATCACTAATTTCAGTGGAAATTCTGCATGCCAAGCAAATATGGAATCCAACAATAGGAATATCCACCTCACTGTATCTATTAGGAAAAAAAAAAAAAAGCAAACATACTTGGCACAAAATTGAATGTATTCAAGGAATTTTCAATGTTCAAATTATCATTTTAGATCAGTTTAGCAACAACTGAAACATTCTGATTTGCTGAACTATACCAAAATAATTTTTTTAACAATTCAACCTTATGTTACATACATCTATGTCCAGTAGTAGTGTGCCTCCTGGGAAGTCTTTCCTTTCCAAGACTTTCCTGGGAAGTCTTTCCTTTGAAACCTCCCACAGGACTCAGCAACTGAAACACCTGTCCTTCAGTTTCTTACCTGTTATCACCTGTGTTAGCACCTGTTCTGTGGTGTAGCACCACAAAAGAGAGGAAGCTGAATGTGGAAGTGATTGTAGAAAAACAAACAAGACATTTCTGTTTCATAAAACAAACTGCTGGGTTCTTTTAGCAATAAAAGATTTTGATATAACTGAATTTATTTGTAGGTGTTCAACTCTACTAAACATTGTGATAGTTGGCAGCTTTTGTGTGATTTGAGATGGAAGCAGTGATCAAAATCAGAATTTCCATTGGATAGAAATCTTGGGTTTTTTCCTTGCTTTGCAGGACTTAATGCATATATAAATTAGGATTGTAAGCTTATGACAGCTGAGAAATACCTGAGTAAAGTTACCAATGCAACTTTACATTCATTATCCCCTACTGTTATGTCAGACAACTTGTTATGGCTCCTGGTTTTGCTATCAGAGCACTTTGTGTGTGTCTTTCCTTTTTGTCTTTTTTCTCTACCTATAGCATTGAAACAACAATATTTACATCCTTTTCAAAAATCCTTGAGATGCAAAAACTATCCACTTGTGACTATCCATTTCTGTAATCAAATGCTATGCTTTTATTACTGGCCAAGGAAAAAGAGAGAGACACCTCCAAGCTTAGTATTAAGTTCTTTGTAGGATGAAATTTTGCAGGTTTTCACACGTGGTCCACCATTTCTGTTCTAGCAGAATGGAGAGCTGGTGGAAAGCACCATCCTGACTGGTACCATGACAGTGTGGTTTGGTAAAAGTGGGCATCGCTCCCCTAAACACGAGAAATGACCCTCATGACCACTGCAAATGTTATTGACACCCGGATAACAAAGTGGACTTTCTTTTGCTAAACTGTAGAGAAGTGCCCTCATTCACTACAATCTTTACAATGCAAGACACTGGAACTGGAAGGAAGCACAACTGCCATGTGTCAACAAATCTTCCTGGAATCTCAGATGGAACAGAATGGAAAATATTTTGTCTTGCCAAACAATAAAATAAAAATGTTGCTTTTGAGCTCTTTTATTTTTTTCCTTTTACTAGAAGGAAAAAACCAGCCTTTGCTATTAAGCATGTCTATTTTCATGGGAAATCCTTCCATTTGCAATATCTGCATATCATGTTTAAATATCTCCCCCAGGAAGATATACCACTTAATAATGCTTCTGTTTATTTATTGCAAAAATCAAGAATAGCTGGAAGTCCATTATGAGAATCTTTCAGCAAATTTAATTAATTTGTAATTAATTTTATTGGTATTTATGAGAGAAATCTTTAATCAGCATAATTTAGACTGAAAATTACAATATTAACTAATATTCATTAAACAACAATGTAATAATTTCAATAGTTTTAATTATTTTTAGATTAAATTACCTGCTAGTCAATTCTACCCTGCTTTTGAAATTAATTAGCCAACTTAAGCATGCTCTGTACCCGCTAATCTACCAAGGATTGGACATAATGTCTAAACAAGCCAAGAAAAACTATTTCCAAATGTCAGCTGGGTTGTCACAGCTTAAAAAACTGCTTTTTAATCCTAATTTTAAATAAACCATTTTCTGTTCAAACTTGGGGGCATGCTTTCAGATAATGCAGGGCCTTGGATTTTGGAGCTGACAATCCTTTTAGTCTCTTTCCACCTCCTGACTGTATCATCTCTTATTGATAGAGCAGAGTTAGTGTAACATTATTTGTATGGGACACTGCAGAGGAAACAGAAGATATCTCATCTATCTCACTTCTTTGCAGTAACTCTGTTCTTTTGCAAGGGCTAAATATTAAAAAATCAGGGTTTAAATTGCTACAGCTTCACCTCCGCACTGTGGCCCCATTAACAAAATATGGCAAATAATTATTTGCCTCCTGATCTGGGACCCTTAATGGCTTACACTATCGAGACTTTCTCCACCATCACAGGAGTATTTTTAATGAGGAAAGGGGATTTCATTGAAAAGCCTGAGATTCCCACAATCATAAGTAAATTTAGGTTTCTTTTTACACATGTTTGAAGTGAAAAGGGGCAAAAGAGAGGCATTAATTTACCTCCAAACTTAATGGGAGCTACTAAATACTGCAGCAGACAGAGAAGTATCTATCAGGTTATCAACAATACATGTCCCCCATACAGAAAAAAGAGTCTGCTTCGTACTGAATTCCTGCAGCTAGAGAAACCCTTCTCTTTTTCACATAAAGAAGTCTGCTGTCATGAGACAGACTCAAGAAAACAACAGCTCTGGTGCTCAGAATGCTTGGTGCTAGAATGTAGTTAATGGGAAAAATGTTATATATCATACAGCCATGAATTGCTGCAGTTCAACTACTGATGGTACAGCTGTAAAGCTGTAAGTTCCTATCTAATAAGCTATACTTTAGTTTGCATGGCTTTCCACCTTTAAACTCCTCTTGGAATTTTCCATAAAGTGAAAAAAAGGTGAAACCACAATGTTTCTTCCGGTTCTTAATATTCTGAGTTTCATTGTGATAATATCATGCCTCTCAAATACTGTCTACAACCAGTAACAAAAGAAAAAATCTTGTTGCATTTACCGCTTCCTTTCTTAACCAACAATATTCTTTTTATCTGTGAGGAATAGCATAGTATTTGCAAGGTATGGATCTAGATGCATGCTGGCATATAGCATATACATGTTAGATTAGAACCTTGGCCTCCTACAACATCAATATGCTTTCATCGATCTCTGGGTCACCTAGATGAGGACCAGAGTGAGTAAATATTTCAGTCTTACAACAACTTCCATTCATCTGTTTATACTTCAGGCATGGAAATTTGCTGACTGAAAATTCTTTAAATGTTAGCCACAGTTTTCAAAAGCAACTAGTAATTTTGGGAATCTGAGTTTTGTGTTTCTGACTTGGAGCAACTTGAAGGGATGTGAATTTCAAAGGGCAGCCTTGCAAATTCTGAAACTCAGGCCTTTCCAGGGCAAATCAGCTTGGAGATTGAGTGATTAGTCAAATTTGAAAAGGATAGTGGTTATTTTTGCTTCCTATGCTTACTTCTTTTTTTTTCTGTTATCAGGCCAGATGTTAAACAGGTTTGATCATGGCAAAGTTGTTCTAGACATAGAAAGCAGGATATAGAAACAAACAGTGCTCAAAAGGTAACGTGTATACCCAAAGCAATACATTATCTGGCAGGCTAACTGTCATCCTTATTTGCTTCAGATTTTCTCAATAAAACACCTCCACGACCTTAAAGAAATTATTCAGAATTACTCCAATGAATAAAGACTAGGTTTTCAAATGTATTTGAGCAACTACAGTTTCTTAGGTGCTTTGGGAACTCTTACTGTGTGTTTATTTAGACCTTTACATTCCTAAGAATCTTACAAAATCTCTTTCTGAGTGTTGCAGGATCAGCATTGTTCTTCTGAATGTCACAGCAGAGACTTACAAGAATACAGTATGCTTTATGGGGAAAAAATTAAAACAAAAAGCTGACCTTTAAATAGAAACTGTCCATGGTGCAGAGGGTCAGGTTGGCACCCACAGAGTTAAACTGGCTAAGTCTACAACAAAGGAAAAAACATTAGCATTGCTATCTGTGTAAACGACATTAGTAGCAAGACTGAATTATCTTCTGAATTATTTTATTCCAATTATATTTTGATATAATTCAAGGTCTAGTGATTTTTTTAATGTTTGCAGTCCCCCAGTTTAATACCAGAAAAGCAATCAGTCATTTGCTTCTCAGACACCAAGTGGCTGGAATAGTTTTTCCATCCATTTGAAAAATATACAATCTGTATTTGCCTTTAAGTATACATTAGATGACTATTGTAAGTGATTTGTAATTGTTTTTAAATTGTTGAAATTACTTTAATATATATTTGCAGTTATATAGTTTTTTAAATGTCCATGTTATAAGCGGTTTTTTGGACTAACAAATTGTTCATTCATCTTTTGGTTTTTAAAAAGGGTAAATAGGAAAAAGACTAAAATGTGCTTTATTAAAGCACATTTTATTATTTTGTTTATTGAAAATCTCCTCTGTAACAACTGCTAACATAAAAAGCTGAAAAGAGACCTAGAAAAATATTCAAAATGATCCATTTGGAAGACCAACACTACTTCTGCATTGAAAGGCAATATAGGGACCAGTTCAAGACCTAGGTTTTTAAGTAGTTCAATTTTCTGAGTTTTCAAAAGTTCCTCTAAATACAAAGGCACATTTGTTTACCTAAAGGTATAATTTTAAACTAACATAATTCGGTACCAAAGCAGGCACAGGTATTTTGCTTAAACTAGCTTTATTTTGGTTTAGCTTCATAAGAAAGCCTGTCTGCACAAAGAAAACATGCATTAACCTAGCTGAATTGGTACAAATTTAGATATGGATAAATGTTATATTAATTGACATTCTCAACCAGCACCACTGACCATCAGGAATGCAGATGACAGTCCCATTCCACAGAAGGATTATAGCTGTGCAATGGTATCTCTGTTAAAAAGGTTTGTGCTATCATATCCTATTRTAAGTGCACTGTGCCTAGTCTTAGCAATTTAAAATAATACCCATTTTGCCACTGGGTTTAAAATAAAGTATGCAGCAAGTCAGATACTCTTTCAGCACCAAAAGTCACTCATATGCCCTCCTTCAAATATGAGACATTGAGTATATATATACACACACACACATTTACATATGTTCAGAAAGGTTAATGATGTCATATGAGACAATGGGGAAGTAAGAAAAGCATGGGCAATATCATGTACATGGACTATGACACATTGTCTAATAACCATGATCAATATTCTGCTTTTAAAGTCACTCAGTGTTAGATAGGATTTCTGGCATACACATGTGCCTGCAGATGAAATATCTCACGTTTTGTTTGCAGCATAATTCTCACACGGATGGGTCGTATGTGTCTAGCATAGCTAGAATAGGACATAGTGCCTTGTCTTTGTGCTTGTAAAAAACTATGTTCTATTTTCTCTGCTTGTACTGCTTTGCATATGTTTTCTTGTATTTAAATACTAGAATAAGGAAAAAGTCATGTGATCACATGGCCCTGTGTGGTAACACCCTTGAACACTTCTGTATGTCTTACATGAACCCCCTCAAAATTTCATACAGCTATAATACACTTCCATAAAGCCTAGGAACCCTGAGTGAGAGGGAGACTTCACTGCACAAGGTACCTGACACGTATAGCAAAAGGCAATCAATCCATCATGAGTTTAAGATCAAAATAAGAGATGGTACACAGGGAAGTGAGGACACAGGGAGGTGGTGTGACTTCACTGTCACCCAGAAAGCCTGGAACAGAGATCTAGCACAGCCTAGAAAAGCCCCATGTCAGGGCTCAGCCACCCAAACTCAGCATACTCCTGCTCCGGAGAGATTTTAGCAAAAGTGAAATTGGTAGTAAGAGAAATCCTAAACACAAATATTAAACTCTAGCAAACAAACATTTCCAATTCCTCAGGTCTGCATAACTATGCCATCCAAGGGCAACCTTTCCATTGCTGAAACAATTTTTGATCCAAACTGAAATTAAAAAGCAATTTACAAACTTACTATGCAATAAAAATTGTGAATTATTCCATTTCAGAATTGGTTAAGTGTGTCCAAGCAGCAAGCGATCCAGGATAAGAGACAGCCTGTCTGCGCTCCAATAGGGCCAGGTGCCCAGTGATCCAACCCAGTCACCCTCATGCCCCCGCTCACGTCTACGGTCCCCACGGGAACCCTGGCACCCATGAGCCACCAACTGCCCGGGGAGGTGACCCTCAGCTCCTTGCTGACAGGCAGCAGCTCATACCAGCCAGCTGTGCCCTGATTTGCCCCATCAGCTGCTGGGCTGTGGATTCATAGTCTTTAGTACTAGATCTGTGCAGTGCTGGAACATACCATAGCATTATGTACACCATAAAAGTGAGTTTTAACCTTTTCTGAAAGTTTCTGACACTCAAGAGATTTTATGTGTACACACCTCTACACAACAGCTTCCAAAAGAAAGCGTGCCCATACTTTTCTAATTACCTAAAATGTCAGAAATGTTACCTCAAAATTTCTGTATCTGTCAAGGCAATTAAGTAAAAAATGTATTAGCAAACCATGTATGTTAATACATTTTCCAACTATGCACGTCAGCTCTTTATATATTGTTCCCAAGAGATAGGTACACACTATTTTACTGAAGTACACTTGGGTCTATCTGAGAAGTAATGACCATTCACTCTAGCCACCCTGTGGGCCAAATTCTGCCTGCTTATATCCTCACATTAGACTACTTCTGTTAGGCTTTAAATTCCTGACACAGTGTTGACCAATAAGAATGATCTGAGCACCCTGTTTGATACAGTAGTTTTCAGGTTACAAGCATGATCTCTTTGCATGCCTATGCATTCACTTACATGTGCAGTTTTTGCAAACTGTATCTTATATGCACAAATGAAATTACTAACAAAACTTGTTTGACCAAGAAAATTAAGCAGAAATCATGTGTGAATGAGTTTGGGCAAATTCTCTCCTTTGCCTCTGAAAAAAGTAGTACACAACACTCACTTTCACAGGTAGAACCCAATCTGCACAGTAAACTGCTTAGCTGTGCACTAAGAGAAGCTCAAATGAGTCTACTTTGAAAAGCTGACCCTAAGTGCCTTCGTGTTCCCTCTCGAGGGAGGCACACTCCAGTTTTTCATCACCTGCACCAGCATCTGACTGGCTGTAAAACAGATATTCTGGATTTATGAAGTCCAGGTACCTGAGAGACTAGATGTCTTCTCATGTAGTAGGTATCAGAAAAGACATTTGAACTAGCAGTCTAACACAGACGGCATGGTATTTTTTGTGAAGGCTAAACATTTTCTTCCTTACTGACGTGATGAAGCCCAAGCTTATTGACTTTCAGAGGCCTTCCGCAGTCTTATTTATTATCCTTGGCATTTGAAAATGGAAGTGGTTTTGTGGGATCAAACATAGGTCATTACTGTCTAATGTCCATTTGTTAGTCTATACAAACTGAATTTGGTAGTTCCAGGTCCGATTCCTAATGTATGTTTGCCATTATTATTTATCATCATCAACACACCTGACAACACTTCTAATGGCTCTCTCAGGAGAGAAGCGAGGGGCTGAATGGACCAAAGGAGTAAGCTCTCTCTTAATCTCCACGTGCTGGTTGCTCCAGCAAGGGCTGGGGGTGTCTCAGCCAGGCAACAGGGAGAAGCTGGCCTCTGGTCTGCCAAATTTCTAAGAAAAGTTGTTTAAAAATATCTTGAAATACGTGGAGAAAGTGGGTAAGGCGGCACACATGCCTGCAGTGGGTAAGCCTGTACATTTACACATAGCATACTCATCATGACACGCACCACTCAAGCTTCATTTTCACAGTTACCTTGACACATATCTATAGCTCTGCAATTATTATTTTTGCAGTATCTCGTGCCTTCCTTCGTCTCCAGGAACTATTTACATCTATTTCTTAACACATTGAGCTTCTCACATGTATATACTTGATCCTTACAGTGATTTCAGACATAACCTTTTGCAGTATTCTAGTGTATATGTGGAAATAATGAAGTCACCCCAAAGGGCATGCACATAAGCGGCAAGCACCTCAGAATTGATCACAAACAGTTACACTATCAATTCAAGGTAACAATTATCCTTCTTCTTTTGTTCCTTTTTCCTCATGTACTTAAGTAGCAGAGTTGGAAGAGAAGCTGTCCCCTTGTGGTTAATAATTGATTTTCTACCAATCAGAGCTCAGGATGGGCTCAACCAGACCTATGATATTTTAAAATTAATTATGTTTTAGACAGGTCAAGGTATAGCCTCCAAGTCAGTTGACAGACTGTGTAAAACCCAGACAGAGAGAAGAACTACACAGCAAGCTGCAATGTTCATTACTGTCACTGTTCCTATTATTGACTAATTTTGAGTAAAATCTATGGCTAATTGTCTTTTAACATTTAGTAAGCATATATTTATCTAAATCTTACAAGACCAGATGACACTGGATATGATAATCTGAAGCATAACTTTATTTTAAGCTCATTTTAAAAGCTAACATACTTTTTGTAAAGAAACAGTTTGGAATAGAGGGCCAGATTATGACAGCCCACTCATGAATGTGTGCATAGGCATTGGGGCAGAAAGAGCCCCTGCCCGTATAATCCTCCGGAGCTGCAAACAGTCCTGCCTCCTTCTCTTCAAGGCTGGAGAGCAGGCAGGTGTCTCCTTGGAACAGCTGGCTGCTCCCAGGAACACATGCCTTTCCTTGCTCCCCAATACAGTGTGGATATGGAGCAAGCTACTGGCTGAATACACAGAAATAATCCTGACCCTGTCCAAAAGTCTGCTGCCTGGAAGTGGAACTGCGTGAATAGCCATATTTTTATTTTCTTGGTCTGTGCCTATTTGGGTGAAACTAGTATTTTTCTGAATTTACACAGCGATAGAGCTGCTAGGAAAACAAAAACCAGAAAACAGCAATAGCAATACATAAATATGGGGATAAGAATTTTTCATTATACTCTCAAAATTAAGAATAAAATTTGAGAAAAAGTTATTGTAAATTTTCTTCTAAAATGTTTAATGTGGAAATTTCATTGAAACATTTATATTAAAAAATTCAACCTTAAAATCTGTTGGGATTTTAAATTTTGGCTGGCCTAAATTATTCTCTCAGATGGAACTCCCTTGAATTGCAGTGTGAATACGATATACATATTAGAAGAATTTGGCAACCAACTAATTCTTTTGTTTTTCTTTAAGGAGCAGGTACAGTATACCTCTCCATAATGAGCAGGTTAATTTGCAGATGCAGCCTCAAAAGCAACGCTTTCAAAACCCACTGGCCTTTCTCCCCAGCTCGTTACAGAAGATGTGGCAATGTTCCCCAGATATTCATACTACAGCTTGTTTTGAGTGTGTAAACTGCTTTGTTTGAAGTTGGTTGAGAGTCCATAAGCAACCTGGGAGACATGATTTCCTTATAGGAACTACAATATGACTACAGGTCAGAATGGCAAGTAAGTTGGTGACTGTGTACGTATGTGTGCGTATGTAGGTACATACATCTACAAAAATATGCAAGAAGTAAGAGCGTAAGTGTTTGGGGCATACATATTTCTGGTAGGATTAACAGCACACTAAAAAGGAGAAAAGGCTCCTTTCATTCTTACGACTAAAAATTCTCTGTAGCCAACAGCCCTACAGTACTGGCACGTGGATTAGACACTTGTTGCTTTAATCCTGTATGTTGTCCTAGTAGACTTGTATACAAACAGGAAAAATTTTAGAAATATGTTCACAGCAAGTGAAATGCTTGGTTAAGAAATGAAGTATTTAGTCAAAAAAAGGTTATTATGGGTCTGCCATTTATCAGGTTAAAAGTCTATGCAATGCATGTGTTCTGTTTACACACAAATACATTATTGATTTCTAGCAGTTCATTCATTTGCATAAAAAATCTGTATCTAAATGTGATCTTCAGTTTTAAGCCATATGTACTATGAGGTTGACAGACTAGATGGTATTTAAAAGTGTATGCCTTACATAAGGCAAAATAGAAAAATATTGAAGTTCTGCATTGCAGAAAACAGAAGATTTTTAACAATGCTTAGGAATATGTGATATCTTGGTTAGATTTTACCTGTTCTCAAGGCACTATAGCTACACACTTGAAATGTATCTTCTTTCAACAGCTTTGTAGATTTCATATCATAATATCACTTCAGACATTTGTTTGAAGGCAGACAGCAACTCTCTTTTAGAAGCAAAGCCATTTAAATCCCATGCAGTCCCAGATTTTTGCATCAGATTCCTACTGCAATGCCTACAAGTTTCCATAGTACAGAACAAAATAATGCTGTTCTATAGACACACATGTACATAAATCTTTAAGAAAACGTTCTAACGTAAACAAATGAGGTTAAAGAGAATAGCAATAGAGACACCCTCAAGATTTAATTATTCAAAACAATAGTTTATCATCTGTTCCTACTTCTGAGCTACATATGTGTGTACTCCAGAGCTAACAGTGGGGATGGCAAAACACAGTTGCTACAGTTTGCTTTTGGCTTACAGGAGACCTTTGAAGTTTCTATCCTGGAGACAGCACATACATAATCAACAGAGAGGCAGCCAGGTTTGGATCTTCTGCACCCATTGCTGAGGTCTCCCTGCTTGCTTATTTAACCTTGTCCCTTTCCCTCTTGTCTTTTATTAATCTGAAGATTCCCAAGCTTCATGTTCTGAAACTTCTTTTCTCTTCTATCGGTAGAGTTAGTTGTTTCAGGTAGACCAGCCAGTTGAAGGGGAACAGTGCAAAAAAAATTGGAGCGCTCACTGGCTAGAGCAGTAGAATTATGTTTACAATGCACATCCGTGAAATCCCTGGCCTCTATTTGACAGCCAAAAACACATATTAATTTTCTAAAAACCAGGTCAAGGCTATGTAGCTAAATAGGGTTTATGGATATGTACCTAATCCCAGATGGGAAAAGATGTCATCTTTTACTTACACTGTGCTCAGTGAACATGATGAAATTGTCCTCTTTCTCCTATTGCTGTATATTTAACTTTTCAAAATATTCTACAAATATGCTACAAGACAACAAAATGAGGGGTGACACAGTCAGCCTGCCTTTGGAGTACACTAACATGGACCCTTGTGACAAGGTCTATAACAGAGAGAGACAGCAGGTCTCTGTCTCCGGGCAAAATAAATAAATATTGCTGGGAACAGCAATGGGCAGGGACTCATTTTAAATTGGAATGAAGAAAGTTGAAACAAAGAGGAGCTGAAATAAATGAAAAATGCAAAGTCAGTGGGAAACCCCAGGGTGCGCAGCCTTTCTGAAACTAAGCTACTTTTGCAGACATCTGAAAAGTCTTAGGAAAACAAATGTCCACCAGAACTTGGAACAGCTACCTTTCGGTAGCCCAACTATGCCAACAGCAGCTCATTCAAAACAGCTGAAAAAGTGAACTCCACTGGCAAAATCAAGCAGATGTTTACCTGCAATGAAAGGCAAAGCTGTCGTTTTGATATATGAAAGAGAGTGGCTTACAGGAACAGATTGTATTATAGCTGGCATAAAACCTTAACTAACTTGCTCTCACTCACATCCCTATATCTGCTAAGCTTGAGCAACTGGAGAGACTTGAGTTGAATGAGAATATACAAATCTGAGTGGCACCTATATATTAGTCAAAATGCCAGACTGTCTTACTTTACCGTCCTAGGAAGAGAGAGAAATACTTATTACTCAGAAAGAAAGAAGCTGACTCACTTGAAGGACCTTCCTATCCATCCCTGCAAGCTTTCTCAAGCAAATCAACAAAACCTTTATGGATACTTTACCAGTACTGATCTAGATCAGCTACCATAGATAATAATGCTGTCTGTACTGTACTCATGCCTAAAACCAGAGATGTACAGGTAAGAATGACTAATGAGAAAAAGACACAAAAGTTTATTGATGTAGAACTACTGTAAAGCTTGGACATGAAGGAAAATAGTAAAACTCTGAATTCATCCCTAACTCTCATTTTAACCTGCTGTATGTCTGACTTCCATAAATACATAGTCAAAGAGTTCTGTGGCCGTTCTAAGCCACAAAACAGTCATTAATTTCAAACATACCATCCTGTTCAATTCCATTTAAGTCCCCTCTACTGACATGCCTGATATTCTTTCAAATATTTAAACACTGGGATTTTTAAACAAATCCATTGAATTTCACTGGAATTTGGGCACTGATACTCTTTAATCTCCTTTCAAGATTCCAGTCATAGTTCCTTAATGTTTAAACATTTTCTGTAATTTATTAACTCCAGAAATACTCAGATATAACAAAAAAAAAAAAAAAAAAAANAAAAACAAAAACAACCAACTTTTAAATGAACACACAGGACAGCGTATAAGAGCAAGCACACAAGTTCATATTTAGGACTAGATCACATTATAGACTTTGGAAGGATTTACAGGTCTCAGTTGCTTGTTGTGTTTGGTATAACACACTACATTATGTTTATGTGTACCATTGCCCTCTACAGGATGGTATTTTGGATTTATGTAAGCGTTGTGATTATTTTGCTTTCTGGTAGCAAGCTCACAAAGCAGTACATATTCAATTCCAAAGTGGAAGTCTGTAATTTTGTCACAGAAGGTTCTAGATTCCATATCTGATAACATATTATGTGATATAAAAGAGGCAACTAAGTATACAATGTAGATCAGCTGTACAAAAACGTATTCAGAATCATTCCTTCAAAGAGCAAATATGATTGTAAATACAAATGCAGAATGCACCTAGCATCTTTACCCCCCAATAATGTCTTTCTTTATATAATCAGTAGTTTGTACAGGACATGTCCAATAAGCACTTTTGAATATCTAGACTATTTTGAAAATATGTCACATTTTCAAAATGTGAAATGTGAAAAGCATTTAAAACATACAAGTACAAGAAGAAACCTGCAAATACTGATCTGACATTCTGAGCGTATAGTTCTATTATTTTATTTCACCATTATTTGCATTCACAAACCTGCAACAGCAATTCTGGATACAGAAAAATAAGATAGTTAACTTTTACATGACATTACTTACACAATATGCCCATATTTTCACTTAAAATCTGGCCACTGGGCACATTTAGAATGCTGGAAAAGGTCCACGGTATAAACAAAACCCAAGGTGTGTTTATAGTACAAACTGAACCTGAATGAGATCTTAGTATAGCGAATGAGAAATTTTGGCACCAATTAAAAAAAAGACAAAGTTCTCGTGGAATTCCGATCTGTACTTTATCTGAAATTTCAGGCTTCACAAAGTATTTATCTCTGAACTTCAAGGTGCGCAAAAATGAGTTTTAGCAGAAACACAGATCATCTCAACTTCTATCATTATCTGAACTATCACGTCTCCAGTTTCATGTCATTTTCAGTTTTCAGATTAAATCAAATGATTTTTATAAAGACAGACCAAGAGACCACTGCTTCAGATTACTTGTTAAGAAGGTTCCGTTCATTTAGAGGTTAAACTTCACTGTGTAAACTCATACATATATAAATTGAACAGATACACATAGGCCTTCTAAAACTGAATGAGATATCCCTATCAGGACTTTCGCATGTGTCAGTAGTATATGGATCTCTTTTATTATTATTCATTTTGCTTTTTGTTAATTACAGAAAAGGAGAAATATCTTTTATGGAAACAAAAGTTCTTTTAAAAAATACATTTCAGAAAAGCATTGAACGAGACATTAATAACAAACTGAAAGGATAAGCAGAATGGAAGTCTGAAAAATTCTATATTTGTATTATACAGGCATTGTTTTCATTCTTGGCACCTTATTTTTCATGTACATAAAGAGAACGCAAGCTACAGCAGGGTGAGACAAAGATCAATGCTGAATGTATTACTTGGCATTGGTCAGACTCAGTTTAATAAGAAAAGAATTGATCCATTAAGCTAAACCTAATTCTTGGCCGAAAATGGTTGAAATCTCTTCTTTATACTGCTAGCTTCATAAAGACCTATAATATTTGGAAGAAACAACTCAGAGCTGAGTTTAATAAGATTAAATGTATTGCAAATATACTTAACAAGAATCTATCAAGTTGTTAATGATTACTATTAATATCAAACAATTTTTGTATAGAATTTTTTATTACAGTAGTTGTAAAATATAGCCATGTGAAACGCAATATAAAAAGGGGTTTAGGTAATTTGTAACAGCTACAATTGCAGAACCAAAACCTTAACCTATAAGATACAGTAATTTATTTTATCAATCCAGTTTCTCATACAAGTGCAATTCAATTTGTAAAGTATTTAAGTGCCAGTCATTAACACTGTATAGCAAAGTGCAGAAGGACAGAATCTACTATATGTGATTGTGTTATTATGTGTGAAGAGACTGCAAAATAAATTACTTTTTCTGTCAGCAAGGCTGGAGTCCTATTGTTAAAATACAACTTCAGATTTCTATGAACTACTCTACAAAGCACTGTTTCATAGCTAAGATAGCTAAAAGCAGTTATTGGTACTGTAAGGATGCCCTACACTGTCAAAGGGACATACTGACATTCATTTGCCTCTGTCACTGCTTCCTCGCAGAGTACGTCCCCTTTGAAGACTGGAGGTGCTCTGCATCGCCAGAGAGCCACCATCCCAAAGCCCCTGCAAGCTCCCATCCTGCAGCACAGCATTGCCAGGGCAAGCCAGGGAGGAAAATCCCCACCCCTTGTGAGAAACACCAGCAGTCTGTGCTGAAACACATTGGCTGTGTTGCCTTGGGTAGCCTGCATCTATGCTTCTGTGTTGTGCCCTCTCCTTGGACAAATACAGGACCACAGGTTAAAATTTTGCCCATCAAACAGCTTTTATAACTGCTTTTAAACACATTTTACAGACAGGATTGTCTCTTTAAACAATATATAAAAGAATGAGAGCAGGAATTATTGCTTCACCTAGGATTTGAACAGAAGAGGACATAACTGGAATCAATTCAGCAGTGGTTACAATCTAGTTACAATTTTAATTAAGATGACAATGCGACAAAAATACATCCACACAAAAAATCAAAACTCTGAATTCAGTGAAGAGAATTACTGAAACAGTGGGTGAGACTGAATGGAAAACAGCACTGGAGGAAAAGGACAGAGAAGGAAATGGAAAGTACTGAAAGTCAATTATTACATGCCCGAAGGTTATATGCACTGTCTAGCATCAGAACATTGTGTGTTAAAATATATATTGTGGATGAAGAGGAAAATGCAAGAAAATTAATTTAAGAAAAAGGCATATTTGAGGTATAAAAATATAGATAGGGAAGACAACTAGAAAGATTATAGCATGAAGTTAAAAGACTAACATACTGATAAGGAAAGCAAAGGGGGAAAATGAAAAGTTCACATAAGGTGAGGAAATTGTAAATAAAGATTTTTTTCTTTTCAAGCACGTAAAGAGCATAAGGTCACTGAGAGAAACAGAAGCACACCTATGAAATGGCAAATGGCAGTTTACTAACAGGAAGGAGAGACTGCTTAAAAATGAACTCTATTTTATTGTCCATAAAACAAGGTTGGGACTGATGACAGGATCAGACATAAATTTCCTGGGGGAGGAAGAATAAACACCAAAGAAAATCAGTAACACGCCAGAACAGCTCATCAAGAAATTAGAAAGTCTGAAGGTTGACATAACTCCAGGAATAGACAGAATTAATTCAGAGCTCAGAAAGATATGTCAGAAGAGAGAGAGGAATCATTAGCAGATATATTTAAAACCTGTTTGGAAATATGAGCTGGACTGAAGAGAGGTTAGCAATAACCACTATCTAGAAAAATACAAAACCCTGACTTCACATCTATGCCATACTCTTGAAACATTATTATTTCAGGAAGCAATACGATTAAGAGTTTGTATAGCTGCAAGAGAAATTGCTAGCATGGCTCACCACAGGGATATCATGCCTGAAAATGCCCTCAGCACTTTTTTAAGAAGAATTACAAATTATTGATCATAACGGAAGGTACAAGCATATATTCCACACTCTTTAGAAAAGCTTCTGATAGATTAACACATAGAAGACTAATCTACAAGGTCAGGAAGTGTGGGAACAATCAGTAAGACGGCAGGATATGTTTGAAAGAGACTGGTAGGCTAGTCAATGAAAGGAAACAGGATAAAATTCAGAATGACTGAAGTACACTCAAGACAGACTAAAAACTTGGCAGAGTAGAAGTGTAGACAAATTAATTCAGTGTAGACAAATTTATGCTAATAAAACTAGCAGCAAATAACAAGCAAAGGGGCTCTACCTTTGAAAGGCATAAAGTTCAAGTCTCTCACATTGACATACTCCATTAATTTCAAATTTCCGGTTTTCACAAGAGAAAGAGGTGAGAAGCAAGCCCTCTAAACATTAGAAGAATTAAGAAAGGGAAACAATTTTTTAAAAACCCAGTGCAAATTGCAAATGATGGCAGAAGTAAGCCTCCTGAATTTTCTCTTATCACTGTAATATAAAGCAATATGAGAACATGCTGGCATACTCAAGGATCTTGGGGATTGGCCCAAACCTTACAGAAATCAGTGGTTTTCTTCATCGATGTCAAAGCACTTTTAGGTCAGACTATTGCTTACTTCAGAAAATTACAGAATTTTCAGTAGAGGAAAAAAATCACACCTTTAAAAAGGAAATCAAGACATTAACTATATGTATGACTATTACTATTGGGGTGATGTGCTAAAAAGCATGGAACAGAGCTGTCCCACAATTATTTCTCTCTAGCTTTCAACTGTTCATAAGCCACTAAGTGTTCTTTTCCTTTGGTTGTCCTCTACAACTACCTACTTTGTTTCTTTGGTTAGTCCTCATTAGCAAGTCCTTTGGTATATCTAGCAATTCTAACATGAGTACTTCCTCCTTAGTGGAATCAGAATATTCTATATAATCCAGGGCCATTGATTTATTAGCATAATATTTTAGTAATATTATTCATCCCATCCCACTAAGAAACTGATCATTGCCCACTGAAATCAGCTGCAGCATTGACACTGATTTAAGTGGAAGCGGGTCACATTCAATAGCCAAGTTATCAGGCAGAGTTTTTCATGGATCTGTCCACAATGACCAGAGATCTCCACAAGAAGTTAAAGCTAATACAGAATCTGGAAATAGATTTTTTTAAAAAAAAAAAAGCTTTCTAATATGCATTTCCAAGAATTGTATCTCTCATTAGCCTGTTAATTAACTCAACTTTGGCAGATGCTTCTAAAATTCCTCTCCAGACTTTTAAAATCTTGATTACTCTAGATAGCAGCATATCATCTGCAAATTCTGTTCAAAGCTCACCCGATTTTAAAACACAACAATATTGAATAACACCAGTCCTAATCCAGCACAACTGATGACACCATTAGTACAAGCGCCATCTTTATCACTTTAGCCACAATTCTTGGATATACTTGAACATTCCAGTAGATTAGAGAATGGATTAGATATTTCTTTTAAATAATACATGTTGATTTATACAAACCACAAACTAATTGCAATATAATACTCTTTAAAACTAGGCACATTTTTTAACTTCCAATTTTCCAGCATAGTAGTGGTTTTAAAAGGAAGTTATACTAAATGATTATCAACATATTAGTTACAAGCAGTGGAATGGTGTAGTGATTGCTACAGAAATGGGAAACTGAGAGTTAAAATGGAAACATATCATGAACAAAAGAAAAGGGAAAATGATTTCTTAACTTCACCAGCCATAGAAGACAGTCCCTTTTACAGAGCAGGTCAACATATAACATCTTCAGAAAAAAATGGGGTGAGTGAAAAAACACTTACATGTTTAATCTAGATATAGTTACTGCCAATCTAGAAAATAATCTCTTCAACTAAAAATTAGATTACCTAACTCCAAGCCTTGACAGATAAATTATTTTATACCAATGAGATGATGTGTTTTCTCCTTTACCTCCATTTTGGTTTTTCTACTGTCTACTTTATACATTCCTTCCTAATCAGACACAGCTGCCATTGGCTTCAAGGCAGGATGTCATTCAATGCTATTAGAAATATTACTTTGAAGTAGAACGAAGATGGGAGTTCATACCTGTTTGGTTGTTAATGCTTAGATAAAGACGTTTGCCATGAATGGCTTTAGTAAAGCAAAAATTATATATGCACAATTAAAAAAATACTAAAAAAATATGAAGTGTGTGATGTTCAAAAGTACTCAGTTGGCCTAATTCTGTTGTTAATAGTAGAATTCCCATTGACTTCAACAGATGCAGAGTTCGGCCGGCACTGAGCACATCTGAAAAATCACTCCATACAGAATGAACTCTGATCAATGAAGGTTTATTTTTTAATGACTTAACAGCTTGTGAAAGGAGCACATTGACAGCTCTCTGTTTCCATATACAGCACATCTCATCATGAACCAGTGCAGCGYAAGCTTATTTATGAAATTAAGGTATCTCATACCTATCCTTTAGAAGTGAGGAGACTTTTCTCCATGTCTATCCAACCAGATGAGAAAGCTACCAAATTAATATGAAAAATGGTGAGTTTTATGATTAACACCTTTCAAGCAGACTGATCACATAAGACATGGCATGGCCAGCTGACAGTCAAAGCTTTTAATCAGTACCGAGATGGAATAAAATGAAACTGTATCACTAGTTTCTGGAAAAGCTTTTGCATCCAGTGCCTAATTCTCAGAGTGAGATAGTTTCTTAAAAGCTCAGGGGGAAAAAACAAACCACAGTAAAAAAAAACCACAGAGACCTCTGATTACAGCATCTGTGATTTCTGTCATGCCAATGATGTTTCACTTACTGCAGTTTTAAGGGACTGATTTAGTCCTGGTAGGTGGAAAACAAAGAGGAGTGCCCAAAAACCAGTACTTATCATGCAACCTGATTCACAGAAGTCCCTTTGTGACTTTGTGACTTTGTCCCCCATTTGAATCAGTTTTCAAATGAAGCTGTTAAACCATCCCAGAAAAAGTTGCTGGAAAGTATCATTGTGGCAGAACATATGTGTGCAGTGTTTGCGAGGCATAGGTGGTGGATAGGGGAAATTGTTAATTAAAAGGACCAAATGACTGAAAGAGGAAAAAGAGAAATTATGGTACAGCTAATAATATGCCCGTTACACAGTGAATGCTATATGCATCTACTCTATTTGAAATCTGTTACATGTTATTGTCTATTTTGCTTTTTAATTTTCAGCATGGTCTCCTTCACTGGTATTCGTGTTGAACTCAGGAGTTCCTTGTTTCAAATTGTAGTGGAAACCTCATTTTGAACAATTTAGTCAGGCAATGAAGGAAAGCTGGAGGTAGTCAGGCAGCAGAAGTTTCTGCTATACCTTAGCATGCTGTCCTGATTATAGTGCTATTATAGTTTGCTGTTCATAGAAATCAAGGAATTTATGAATCATTAAAAGGTGCAGGTGATAGAGAAGTTGTTATAATAGCATTCAGAAATATTACAGGAACTATCACAAAAGCTACAGTGTTAACACCATTGACTGAATATAAATGCAGTTGTGAAATTACGCGATAGCTGAGGATGTAGATATGCCAAATTTTCAACCAGCCTCAAACCAGTCACTAGTCATTTGCATGTTTTTGATATACGGCTACTTTTGTACAAAACCGTTTTGGGTATATAGAAAATGTACCAACTCTCATTAAAAGTACATTGTGATTGTGTAAAGACCCTGAGCTGGAGCTTGTGAAAACATGGGCCTGTGAATATTAATAGGTCTTATACTAAGTTACTCATTTTCTTATCTTTTGCTCAGAATCTTCCAATGTATTAAAAATATATTAGGTACCAAACCACTAGCCCTTAATTATATTAGTGACCAATTACTTACATGCACTGTTCATCGCTGAGAACAAGACTTCTTATTTTTTCAGTCATTCAACAAGGCTTCTGTAGAACAACAGCTGAAGCATTTCTCTTTGTGTGTGTAAACATCAAGTATTCAAAAGATAGGATATAAAAGTTTAGGAAAAACATTATTTTGGTTATCTGAAGACCTGATTTCTAAAAGTCTGACTTTCTGAATTTCAAACATGTCTCCTGAACAACATGAACAACTGGTACTTAACATGCACTGCTACCACTAGCAAAGGCATCAATTTTTTGTTATAGATATTATTATTTTAGGTGCATAACCATAAAACTATCAAGACCAAAACCAGACCTATTTAAGCATTATGCTTTCATAAAGTTATTCAGCTGCATTTTAAAAATACACCACCTTTGAACAAAAGCAGTAGAAGTCAAAAAAGATTCAAGAGAAAGGATGACGTTTATTATATGTAAATAGAATTTGTTGTATGCGCAAATTTGCTGACTTTTTTTCCTGGTTTTTCTTACACATATCATTTTAATTGACTGTTTAAATTTCTGCAGGACTCAACAGGGCAGAACCACAGCTATTCTGCTTAGTTGCTATGGAAAGTTCTTAGCTATGGTCATTTTGCCTCATATGACATACTTCCTGCTCCTCATCTTAGCCCTCACATTAGTCCTCTGCTCGATATTTTTCCAACATCCTTTAAAACAAAGAGTCAAGACTCCATGCAACAGAAAAACAGATGAACCCGTTAACTATAGCCCAATTCCCCTTTATACTCTTTGAACTAGAGTTCACTGAAGGGGTGCGGCAGGTCAGGTTTGAAGTCCATTAATAAAGCTGTGAGGGCTTGCTTGCACAACACCTTTCCACACTGTCTCTCATTCTAGTTAGAGCTACAGTAAAACTTCCTTTGTTTTGATGAACACTGAAATTCATCAAATTCACCTCTCAGAATACATTTAAGACAGAAGGAAAATAACTATCTTTACCAATCTGCACCGTTTTTTCTTGACTAATGCATGGGACAAAATGGGCAAAATTCCTCAGTTCTACACTAGCTATATTACCTTCCTCCCAGGGGCACCTTGGGAAAGTCCTTTAGTTTCTCTGAGTCCCAGTTTATCCACCTATAATATAGGCCTTCTTGACCAACCGTGCTGCAGAATGTGACTCCCTCTTCCAGAGGCCCAGCCATTTCAATATTATATTCACAGATTCTTAAATTTAACAAAGAGTATAAAGGACTGAGGAAAAAAGCATTTAAAGGATGGTCATTCCTTTCTTGTGGTGTTCCTCAGCTGTACCTGGCATCATCAAATGCAAAACATTGGTCTATATGGAAAAGATATACTGCTTGCATAAAGATCTTAAAGAACAGCAAGCAAACTATAGAAAAGATGGTACGGGGAAGGAGGTGTTCTCTACCCGTGAGGAGTCATTTAGTTGCTTGACAAATCCCTAGTAATAGTAAGCTGTAGTTTTACTCTTCATCCTAATAGCCGGGATAGAGGAATTTATACATATAGGTTTTTACAATGTTTTGTCTCAGAAATATTTATCATGATAAGAGGCAATAGATGACATTCCATAATGCTACCTCTTACTGTAGTTAACACTACAGGGAAGAAATCTGTCTCTGTCCTCAAGTTCCATTATAATAAAAAAAAAAAGCAATAAAAGAAAACTAACAAGTGCATATAAAGTAAATAACTATTTCTATATTTTCTTCAAATATGTATTTGTCATCATAGCTGCCAAGTGATGTAATCACTTGCTCTCCTATCACAAACGAGGACCACCACAAACCAGTAACAGTAACAGTTTATTTTTATATAGCACAGCACGTTTTAATCTGAAAGCTCTCTGCAGAATATGGGCAAGATGGTGAGGGACCACAGCCAAACCTGTCCTACATCTACAGCAACCTACAAAAGATAGTTGGGAACCCAGTGCAAAAAACTGCCAAGGTTTGAGATTTCAGTCTGTCTGGGTAACCTGTTCCAGCGTTTGACTAGCCCCCCTGTGATAAATTCTTCCGAATACCTAATCAGAATTTCCCCTGTCGCAGCTCGTGTCCGTTGCCTCTTCCCCTTTCACTGTGCACCTCTGAGAAAAGTCTGGCTCTGTCTTCTCAAAAAGACACATACTCTCGCATTGCATACATGAAGACAGGAATAAAGTCTCACTTTATCTTCAAATCTAATTTTTCAAGAACATTCCAAAATACCATGTGAGACAAATTACTCTGTACTAAATTTATCTGTCTCTGAAGGAGAAAGTGTTGTGTCAATCCAACTGGGATTTTAACTTTTCCTAGAAACACTTCTGATAGAATTACTCATTGATAATTGATGAATTTAAATTACTTCTGACAATTAACAAAATTACAAGTGCAAAGTACTGCTTATTGGCAAATATAATGTGCTGGAATCTGCCTGCCTTCTTCATGTAATATTCCCTATACTGGCTCCCCAGTGGGATTTTTCACAATAAAATAAGCTGGTTTGTGCCCAAAAAGCATATGATAATAAAGCTTTCCCTTTATATAGCTTATATTGTGCAACACATCTTGTTTATTTGTGTAAATTTATATTGTGCACTTCTGGATGTATTCAACCTCAGGCCAGAATTATTAGAGAACTGCCACAGTTATATGAACACAAAATCTTTATTTAGCAATAATATGTAACAGAACTTCTGGCAGATAACATGCCTGCCTGGCAAGGATGGATGCCATACAAATAAAAAAGGGTGGGAGAAGTGAAGACTCTCAACATTCACCTGGTGAAAAGCTGAAGATCCGCAAAACCTTCAAAGAATCTGAATAACTCGCAGGATTAGGATGCACATGTAAAAGATGACAACTCCTGTATGTTAACTCAAGTGTAAAGCTTGGAAGTGTTACAAAACCAGCAAATGTTTATGTGTATATTTTTTTAATGGAAAACAGAGTAGAAAAATGACACAGAAACTGACCTTGACAGTTTCACAGGGATAGCACTTATATGAAGAGGATCGGTTATTCTTATTGTACTGAGTGCCACAGGGCTGCCCAACAAGACAGAGTTGTCTTCTATTTTTCACTTCTCAAATGCAAGGGTTTGTTGTGGAGAATGCAAAAATGAAGATGCTTTTAAATTTAAACCATTTAAATATGGTTCCTACATAACCTGAATTATTGCATTCACATTTGGTTCCCTGATCCCTTATATCCCTTGTTTTCATTTGCTGGTTTCAGACTAACCATTCAGGTAATGCTGTTTATCTATTTTACAGAGGTAAAAAGCACCATGGAAGAGAGAAGAATTAGGCTCCTGCTATTTAATAATTTCCTCTACCAGCTTTGTGCTTTTAACAAAGGATTGATATTGACTTTCCCTTTGGCCTTTGAAGCTCCAGGTCACTTAACCAAATATCCAAATGTGTGCACTGGTGTCAGTAACAACATCTGGGAAGATCCATAGCAAAAAATAGCAGAAGTGTATCTTGTTGAGGCTTTTCTTTCCCTGTGCGAGTCAATTTCTGCATATTTCACTTGATAAAATGTCATCTTTATTTCTGAATAGATACTTCTTTACCAAATTTGATGCTACACTGTTCATTGCCAAGGAAAGACAAAACCTTCAGCCCTTTACTTGATACTTTCAGTCAAAATATGTGACCAGCCTATATAGTGCAGCTGAAGACCTCAACCTCAAACCATGGTTAAAATATACTTGCATATTTCAGCACATTTAAGGTATGTCTATAAATGGGGCTCCCAACAGCTCAAATTCGCTTAACTCAAATGTTTTAATGAAACTAACAGTGAAGATCAAAGGTTTCTCTCATACTCTGTTTCGTTACTAAATGCATAAGGCCCGGCTGAGCTAAATGTCAGATTCTGACTTGCTTGATTTAGCCTTGCTATTTAGTAGTAATTATGGACAGAAGTCTCATTTAGGTGTATTGATCCAGTCTTTAACATGAAGAATAAATGTAGCAGCTGAGCTACGGAAAACACTGGATGAATTCTCAATTCATGAATCTCTACAAAGAACAAAGAAGCAGCAACACATTTGCCGTAGCACCAATTCTCTCACACGTATGTCTGTAGTTAAACATGCTAATAAAGCTTTTCCTCAGGAAGAAGCCACATCACGAACAACAAAAAACCTGTGGCCCACCAATAAGCCATGTATGTGGAAGGTTCCAATCCCGCCTTATGGAAGACAGTATCCCAATCGGCATTTAATCATATGTTTCGGTCCATCAGAATTCATGAGAGTCCTTAAGTATGTGCTTATTTTTAAAAGATGCTTAAGTGCCATTGATTTCAAGTACATGTTTAAGTGCTGTCCTCAATATAAATGATTCCTGAAACCAGGGTTGATGGGAGTTTATCACTGATTTTAATAAGAGCAGAACAGGAACTAAAGAATTTTAAGAATCCCAAATGCTTATCCAAATTGAATCTCTACATGACAATAAGGAAAGTATAATCATATAATGTTGCATATTTATATTTCAGCTACCTAAATAAAGAAATTCTGAAATTAATGACAAATCCTAAGCTCCTCATGCTAACAAAAGACATTTATCACTGAAAGGATAAGAACTCCTCTATCTCTATATCACCCTGAATTTTTACCTTTACGCGTATTTTCTTATCTTAGAGGTTTGTGGGGTTTTTTAAGACTAACAATACAATTTTCTGGTTAAATATACTTATTTTTTAAGTTATAAAAAAATCCATAATATAATTCTATGAGAGTTACCATAATAGACTGTAACAGCTGCTATGGTCTATTGTGTAAATAAGTAATTACAGAATTTACAGACTATCATGTAAATATGTAATTATGGACTTTTTAAAATGTGCATTATTTCCTCAATAGTCTATCGTTTAAATATGTAATTATGGACTTTAAAACATGTATTATTTACTCAGACTGCAACAGCTCCTTGGGACAGAGCTGTTCTGGCCTACTGGGCAAACATGTAATTACAGAAATTTTAGAAATATGTATTATTTATTTGCTAGTGCTGCTTGTCAATACATCATGACAGCCATTTTTAAATGGATACCAGATAGTCAATATTCTGTCAAGTTTTCATGGGTCACTTAAAGTACTGCTCTGCATGGTTGCGGTGCCATATAGTGAAGCCTTTGCCTTGCTAGGTGTCTTACCACAGGGTCATCAAATGAAAATCAAGCAGAGGACTCCACAAATAGTTTCATTAATTGGCCTTTCCCACAAAGATTCATAAATGCAGTCAAAAGAAAACCCTTCTGTCATTTTTTTCACAATTTTAATAAAGTAGAGTATATTTCACTGTGCTTAGGGGTTGGTATCTGATAGAATATTCCTTGGAGATTTTTCAGTAAAGGAGTGAACTTAGTGTAATGCAATCAATCAGTGGGCGGTTTATTTCCTAATGGCCTCTCAGCTCTGAAACCAAGCATCAGGTCTACATTAGCAGATAAGGCAGGGAACAAGATGACCTGTAAAGCAAAACGGTGCTAAGGACCCAATGTCCATATTACATACTTTTCAGATGGTTTATTACAGGCTAGTTCTGGTCTAGTCCCATGGAAAGAATACTCCCAAGCAGCTGGAGCATGCTACGTGTGCTCCTAGATAATACCTTCTGGCGTAGTTCAATCCAAGAGGAATCCAGCTTTTGTTCTGGGAGACCACTCCATAATGAGAATCAAAGTGCTGGAAGTGGGCCTGATCCCTTCCAAACATCATTCTTGATCTGAACTAAAACACTAAGGTAGAAACATCCACAGAATACACTCAGTCATGCCACTTGCATTCTGATTTCTGTGCATCTTAAGCAGGAGACAGGTTGGAGCAGACAGTTCTGTAATTTATGAAGTATGGCATTTTTGCAATGTACAAACCTATGAATTCCAGAAATGCTTCTGATGACAAGAGAATATTCTTCATAGTGGTGGAAAAAAAATTATTAAGGGGGTTTCACTCATCCAAGATGGAACTTCAAAGATGTTATTATTCTGAAAAAAGGGTAATTACCATTACCATTAAATATTTATGTTTTTAAACTACCCATAGGCCCCAATCAGAGACGAATGCTAGGTGCTCTGCAAACATTTATGAATATCCCAACCTCAAAGACTTCACAATTTAAGAAATATTATCAAATATATTATAGTTTATAGAACGCTTTTTAGAAGCAAAATGAATGTGTTCTTAGGCCAAAATGTATGCACTGAGTCTATGATCTGCTGTGTCTGCAGCTATATATCAATAATTCTAACATTTAGGCATGATTTTCCTTATAGACCATAGCAAAAAGCAGAATCAGAATAACTTATTCTTGTAAATATATAGGACAGTTATATAGTATGGGACTGTGTTACACTTCAAACAATCCTATCCTTACATTGGAAATAGGAGTGGTATTGTCATTCACCTAAAATTATCTCCTCAACTAGAACAGGAGAGAGAAGAAAGATAAAACTCATAAAAGAAAAAATATTTTATAGATAAGATATATTAGATATATATATTATTCCTTTTTACTAATGCTACTTTCTCCATAGTCTACAAGCCTCATGTAATAATAAAGCCCTAAGAATTGAACCTAAATAGAAAACACTACATTGGGATGTTTAAACAAGAGTACTGATAAAACCAAAATAATTTCCATCCTAATGAGAGATGGTAGGGCATCGGCTGGAGTGAGACTGAGTCCAGCTGCCAGCTCAACCCTTCGGGATGGGTCTGGACTAACTGGAGGGAGTCTGGAACTTGACCTCTGAGGAACAGGGGAAGAAACTGGGATTGCTTAGATTCGAGAGGAGATGACTGGCAGGGACACAGTAATGATGTTCTTTGGATACATCAAAAGACAGAGAGGAGGGAACAGACTGCTCTTTATGTCCAATTTAGATAGGACAAGTGGTAATGGAATTCAATATGGCAAGGGAGATTTAGGCCTATGGGTTGCCCAGGAAGACTGCAAAAAATTTGTTGCAGAAGGTTTTCAAGAATGGAGTGAACACACTTTCACCAATAATGGCACAGCTATCCTGCCTTTGAGAAAGGAAGATGGCCTCTTGAGATCCTTTCCTGTCTTGTTTCTACAGGGCTTTATGCTCCAGAACTAACCACAAGCCCACAACTGTCAACTCAGTTTTATGCCTAAAAAGCCAATGAAACCCACTGAAATTTTAAACAACAAAGAACTCAAAAATATGCTGAATAATATGCATCTTTGATACTCTAAATAAGGATAACATGCATATTTCAAGATCATATTTCATTTTACTTCCCCTGAACAAGAATGTACAATAACACTATCTGTGCAAAGATAACCTTAAAGAAAACTTCACACTGATGAGTCATTAGCTGTGCATAAATAATGCTTTTATTATATGCAACATTAGTATGGCTGATTATTTGTCAGGGCTCTGACTGCACCAACAGGCTCTGCAACCTCTTCTGCGCCCTACCCAGGGGTCTGGCTGCCCATACTCAAGGCCAGCTCTGACAAGGGGCCAGATCGCACCAGATTGTTCTAAACTGTGAGAAAGAAAGGTGTGAGAAGACACTTTCTTACTTCCCTATATGTATCAGTAACATATATGTTATTTTCAACTTTAAAAAGGTCACACTGTTTATTTTTGAAAGGCAGAAAAAACTGTTTCACCCAAACCTATCATTCATTTAGCAAGAGAAAAAAGCTGACAAGAAAATGTAGAGGAGATAGGAACTACAGCCTAAACAAGCGACAAACGTAGGCCCTCTTAAAATGAGAAACAACACTCCACATCTGGAAACCAGGAGCTTTGAAATCTCCAGCCATGAAGAGGATTTTCAGCTCTCTGTGATGAGTTCCACTGATGATTATGGATTTTCTATAATAATAACCCTGCCTTTCTAAAAGTAGTTGGCAATTTTTGTTCTCTGGGCCATGGTACTTCACCACCTATGTAAAGCAGGTAAGCTTTAGGAACTTATAGGAAGAGTTGTATACTACTCACTGCAGGCTTGGAACCGAACGATGGAATTTCCTTCCAGAACCCGAGAATCTGCTATACTCCTTGCTCTTTTGAGCTGTTTATTCTGGAGCTCAGCCTGTATTTGCAAGGTCATGCCGGATACTACTCGTCACACTATGTTGCTTATGCGTGAAATCCTCATTTTGTGCAAAGCTCACAAATATATATTCATGTCATAGTATCTTAATGTCCAGGGATAGTTTGAGCATGCCAAAGTGAGGGTAGCTGCCACACATGCTCTGCATTATTGTGGCAAAATAAAGCAAAGCGGAAAGTTGTCAGTTTGAGACTGGAAATCTTACGGGAAGGTTAACATAGCTGCACTTCTGGAACTAGGTGGCTGGTAAAAAAAGATCTTGCCTTCTGTGTCTGCAATTAGTTATGTGTGAAGTAGACATGCCAAAATTGGAAGCAGTGTCCATTTTGTAACAGTAATTATTATTGTGAAGCCATTTTCAAGGTGGGATTATGGGCACTAAACCACTGGGACTGACTGTGCTGCCCATGCGTTAAATCCTCATTTTGTGCAGACTTAATGAAAAAGATAGTTTCTTGTAATATGTTCTGTTTTGTCAGTTGCTCCTACACAGCAGTATAGGGATGCTTTCTTTGTCCTTAATACATGCAGTGATAATTTTTCCACATGCTCTTTCTGTAAATGCTCCACCACAAAACATTCTGTTAAACTGGAATTAAGGTTGTAAATATGCATTAATAAGTTAGAGTAAATTCTGTACTAATTGACTGCCCATACAACCTCACTGACATCAGTGGAGAAAAAGCTGCTGATGAACATTACAAGCTGGATTCTTATCCCAGAAATGCTACTCTATCTCCACATACAGGGATATGACAGAGAATCAAATCCTGTGCTGAAGTTTATAAGAAACACATGCTGGAGTGCCAGGAATGCAAGATTCAACTCACACTTTACAAACGTAAAGGACAGGATTGCTAAAGCACTCATCAGTGGCCTAAATCTGCTCTCATTAGCGTAAATGACATTTTTACCACTGACATTAATGACAGTAGAACTAAGCCAGTAATCAGCACTTTTGGAAATCCTATCCTTTGTGATTCGAATTAAACAAAATAATTTAGGTTTCTTTTGTTTCCTCAGCTAACCTCTTTGTAAAGTCTTACCAGCCTTTCACCTACAGTTACATCACAGGATGAACCACACATCCCAAATTTACTTTATGTTCCAGCCACATAAAACATCCTACTGGCAAAATCTCTGCTAATTCCTTGAGGAATCAAAGTCAGTATTATTTTTCCTCTTAGCCTTGACAGATCTGTCCATTCTTGTGGCTGAAATGAAAATATTTCTTTTCTTTCAGTTTCATAAGATCATATTTTATTGTTAACATATTAGGAGAGAAAACAGTATCAGAGAGCAAGCAAATCAGACAATAATTAATAGAAAATTAAATAACTGTAATTAATAAAGATACCTTCCAAGTAGTCTCTGAATGATAATACAAAAATTCACAATGGTGTTCTGAAGCTTGGTTTACTCCTACCTGTAATTTACTTTGAGGTCTTAGCATAAAAGGTGCTTAGAATTGAAAAATATCATTATTAGCATAAAAATGAGGTAAGTTCTACCCATTTTGTGTATTAATTTAGCAGAATATATTATTACACAACTTTATACTGTAAGGACAAGGTCACACAGGATATGACTTGTCACACTGTGTTGCCTATGCATGAAATCCTCATTTTGTGCAGAGCTCCAAAATATATATTCATGTCAGAATATCTTACTGTCCAGCGACAGCCTGAGAGTTTCATTCTATTACATACTGGGAAACAGATTCAGCGTCATTTGAGAGGTCTCTTCTTCTCTCAATAGCCAAATGAACTCTCATTAATCAAAAAACTACAAACACTCACCAAAAGGGAACTGGCCCCATTAATGCTCTCTTCAGTCTGAGACAAAATTATATCCATTCTAACAGCATTTTTTTATCATTTCTGTGTGACTATCCCAGTCAAACAGCCAAAATATGGCATTGATTTTATGAAGTTAGTTACCAGAAAACAGAACCTAACTTTACTAAATACCGTAAATGAAAGAAATTGTTTCTAGGGATGGAATTTCACTGGCACTGCCAGTGTTGCATTAACTGCACAGATCTCAAGACAACCCTGGAGATAACATGACCTTCTCCAAACTTCCAATCAGCCTGGTAAGCATACATTAAAAGTTCAAGCTTTGCTTACACTGAACATAGCAATGTTTGTAGTTTGATAAGCACTAGTTCCTACCTAACTCTGTTAACTGCCTACCCATCAACTCCTCATTGTTTTGCCCAGGTTTAAATGTTTTTCTCCCCTAAACACATCCATACTGAAGAACAGGAAACAACAAAATTCTTTGAATATTAAGTCTCAGGGAAGCCTTTTTTTTTTTTGAGATTATTGTATAAGCAGTTTCAAGTGGGACAGCTTGCTCAACAAAGTCCTTAAATCTAAGGAAATGTCAGTTTGCATTAAGAAAAGAAATATTACCTTGGTCTTCAATAAAACAGCAGAAAGCAGTAGCAGTTTAGAGATCAGAACAGATAACCAGTGTAGCCTCCAGACCAGAACAGCAGGTTTGACATGATATTCAGGTAAATAGCCAGAACAGAACAGCAATTAACAGTTAACAGGCCACTTAAATTAAGAGCTTTCCTTGAGAAAACAGCCTCAGAACCTTCAGAGACTCTAGGAACTGACAGTTCAAGCAGGAAGTAAAGTGGCAAAAAATCGAAGTGTATGGGGAATTTCCTCAACAGGTCTTTTATCCACAGAATGTACAAACCCAGAAATGCCTGGCCTAAATGTAGATGTAGGGGAATGTAGCTGCAGAGGAGGGAATAGAGAGGAAAGGAAACGAGATTTTGAGCAATGACCTTCTGAGAAATGAAGACTTAATTTTCTTCACTGATGTCTTCAGAGCCAAAATTTTGCATGGTTTAACACTTAGCGCTAACCTGTGCTTTGTAACTTTGTCATGCAACTTGCTGCCACAACACCCGGTAACGCAAGACAGCTGCTGAGTGTTTGTAGACAGACATGGATCTTGTGCAACAGCTATCGCTTGCAGGCCACTCTGACACTCCCACTGTGTGCTCCCACAGACCCAGCAAAGAGACAATCACACTGGAGAATCAAACCCCCAGACCTTGTACAAGCACACCCAGCAGTGGCACAGATACACATCTCCACATTTCTGTTTTCCTCATTGTTTCAATGCACCACCACCATGTTGATATGAACAGGGGCTTCTCAACATCACAACAATAAACAATTGTAAAACCCGCTGCCTTGGGAAGGGGCATGGACGAGCATGAAAAGTGGATGTCTCAAACTCCCAGAGTCCCAACCCCCTTTTTCGTTTACAGTGCCTCATAACTCTACAATATCAAGCATTTTTCTCTCATTCATGAATTTGACCTCCACAAACTTTTTAAGTCAAGCAGTTCAAAGAGAAATAAAGAAAGATGTATCTTTTCTACCTCTCTCAAYCTCACATAGCTCAATGCACTCTGAATTTGGGACATGTGGGAGCACAGCCCCAGAAATATACGTAGGTTCAGCACTGTGTCAGAAAAAGCCTGGAACCAGCCAACTGTCTTCCCCAGCCCCTAAGTCCTACTACCACAGTAGTCATTTTGCTGGTCCTTGTGCTCCCAGCCTCCACCCTGACAAAATAGCCTGCAAAACCCTGGAAGCAATACACACATGTTGCCGCCTCCCCAACACTGACACGGGGATGAGTGCAGTGCAGCAGGATGCACAACCCATGTGTTCGTACCACAAAACCAGGGGGAGGCCACTGCCTGTTAGCCAGATCCAGGAGGGCAGAGGTGCCAAATTAGTTTTACAGCTTTCTAGCACCGAGATGTGTCTGGGGCCAGGGGACTTTTTGATGGACGCATGGGAGCAACACTTGCAGCCTGCTTGAAAGGGTCATTCCCACATTTCACAGCAGTGGCCTATGGGGGGCCCAGTGTCAGATCAGCAGTCTGGGGGCTGCTTGTTGGCAGGGGGAGGGACCCGGAAGCCTTTCTGGCTGTTTCATAGGGCCCACTGGGGGGTGGAGGGGCAGTTCTGAGGAACACTAAGAGCAGCTAACCCCCTTACTTGGTTGAGGGAGGTTGGGGGCAAGAGGGTTTGGGGGGAAAAGAGTTTAGGAGTGAGGATGTTTTGGTGCGAGGAAGATTGGGGGTGATGCTGTTTCGGGGTAAAGCTGTTTGGAAGCTAGGGCGTTTGGGAGTGAGGGAGACTGGAACAAAAGCATTGGGGGCAAGGATGTTTGGGAGCAAGGGCTTTTGGAGGCAAGGACCCTTGACAATGAGGGTGTCTGAGGCTGAGGGTGCTTGGGGGCAAAAGCATTTAGGGGTGAGAGCATTTGCAAGGCAAAAGCATTTAGGGGAAAGGGCATCTGGGGACAAGGACATTTGGCAGCTAGAGCGTTTGGGTGGGTGTTTTGGGGAGAGGATCTCAGTGCTGTTGTCAGCTCCCGACCGCCTCCTCTGGTCCCCACGCTCGCTCTGCGATGCGCCTCTCGGACACCGGGCGCAGGAGCCGCATCTTGCCCCCCCCCCCCTTCACCCCCGACGCCCATTTCGGGGCCTCTCGCTCCCCAGCAGCGGAGCTTCGCGAAAGGGTAGGGGCAGCGGCAGTCCCCCATCGCCGGGCCGAGCAGAGCCCCCCCATCGCCGGGCCGGGCAGCTGCCTGCGCCCGGCGGGGCACCGCGGCAGCGGGCGGGCGGGGGGCGCGGCGGGGCCGGCCGCGGGGGCGGAGCCGCCAGTCAGCGCCGGGCGCCGTGACCCCGGGGCGGGGAGGCGGCACCGCGGCCGCGGGGACGGGGACAGGCTGCCCCTGCCCGGCGCAGCAAGGGGGGCGCGGCGAGCCTGGGGGCAGCGCGGCGGCGTGCACACCCCGTGTGTCCCCCCCCTCTTCCCCGCGACACACACAGACAGACACACACACACGCACAGACACGGCACGGCACCGGGCGGGGGGAGCCGGCTCGGCCCCCGCCCGGGGAGGGCTGGGGCGCGGGTCCGGCCGCCGCAAGCTCCGCACTTACCCGGGCCGCGGCGAGGTGTCGGCGGGCGGGCTCCGGCAAGCCGCTACTGCGGGGGACCGGGGGGGGCCGGTTGGTTTGGGGGGGGTTCCGTAATCCAACAGTCTTTGGGCTGCCTAATGTAAACACTCCGCCATGATTTCTTTGTTTAGATAATTGAACCTGCCTCCCTCTCCCTCGCCGACTCTCGCTTGCTTTTATTTATTTATTTCCCCCCCCTCCCGTCATCATCATCATCATCATTATGGCTTGTGTGGGGTGTTTTTTTTTTTAAAGGGTTGTTATTTAGTAGCTGCATTTAACAACTGCTGGTTTTACAAATATTTATGTGTGTATATATATTTATGCATAAATATATACATATGGGGGGGCCGATAGGAGGCATTACGGGGAGGAAGTTGTTCCCGCTGGTCTGGGGGTTGCGTTTTTTCCTCCTTGCTGCAGCCAAGGCTCCCGCTGCCGGGGGCCAGCAGGGCCGGCGTGCGGCGGGGCCGGGGCTGCCGGCGTCGGCGGGAGGCCGCGGCCGGGGCAGCGGCTGGCCGGCGGCAGCGAGGGCGGCCCGTCTCGCCGCAGCACTGCGCTCGCCCGGCGCTCTCCTGGAAAAGGCAGGGTTTTCCAAACGGATCACCCGCTCCAGCGGGAAGGTAGCTGCGTGCGGTGGGGGAGACAGATGGAAACTTCCAGATTTAAGTTTCTTCACTGCATTTCCTGAAAATTCAAGCTCGACATGAAAGCAAGCTTGTTATTATTATCTATTATTATGCGGGAATTCCCCGTCAGCAAATACAGTTACAGTTTTGTTATAGGAAATTTACAGGGAGTGGTAGCATGACTAAAAAATGTTTCACTTGCATTCCTACTTTGGCAGCAAATTTCTCCATTTTGAAATATCAGAATATTTCCTATGTCAATACTACTGAAAGAGACTTCAATGCATTTCATCAATGTGTATAAATCCCCTTTCATAGACTTGATCCCACCAGATCACAACTTCCCAGGGCTCTCGTGGAAGTGCCCTGGGAGGATGCAGGAGGCTGAGTTGTGGTGCCAAGCACGTCGGCCACCTGGGAAGGACCTGGTGCCCCACATCTTCCACCAGGCATTCAAGGAGTTTTAGGCACCACATCACTCAGGAATTGTGTCGAAGACTCTAGAAATTCTCCCTGGCTTCTATTTTGCTACTTTTTGTATTAAGGAGGAGCACTGCCTCCCTCTCTCTCCTGACTACTTACTTAAGCATCATTCATTTCTAGGAGGTCTTCAAATGCTATGAAATGTACAGCATTTCAAGAGTTACCTTTGCTGCTGATGTGTAGAAAGCAATACCACAAAGACAATTTAAAAAATCATTATATAGAAAAATAAGGCGATTTACTTCCACTGTTATACAGTGAAGATAAAATGCTTAGTGACAGCATGCCAATCATCAAAGTAGTTCCCAATACATTTTCCCCTGAGACTGTTAGTACGATAATGATCGCCATTCCTATAGCCAACTGGCTCTGCTTTGAAAATAAACCAACGACTTGTGCATTATTGTACCTTAACTATTGTGTCTGCCTTTGGCAGAGGTCCTCATTCTGCAAAGGAATCACCAGTTTGGACCCCCAAACCTCCACTAAGTCACACTAATCCCTTGTAAAACCATTGTTAGTTCTTGGGATAAGGATCTCTCTTTATGTACAGTGAGCACAGAGAAAAATAAAAAAGGAGCATACATATATATTACACTGGCACGGACTCATTCAGTCAATAAGAATACAGGGTTGCGTTACAAGTTACCATTTCAGAACTGCAGTTATTTGTAAACTATTTTACAATAAAATACTGGGAAGTTGATTGGGTCATGGCCATTAGTCAATCAGAGCAGAAGAATTGCCATGCAGGCCTTGGAGTTGCTCTGAATAGCTTGGCAACTCTTGGGCCACCCCTTACAGTTTGACATCACTCCCATATTTCATATACCAAAACAAACACTATCACTTAGTTTTTCACAGTGACCCCAGCCCCGCTGTCCTACTTTTTTCATGTTCTTTTAAACAGAAGTTTGCGAATATTTCCTAGTTTCTGCTTTCTCCTCTTCCCTCTTACAGGTTATGTTATTTGCTTACGATTCCATTTTTATTTCTCTGCCAGGATTTCATTGCAATCTCCCCTTTGTGGAATTTATACTTGTGGCCATTTAAATTCAATTCAGGCTAGAACTTGGCATAAAAGTTCGCAGCTTCTCAGCCAGATTTGAATTACTATATTTAATCTATACTCAGCTCTTAGGCTTTTTTTCTTTTAAATGAGAGTGAAGATAGAAATAATTTTGTTGTGGTTCCAAATGGTGGCATCATGCTGTACTGATTTCAGATCTTGTCTTCATTCCACTAGCTTTTCAAAGGGACATGCCAGAGCATTTGAGACATGACTTTAGAAAGGTGTTGCTTTACAGTCCTTTAAAAATGAATTATTTCAGCATAAAACTTTGTGAAAATTAGGCATTGTGGATGCACAAGGGTATTTTTATTGCATTCTTAGATATGGCTCACTGAACAGTGAAACCAATTTTCATGTGATCTTAAAGAGGGCAAAAGTCTTTGTTATGCTTTGAAAAATAAGTTTTGCACAAATTTGTTTATTTTGTGTTATTAATTTTTGTGAATATTCAGGCAGTGCTGTGTTGGCCTCCACAGCTACAAAGAAGAAAGAATGACAAGCAGATTTTTATTAAACTAGATTAAATTGGATAGCTTAAATTTCCTTTCTCTATTCATCAATTTAAAAAACAAATGCAGTACTTCATCTAACATGAATTCCATTGTGTAAGTCCAGCTGAGTAATTGCTCGAGAAATGTTTCTACCAAGTCAAACTTTTGTTTGCTTCAGGATTTTTATTATTCAACTTTTTTACTACAGTGCCCAGCACAGTAGAACATGGCAGAGCTACTGGTAATATTAAATAAATGTAACTAAGATAATATTTTTTATCACAGCATATGCATATGTGATAAAGTGGATCCTGTGATAGATCCTATAGTCTTTCAATAACTGCTGGTTAGAGACAGTATGTCACCAGTCAGATTGGCCATCATTTTCCAATCTCTTGCTTCTCAGACAGTAATTCACAGCTGTGGAAAGTTATGGAAAATCATACCAGACCAGCATGATAGTATTTCCTCTCACTTTACAGAGCTGTTAATGATTTATTTTATAATAAGCTATTGTATCACACTACCATGTAATGAGCACAAGCGTAGAGGACCCCGTAGTACTGTTGAAAAATGGAATAAATGGCAGTCCCTGTCTCGAGAGCAAGGAGTCCAAAATGCAGATTCATGACTGAGTAAATACTGACTGCACCTCTTACCTGTGTAGTCAGCAGTATGCTGGTTGCATGCTTTAGAAAAGGTTGGTACATCTTAAGGAGGGGACTACTTACTGGCCTGAATGGGGATGTAAGTAGAGGGATGGGTTGTGACATAAGGATCATAGGAGAAAGTGTGCAAAGACCTGTAACAATAAGATCATACTTGAATATCTTTATGATCTAGTGTATGTAGTATCTCATTCTGGAAACGGGCACTGTAAAAGGCTATTTTGCAGACAAAGTCTGAAAGAATGTCGCAGGTTTTTAAAACTAAAGAAAGAAGCTCAAATAAAGGAATATGCACATTTTCCTCCATTCTTTTCATTTGAGGGTTCAGTATTTATGCTAAAGTAACTAGTTCCTTTGCAAAGCTGTTTTCTATATTAGTTTACCTTCTCTGAGACTGCATTTGAAATGTGTGTGTAGAAAAGCACAGTGATGTGTAGACTGGGAGTATTTTAATCAATGCAATATGACAATGTATCCCCTAGTCATAAAATGGTTGCAATGTGAGAGCTATGTAACAAGCTGCACTGTTGTACAAGGGAGTAGAAAAAGATCTTAAAAAACAGCAGTAAAAGTCTGTTGCTGAAAAAGATAACATCCAGATCCTAAAATAAAGGTTGAGATTAAATCTGTCAGTCTAAGAGCATGCTTAGAGTGGACCAAAAAGAAAAGACCCAGGTGCTGAGTTTCTTTTTTGCAAGCAGATCTTTCCACTGTAAATGTGGGTAAAAGCAATTACGGAAGAAAATATGAAAAATAAAGTTTTCTTTCGAGTGCTTTGCACTGAGTTAACATATTGCTATTGCACAATAGGAACACTGCATTAATTATGTCACTATTTTTCCTTCGTGATAGATTATTGTTAGTAATTCATCACTGTAACATATTAATAGTGGTATTAGTTTTTAAACAGAACAATCATATTAGTAGCATACTTGTCATATTAGTGAAAATTAACAAAATGATGAAAAATTGCTACCAAGGCTTTGGGGCTCTAACACTGCAAGGAAATAACTTTTTCCCAATCCAGCAGTTTTTCAATGAGCATATATTGTCTTGTAAAGATAAAGAGACTGTTTTACAGTGTTCTCTGTCCAAAAGCCAGGAGCCATTTCAAAATATTTATGCCATCCTTTTAATGCCAAATGTGTGTATTCTTTTATGATTCTAATACTGTATGTTCTGCCTTTTAAAAGCCTGAGTGCTGTCATTCACAACCCCTGGCATGAGGCTGTTTGAGGCCATTAACTCCCTTTTTGTTGGGGACCGTGAGTCTGTACTGTCCAGCATACTTCTAGAGTACAATACAACTGCCCTTCTAAAGGATTAAGGTACATCTCCTACAGAGGCACTCATCTGTGAACTTGTCTTACATGCCTCCAACCAGTCACCTGCATGATGATTTTGTTTGGGGTTTTTTGTTTGTTTGGAAAGCAGATAGCTTCAGGCCTCTGTGAGCATGCTCTTCCCCACTTCTTCATCCTGTCCTTTTATATTTCCAGAATCTTTTTCTCTGGCATGGTATCTGTTGCTACTATAGAAAGATGATGTATGGATTTCCCTAAGATCTCTAACAGTAACAACCTGAATTAGGTAACAGGGTGAGATTTCCTGCTCTGTCCCTCATGAACATCTGGTGCCTCGGAATCAAGAAAAGATAAAACATTGCCCAAACTCTGAGAATCCTGTTTGGAACTGGAGTCACTGGTTTTGCCTGCTCCTTTGTGATACCAGGAGGCAAATCTCCAACCTCTCATCTGTTTAAAAGCCAGCGAAACACAACATTTTCCCCATTTATGCAACTACTTTGGGTTGGCTGTTTTATAATTTACAAAGCAGTTTCTTTGGCTTACATCTGCTAATTTAATGGAAGACATGAATAGCTTTCATTTGATTAACAACAGAATGTCACACAGGAAAAATAAGTATTTATTGCCAAGCAATAGGCCACAATGAAATCAAGGGTCAAATTGGACATACCTTTTATTCAATAATCAGTTGAACCCGGTCAGTCAAATGCAAACGAAATGGTAAATTTATTGAGTTTTCAGAATGACCAAAAAATAGCCTTTATATTCAAGGCTTGTCTCTGTGCAAGATTGCTTCCTTTGAACATGTGATTCACCAATGAAAGTATTTTGGGGGTTTAGAAGCACAATGAGAAAGAGAATTCCCAATATCTGTCTAAAAATCCTTAGTCTGTTAGTGACTTTAGCTAAAACATCTCTAGACAAAACCACTACTACCATAAGCTGGAACCATCCTAGGGGAGTCAAACAGCTGAACAAGACTGCACCAACCACAAATGTGACCCACACATACAATAGGGTTAATAACAATGACCTTATTGCAAAGATTAATTAATGCTTATAAAAAGCTTTTATTCTCTAAACTGCTATTGTATTAGCCAGGCCACAGCATCTCTGTGAGCAAAAGTATGTGCAACTGTGACACCTAGGCTGTGCTTTGCTGAAAAAAGTTCCTCAGGAAACATCCATACTGACGTTGGGACCAGCTTTATAATGACCCCGAAGTCCATATCCACTGACCATCTGCCCTGAAAGCCTCTCAGCTTCTCCCTTGGCAACAAGTCTGTCTAGGATTGGAAGTGCTGCTTGAGCTCCCAGATCTCAGCTGGGGCTGGCCCCTCTCCCCACCTTTCCCATTCACGTGTGTAGAATTCACCTAGGCATGGCACAACTCACACATGGGTCTGCAATGTCAGCCAGTGCCAGTCCCAGGACCCCCTGCTCTGGAGTTCCTTTCTTTGATACTCAGCTGCTTCTCTGTATTTTTCTTAACAGCAAAAAAGCCATGGGGAGAAGCAAGTGGCTTAGATGACCTCCCCCTGGTATGTAAACAACAACAGAGAAGTAAAGTTGGTATTTTACTGTCCCTTTTCTGAAATTCATTTTTTCAAATAATTCTAAGCTCTTAAGGCGTTGTGCAAAAGACGGCTGCAAGCAGCTGTAGCACTTCAAAATGAAAATCTCCCCAGCAATGTTTATAAAGTTGTGCATGTATTGTGGCACTGATTTTAATACAAAACATTAGATTGACATCCGATCTACACATAACATGCATTTGACTGACATGGGCATTTATTATACATTGATGTGACATATGCCAAGCATAACAACAGCTCTGACTGACAACACAGCAAAAAAGGACTTGTGTTACCCATGTTTGATTCAGAACATTTCCATCCTTCCCTATTTAGTAGTAATAATTGTGCTACTCATATAAGAAGATATTTTTGGAGTAATACAGCACTCCAAATTGGCCCAAGTGGCACTTAAGTCCACAGCAGAAAGAGCAAGAGGTCTTTTTAGTCTCTAAGCATTTAGAAAAGATAACATAACTAGGGCTCCAGTGAATTGGAGTTGTCAAAATTCACACCTAAGAGAAAGGGGGTGTTGGGCCTGTTGCCAGGAAACAGCATCTGGTATCACATTTCTAAACGGATGCATGCATATGAATGCAAGTGGGAGCTGCAGCATGATAAATCTATCATCACAGAAATTGCACCTCCTCATGTCTGCGTTGTGGCACCCGCCCATACGAACTTCCTTGCCCCGATTCCTTAACAATACTTTACTCAACAGCCAGAGACATGTAGGCAGTCATTTGCAGAACCAGTTACAGGTTCATCTTCACAGTGTGGCCAGGGCTACAGACTATGTCCAGGGCCAGGAAGCAAGCTTGACTACTCTTCATAATATTAACTGCTTGCACAATATTTAACTTGCGCCCTGGCTCAGTTCTGAGGCCACACTTGGACGTGGTTTGAGGGATAGCACATGGAAGGAGCCACTCTCACAAGGTTGTGTGCACAGGACTGCACTAAGCTTGCCTCCCACCATTCTTCACAATCCTCCAGCACTGTCACAGCAGCCTTTTAACCTCTAATATCTTCTATGGCCTGATGCCATACTCCATGGTATGGCAAAAAACTCTCACGGTGTTTCAGTTACTGTGAACAAAGACGCACACGCACAAGAATAATTCTGTTGTATGGACATGGGGACATCACACAGAGCTCAGAGGAGACCCAGGGTCAAGTGCTATGCACTGTGGTCATGGCCAGCTAATCCACCTTGCCCTTAGGGACAAAAGACGTTATCTGTCCCTGCTTTATTCAGGGGGGATAGATACAGACCTAGAAGATGGAAGAGAATAGAAGGGAGTAATACTGGAATTATTACCCATGATCTAGGGCATTGAAATAGGTTAGTAGTGGAGATTAGAAAAATACACTCTAACTTTTCCAAGACTGCTGCATTTCTTTGTAGGACAGAAATCTCCAGAACATATTCTGGTAGAGCCCGGCAAAATCTTTACTGGAAATTCCAGTCCCTGGGCAGGCTCTCCACTCCTAGTGATGGTGTGAGCAGACGACCAAGGACTGTGGGAACATCTGGTGTCCTGAAAAAGTTCCCAGGACTGTTTTATGATGTGATGCTGTAATTGTAATAATTAATATTGAATGGACAGTATATTACTGAGTTTTCGTAAGTATACAGACACACAAATAACTTGCTAGTTCACCAAATTATGAAACACACTTATTCAAGAAGTAAAAACTAAATAAATAACAGGATATTATTCTGGGCACCCATTCTACCAATGATACCAGCACAGCTTTCACAGACTCTGTATACATCCAGTGCAGGCCCAACTTAAGAGCTCTTTTTTAGTCAGAATTTCTGTTCACTCTCAGTATGGGCTGTAATGCAGAAAATGAAGATGTTATCTTTTTTTTTTTTCATTAATTCCCAGCAATATCTTTCTTTGTTCTAAAGTTTAAGTGATTTTCCCAACCAGATTATACATCATTTAAATTGAGGCAGAAAAGGAGATTTAGGAACTGACAATGTAAAGGCTGTTTCCTGAAGAAAGAAAGAATTTCTTCTTTTAAACACAGTGTCTCGCCCGCTTCCCCACTTAAGAGAATAGCTGTTGTATGGTAAAAGCAGGTCATGAAAAGTTTTAATTGTCCAGGTAGGTGTTAGTCCAGGGTAAAAGAGAGGAAAAGCTGGTTGAGGGAGATATACAATAAGTTAATGTTCCCACAAATTATTTCTTGCCTTGTATTTAAAAGGCCTTTTATTTCAGATGGCCTTTGGCACTGTAACTGTTCTGTGGATAAGTAGCGAATTCATTTTACAGAATGTCAGTCCTGTGTCTCTACATGACTGTTATATTCATTTTTAAGTAAGGCCTTGGCATACCATTTTGTTCTATTTATGGTCATATTACTAATTTTAATTACATTAACCTTCTGTATTTGCAATCTTTTAAACTGTGTTTTGTAATAAAGCACCTGGGTACTCTTGGGCAGCAGGCAGTGTATTTTCTGAATAGAGAATTCATCATATATTATGATTATTTACATCACATCTGAAGTTTATCAGAATATGCTTTTTTATGGTCTTATTTACGCTAGTGTTAACAGGAATACTTCTTTCAAACTAAAGGAGTTTTGAGTGGCGAATCATTGCGTTATGTTAGAATCTCTCAATAGTTGAATAGGACAGTACTGCATTCCAAGCTGGAAGGCATTGCTTTCTATAGGGTCATCACTGCTAATATATAAATTTCATGATAGTAATTACCAGACCAATGCTGGTCTTTTCTAGTTTTCTGCAAGTAAAAACAATCCCTGCCTTATGAATAGCAGTAGTGTTGCTGTTGAAAGTGACAGAAAACTATGCCATAACTTAACAACTTCTTGAATATGGTAAACTGAATACCATTCCTGTCACTTACATGACTGTTATAGAACAGATGAGCAAGCAAACAATAATTTGAGGCAACAAAATCTAACTATAAAGATGACTTAAATTTCTGCAGAGAAAGGCAAAATAACTTACATAAATATTTTTGAAAAGAGAAGTTTTAGCTGAAAGTAAAAAGACAGCAAATTTTTATGATAAGATTTCAGTTCTTCCCCGCAGCAGTCTGCTAATCTCTTAGCCAAGAAAATCCAGTCTAGTGTAAATCTAATGCATTCAAAGGGGCTACAGACTCTAATCAATTTTGGTGTAATCTTACAGTGTTCTCAAGCTAACTTTGCTATAAAGAACAGGTAATATACATTAAGAACATCCCTTTGGATGTGTTTCTGAGGGCTTATTTTCCACTGAAGTCAGTTAAGAGCTTTTCGACTGATTTCTGGACATAAAAGTTTAAACTGGATCATACGGAAGACTGCTAAATATTTTTTTTCACTTTTAAACTACAGAAGCAAAATAATTTATTTGCTTGGTACTGCTGTTCAACTGTTTTAGGATTCAGTCCTATAAAGACCGATTTCTTTGAATGCTGTTTTCTGTGTTGCTCATTACTTTCTAGGATCGACTGTCTTACTAGAAGATTCCTAACACTGAACTGAGAATGCACTTAATATAAAAACCTGAAAGGAAATTTTATCATAGAATTTACCTCTTCAGTGCAATGCATGGAGCTGTTGTCACATGCCAGTTAATTGTAACAGTTAAATATTCTCTCTTTATTCTGCATATTTACCCACAAGAAACTTCTGCAGATATAGATATCAAACATCTCATATCAGCTGAAGAGATTTGTTAAGTTTTCAATTTTAAATATGCATTGCAAAATAATAGGTGTATTGCAATTATAAGAAATATCCAATGTTTAGTTTACATAATGCATTTAATAAAATATTTGGAAGTACTTAGTAATTGATACTTTTTAAGTATACTGCTTTCTTGCTAATCGTCAGCAATGATCCCTATCACTTATTACTAAGAAGTAGGTCAACTAATTTTTAGTGCATATGAAAATTGCAATTTAGAACTGGGAGCATATCAAGAAGTTATGTGTTGTTACGGTGAGCAAATACATTTCTTTGTAGGCCTGGTAAATGTAAACAATAGTGGAGTGTAGTTTACATATCTTATTCTACATAGATGTTTTTACAGCCTGCTGTGATTTTTTTTAATTGTACCTACAATAATATTATTTATCAAGATCCTTTTAATTAATTAGAATAATTCAAATTAATTATAAACATTTTTTCTTTAAACCAGCCTTTCTTTTGCCTTACATGTCTGTTGCTTTATTCTGAGATTCAAGTTCTGTATGGACAAGCCATATTTCCAGGTCTTTCCTCTGTTTTGTGTTATTTGGGCTGGTTCTGTCTAACACAGTTAAGGATGTCAGAAGCAATATGTCCTCAGTCCATTAGTTTGGCAACTGCACAGAAGGCCACCATTTGAGAGCTGGTCTGTGCCAGGGTCAGTGGAGGTCAGGTGTGGTGCAGAGACAATGTATTCCTGTAGAATGGGGAGATAAGATATGTGATGACCTGTTCCATGGCCTGGTGAAAGTATTAGAAAACTCCTACTCCACACCTGCACTCTGTAGGCTAATGTATACAGTAAGAGTAGTGCCATCCTCAAAAGAGACTACTGTTTACCTGCTCTTCACCTAAAGCATTTCCAGCATCTAGATGTTTCAGGGAAGTGGGGCAAAAGGTGCTTCTTGGAGAAGGTAAAAAAATAAGCTTCCAGAGGGTACAGAAGAGCTTCAAATTCCAGAGGGAATTAGATGCTAGGAAGCAAGAATATCCCTAAGTGGATAAAGCTGTGTGCTAAATCCCACTGTCTCCCTCAGCTCTCATATCAGCACAACTAAAAGTATATAGGCGTGCTAAGATTTTGTATCAATGTGGTGCTCATGAAAATGAGAGATTAACAACAGTGCGACACGATGACCCCTCAAATCAACATCACGTTTGAAGAGGTATTATTGTGCCATGTGTGGCTTCTCTAAAAATGTTAATAAGCTGGAGATGCATGAAAAAGCTGCAAAACAGAAAAACCTGATGGTGAATGGATTGTAAGAGGCCACAAATAAATGCAAGCTTTACTACTGCATTTACCTTGATTTCCTCTGGAAAAACAGTACATGTGCAAAAAAATCAGCTTTCCAAAGAACCTTCATAGACATGTCAAAGAAAACTGCCTTTTGGATAATGTTTTGGATACTCCACTTGAACTGTCAGTACAAGTTTGTAATTGAGAACTTAAGCCTCTGGTTTACTTGTATAAACTTCTTTTCATTTTAAATTTGTCCAATGCTTAACATAAGTTCACATCACTGAAAAATCGAATGTGCTCTTATTTATTCAGATTAATTAATACTGAAAAAATGTGCGTATAAAGACAAATTTTTTGAGTCTCTGTTGCAAAAGAGAAATTTAAGATCTTAAGACCTAGAATCTTTCTCCTGCTAACCTGCAGGTTGTGGCTGCCTTGATCAAGCAGAGAGGGGACACATATTAACCAGTGCAAAATACAGACTGGTAAGAGACAGCCTACAACTTTGGCTTTTGCAGTCTGAAATGCAGAATATTATTTAAAGTCTTACACACAGCTCTGCAGCAAACTTCTGTCCCTTTGCAATGCCCGTAAGATCCCATTATATGTTTATGACTGCACAAAAAATTGCACATTATGTGGAAATTCACTGTGGTTGTGATGTGTGTCCAAATGGGGACTCATTAGGCAACCAGAGTTAATTTAATGTATAACTTCAGGTAGGGTTTAGCTTTTATGTTTTATTCTTGGAAATTCTAGTTACTCTAACCCCTATGTCTTAGTCAGATACTTAATCAAAAGTAGTCTTATATCCAGCCACAGACTACATGTAGCATGCCAGAAGCACTGTCCTATGGTTGGTACTGTCAAATAAATTCAGTCATTTGAAAAACAGCATTCAGGAGGGTGGTAAACTTTCCAGATAGCAAAGAATTATTTAGGTTAGTCAGTGCTACAGAACACTGCAAAGATGTTCAATGAGACCTAATAAGCCTGCACAATGGCAGCCAAATTCAGCATTGACAAATATGAAAATACATATTGGAAGGAACAGATTGAATTGCTCATACACATTGCTGGGTTCTAAATTAACTGTAACAACTTGGGAAAAAGACCTGGGGGTCACTGCGGGCAGCTCAATTAAACATCTGATCAATGAGCAGTGGAGGTTAAAAACGCAAACAAAATGTGAGAATGTATAAAGAATGGGATGGAAAACAATGACGATATTGTAATTGTGCAATTATACACATTGTTGGCAATTTTCCCTGCATACAGTATTCATTTCTGGTCATGCCATCTTAAAATACGTAGTGGAAATAGAAGCAGCCCAAAGTTAGGCAACAGAAGGGAACAGAGACAAGGAGAAACTTCCATATTAAGAGAGATTTAAAAGATGAGAACTGTTCCATTGAAAGAGGAAATTAGTAAGTGGGGACATGATAGAGAGATATAAAATAATTAATGGTATGGAGAAGGTCAATTGGGTGCTCCTATTTACTCTTCCCCATAGTGTAAGAACAAAGTGACATCCATTAAATTGAAAAGAAACAAATTTAAAACTGATAAAAAGAAATACTTTTTTACACAATGCATAATTAGCCTGTTGAACTCACTGCAACAAGCTATCATTATGCCCAAGAGCTTAGCAGGATTCAAAAAGGATTATACACTTATTTGGATAATGAGAGCGCCCAGGGATACCTTAGATAGGATAAAAATGGTTGGGGGTGGAGATATATGAACCCTCATGCTTCAGGGCATAAACCAATCATTAGCTGCCTGGGATTAGGAAGAAACTTCCCCTATGAGCAAATTATTCAATAATTGTCCATTATGGGATTTCTTGCAAATTCCACTGAAGCATCTGGTCCTGGCCACTTACTGTAGAGACAGGGCATTGGACCACTGATGTGATCCAGTATGGTATCTCCTATTTACATTTCCCAAATTGTCATATGCATTTGCCATGAGTCTAGGAAAGCCACCTCTGTACCAACAGGGAAAGTTCTGTCTGTTCTGTGACCTCCTTGCTGCATGGCAATTACTGAATATTTATTTATGTATTTATTTGTGATACAGACAGGACAGGATGAAGTTTCATCTTTCAGAGAGGAGAGATTTTTCATTTTAAATGCATGCATGGCTTGCACCGAACTGTCTCATGCTAACATGTGATAGCGTTTTATCTTTCAAAGTTTTGTAAAGCCTTTTGTGAGATTCACTGATAGTCAAAAGAGCATGTGATTCTGCTGAAGTTTTATTAATTTTTTTTTTTTATTTTGTTCCTTTTGATAGTTCAGTTGACAGATTTTTCTGCTTTTTCCACTTTCTCCACAAGTGGGAAACACATCCTGATACAAAGTCTTAAGGAAACAGTATTCCAGTCTTCTATAGTACTAGTCCTATAGCAATCTGGGTTAGATTCTCCAATAAAGGTACATCAATTTACCTGTCCTGGAAAATCAGTGAGATATTCTAAGTTACTTCCTGGGGGTGCTTTGACCATAGCAAAGTCAAGTAAAACCTGCCAATTTTTCCTACTATATAATTATATATTAAAAATTAGACGCCATTGAGATGCTTTTGCATTTATTTTCATTTTATGGTTTGTTCTCTGCCATCCATTTACCCTGTTTTTAATTCATTCACTGCATCTTATGATCATGTTTTACTATTACTATCTAGTTGTACTATTTTACTATTACTATCTAGGTTTTTTTACTATTACTTTTTTTTCTACTACTACTATCTACTATTTTACTATTACTATATAGTTTTACTATTACTGTTATTTACTATCAAGTTTTACTATACCATTTTACTACATGAAATTCTGCAACAAGGAAAGTCTCAGATGAAAATAGAATTTCTGCTTTAAACGAATCAGAAGAGCATGCATATACACAATGCGGAACTGGTACAATTATTCTGGAATATCCCACAAGTTTGTGACTTACCAACCAACCTCTGTGCCTGGAACTCTCTTCTACACACTTGTTTACCTACAGATAGCGCTGATAAGATCCAGTAGGGTCGTATAATCACCAAATGCAACCTGAAGTGCCTTGTTTAGTATATTTAATTGTCAGGACACATGACTTCATTATTAGTTCTTACAGTACTGTGACCTGACAATGTTGAAAGCAAAAGGATTACAATGCTTCAAAGACAAACTGTTCATGGAGAAAGGAGTTAATAGTGAAGAAAATAAAACAAGGTAGATGATTAATTTGAGGGAGGAAATTCTTAAACTCAATGGAAAAACAACTTTAAAATGTGTAATTGTTACATTATGCGGCATAAAAATCATCCTTAAACCACACAATTATAATACTGTTTTCCACACAAGAACTATGTAAATGTATTTAAATCCAGTTTATGGAAAACAGACACAATGACTACTTGTAATGGTGGAATAGCTTTTATGTTTTAAAATCAACAGAATGTTTAAAAGTTTTGTAAACTTGCTTAGAGTTTTGAAAATTTGGAATAAGGTTTTCATACAAAAAAAATTGTTTTTCTCATATGTAACTTCTTCGTCTGCAGTATGTGTGTGTGTATTTTAATGATACATTTTCCTTAAATAATAATAGCAACCAATCCCATTTTGAAAATTCAGGAGCCCTTAGGAGATGTATCCAGTGTTTATCAATCTACAAGTAGCAGATGCAATTTCAGATGGAATATAATGGAGAAAATGAATGATGAAGTTAAATGCAAGGATCAGCACTTCCAGAAAGCCTCATGAATAATGACAACCAAGTTGGAAGCATAGTTTTAGAAAACTATATTCAGGGAGACCAGCTGGACTGAGTTAACAAGTAGTTTACAAGATTAATACTAGAAACTTTGTAAGTCTTTAGTTTGAATTCAGTCCAAGTTAGCAGTGACCAAAAGGAGTTACTATCTAACATCTCTGTCAGTGGCCTAGATGAAGTGAGTTTTCTGGTTTTGGTCCAATTCCTATCACCCAAGTGTTCACACCACAGAAATTACCATTCTGAGTGATACTGGTTAGCATCCTTGTTGGCAAGTCTCAAATAGCTACAGATTGACTGGGCACGGAGAATGAACAATGCTGTCAGCCCCATGTGGGGTTCCTCTGGGTCATGCTGGAGGCTCTGCGGAAGCAAACATAGCTGCTGCCTATGCTCTATCAATTTACAGATAAATGGAGGTCATCAGCCTCTAGGGATGCCAATCGGCACCTTTTCTGAGTGTAGATTTCACATTTACAGCTGTGTTTCCTGGCTCCTAAAAGCCCTAAACTGGCGGAGGACTTCAAGTATTCATATGAGCAAAATACTGCAGAGAGTAATACAGCCAATATGAAATAAGTAAACATTTCTTACATGTTTCTTTGAAAAAGGCTTTATAACCACTGTGGAATGTCCTTTGTTGAAATTGCTGAAGCATTAGCCAATACGGTCCTCAAAGGGGTTTCTGTTGTAAAAGTCTTAGGTCTCTGCCTGTTATGGAGCACAAATGATGCTGGTATTGAGACTGCTTTTACAGCAAGGATGCACTAAGTGAATGTCATTTCAGTGTAGTTTCAGAACAGTGTTTTTAACACTTCCACTTGGGAGTTCATCCTTCACATGAGTCCTCACATAAGTTCAGGCCCTTCTTTAATGCATACTTGCCCCAGCCTAAGCTACTGATTTTGTTGGCGTTGGCATTGGCTAAGATTTTTCTTGAAAGACACTCCACCCCCTGATCAGCACTCACGCAGCCCTGAGAGCTCTCTTGTGACAGCTGAGAATCAGGGCCATTGTCTGGTGGTATTTTTTAGATTCCTTCCCAACAGCTTTCGTATCAAATGAAAATGTACAATTAAATGTATTAGAATAGATATAGAAAGAGAATTGCATATAAGGGACCTGAAAATGCACTGTACAAGACTATATTAAAAAAGTGGTCACATAAAGACTCACTGCTACAGCATATTTTCTTCATTATTTCTGCCTCATTGTATGTGAAACTATATTAGTATAATGAAGTGAGAAATAGTAGGATATTGGATATTATATTTCCTGCCTAGCAGTTTTAGAGAATTTAGCTCAAGGCAAGAGAAAATGCAGCCTTTCTGCCCTGAAGAATAAACAAAAACCTGTTACAGAAATAAAAGTGTCAGTAAGAAATCAGGTGGTCTCTCCACAGGCATCAGTGCATTTCTTACCATAGCTTTATAGAGAACTGCTTAGGGTTTAGTTTGGTTTGGTTTGGTTTAGAAACACTCAAGCTTCTTACACCAGGATATGTACTTATGTGTATCTTTCCTCTTTCCATAAAGAATGGAGACATTTGGGATGTTGAATAATCAAGCTGCCATTTATCAAACTTGAATGTCAGAGGAGTGGGGCACTGCAAAGCTCCCTGCTTCAAGACTTCAGGTCCCCTAGATCCCAATTAAGAAAAAAATTATTTCTTTTCCTCTCTTTTCATCCCCCATGCTTTATTTCCCTTATTCTATATGCAAGATATCTGATGTTTGAAAAATTGCTGTTTCTCTTCCTCTTCTCTCTTATCTATGTTCTCATTGCTGTGACATTAGTCAGTCTTCGAAGAAATAATTCTTCTTCCTCCATGCAAATAGTAAATTCTTCACAGTCTTGTCTGTCAGCTATGTGCTTGCTTAAGTAGGCAAAGAAAGCTTATGCTATCAGGAAGAGGAGAATCCCAAAGCTACAGATACCAACATTTGCATTTAGCAGTAGAAAGATATAGGTATCCAACCTCAAACTTACGACCATTTTACAGTAACAGAACTAGATGTCAGTGATAGAGGTTTCTGGATTTCCTGATGATTAAAGTATTCTAGTTTTACAGGAACACAATAGCAGATTTATTTAAAAGGACTTTATGAATGTTAGAAAACAGACTTATTCAAGCATTTGGGGATCTACACGGAGCTGCTGATTTGTGATTTAGTAAATAGGCAAAGCTATTTATATGAAGTAAATGGAACTCTTCAGAAAGATAGAGCATACAGTATAATAGAATATACATATGTACACTTATATTACATATATATGGCATGAGATACAGCATCATAGACACCATAGTAGCCATTCACCTATATCACAACCAAGAGGAACCAAATTGCTAAATTACCAATAATTGCACAATTCTAGAAAATTACATATTAAGAAAAATGAAAGTTACAAAATAGCAGAGGAGTCAGTGTTGCTGGGATGAATCTTAGTGGACAGAAGTCCTGCTTCTACCAAAGACATCTTGCATTCTTTTTACATAAGCTATTTTTAATGCATAGCACTGGTGTAAACTACGTACAGCAGACTTATTCACGTAATAGGTTCAGGTCAGAGAGTTACTGTATTTCAGCAGCTGGTGTTCAGAGATTTTGTAATTTATGAAGCATATTAATTTACCAGGTATTTGTTTAAAATGTCACTTTTCCCTTTACCAAGCCTTAGCAATAAAATAAAAAAGTCTTCTCAAAACAGTGGACCTTCACAGAACTTTCCACCTTATTACGCAAAAATCCATAAAATTAGATAAAATATCTAAAAATAAAATTATCCAAAAAGTAGGGCTTAAAGGAAAAATAATGCTATTGCATTCCGCATGAGTGGAAGACTGGTGAAAAAAAAAAAGCAGAAATTTTAAAAGACTGGATGACCTAATACATTGTGTAAAACAGCAAGAAGTAACAATTAAGTACCTAGCCAGCATCTTGTGAGGGTGAAGTGCAATATAACGTTGCATTGCAATCTGCCTACTTGATCTTTTGGAACGAGTTGCTCCTGGTCTTATGCAAAAAGAATTGTAAAGGGCTGATATTGAAATAGCCTTTGAAGGAAGTATATCCTAAAGGAGGCAGGAAGAGGTAATAGTTTCAGCAAGGACTCTGCATCTCATGCATTGGCCTTAGAGACAAGCCTGCTGCACTCCTTAAAAAGGTGTGACTCCCATTAGCTTAGCAAGCACAATGCTTTTCATTATAATGATACTTGCTTCCTATTTTCACCCCTCAAGGCAAAGCAGCTCTGCGCCGTTCCAGAGGACAGGGCTGTACCTCCCAGGAAGGATCTAACACCTCTGCTGTAGCCTTGCAAAGAAGCATGATGCTGATCAGAACCTGAATGCTCTTTGTTTTAACCTTCCTTCAGATGAGACCATTCTACTATTCTTAAATGTGCATTGCTTCAAAAGCTGATTGTGAGCTTTGTCAAGTGCACTTACTTTCTCCTAGATCTTGGGCTTGGGTAAGTCAAGGCAGTGTACCTATAAAGGCACACAGGCATAAGTCTAGCCCTTTAATTTGAAAGCTCACAGTTATAAATAAGTATACGGTACTCAGAAGTCAGTAAGGCAAGTAGCCCATGTCAGAGATTGTAGTGAGGCGATTTTATTCCACATCCACGTGAAGGTATTGTACTCCCAGCGTAACCTGCAAAGAAATGTTCCTCCAGCAGCAGTGTTGAAGAGCTGCTCTATGAGATCAAGTGCAATCCTTTTGCTACAACCACATATAAAAAAAAAACCCAAAAAACAAACAGAAGAGCTACTAAGTATTGTCACAGTACTGTGACCCCCAATAGCTGGCATTGCTCAGACAGTAGAGGGCTAGACACTGTAATTCCATATTGCTCTGAACTAACAGAGCCCCTCTGTTCCACCATTCCTAACAACAGCCCTACTCTCCCCAAGTGGAAGGGAACAGAAAATGCTTGCAGCTTAGAGATAGCTTCATTCTTTTTTTTGTCTCTGGACCATGATGTCCGCCCAAGCTGCTTTGTGAACCTGGACTCTTTCAAAATTGCCTACTGATCTCTGGAAGTTCCTCCTTCTTTCCCAGCCCTCTCTGCCCTTCAAAAAGGGAGATCCAACAGTTGCTGGAACTGGATCTCCTCTACTTCACTTTCCTACTGCCAGATACTTGCCCCCCCTTATTCCAGTTCAGACTGCTACAGTAAGACAGGAGGGCTGACAAGAGCTCCCATTGCATGGAATTGAGAACTGCAATCACTGGCATAATTTTGGGCAACTTAAGATCAAAAAGGGGCTGTTCTTGCAGCTGGAAACCACAAAGAATTAGGAGTGCTTCTGTAATGTTGCTTTTCCCCTGTCATTTCTTCTACTGAAGTAATACCAGGATACCCTCATCCAAAGATTTCCCACTTCTTGCTGCTTGAGGACATATTTGTGCTATTAGAGAAAAGGAAAATTACCCTAATGAAGGCCAGGTTCCAGCCCTGCATATCCAACTTCTTTAATTCACATTAAAACAGTTGCATATCTTTCTTACCAACTACCATTTATTTCCATTTCACCCTGTTACAAAGTTTCCTCTGTATTACAGCAGAGCTAGTAGTTACTTCACTGTTTGGATCTGTCACTTGCAGTTCCTTGGTGAATTTACAACATACGTTGTACCAAAACCACTTTGTTTTACCTTATAGCCCAAACTAAACCACTTTCACTGAAATTTCCCAGTACAGATACCAGTCTACTCTATTTTTTAATTCTGTCCAGAGGAAGATACTACTTCAGCAGTTGTCACCAAACTCCATGCTTTGCATATATCTCAGAAAGCAAACTTATCCGAGTGGTCAGATGATCAGTTTTGCTGGAAAAAGTGATTTAGCCTTCAGCTAAGGCTTTCTTTTCTATCAAGAGCTCTACTGTGAACTGTGTTTTCTTTCTGATAACTTTTCAAATTGCTTTATATGACATTTCTATATTTTCTTCCTAACACAATAATTCTATCTTTATTTCAGGGATAAGGGCTGTAATATATTCTCATGTTTGCCACAGAGCAAGCACAGATTCATCTAAGATATGACAACCAGCATGCTTTCTTATCTACAAAGAGGGTCATCTGTTGTGCGTAAGAATATGGTGCAAATGATTGTACCAGTATATTGCTAATGCTTAAATCTACATTTCTATATGTAAAATTAATTTTCTCTTTTGTCTGTAGTTGCAACTTGGAACGCTTTCCTTATATGCACTATAAAATGTTAATAGCAAAATTTAGTGTGACTTTATGACTGTGGTGTCATTTTTCTCAGCTTGATCAGCTCTTTCAAATGGCATCATTATGATCAAAGTTGTTTACAGTAATAAAGCAAGAATAGTTCCAATAAAATAGTAGGTGCCTTTACAGTTAAAGAGTAGCTGGCATTTAAGAATGCAGCAGCTACTCATTTTGTGGGTGCAGAATCACAGAAGTCCACAACATAGTAGAGTTAATGCATGTAATTACAAGATTGCCCCCCTCAGGATTTGAGGGCATTGAAAGAGACAACAGGAAATACATTATGAATCTGAAAGGGGGAAAAGTAGCAAAATTGCATATATTGACGATATATAAGGAGAAACAACCATGCATCGAAGCTTTGAAGTCTCCAAAATTGTGGCTTATTCTAATGCAACATCATTCTTCACCAGTAATTTTTCACCAGTTATTGACTTATGAGAATAAAATGGTGACACTTTAAATTAAGGTACATTTATAAATATTTTACTAATGTTACATGATTAATAGAAATTACTTTAAAACTAAATTATTGTAGGTATGCTTTAACATGTGGGAACACATATGGATGATGTTTCAAAAGATGTTTAATAAATGATGTTCTAACTACCAGCTATAAACATTAATACTCTGGGACATATGAAATCATTTATAAACCATGGGTCTCTATAAAATCTTTAAAGAAACTTTGTAGAAGTAAGAAAATAATCAGTGATGGTGATTTACACCTACTTTACCCCACGTAAAGCATAAAGCTGAAGCCTGGGAAAGCAGGACTCAAGGAATGTAATGTGAATGAGATCTCACAGGATCAATTACTAACTGGGAATATCATGGTTACAGTAATATATTAGGTGAAATTCCAGGTCAGCAGTTGCAGTGAATAAGATAATAAAGAAAATAACAAAAATTTGTTCAGTGGAGGGAAGAAAAAAGATCGATGATTCTTTAGTGAAGCACTGCCCAGTACTTCAGAAGACACGGGATCAATGCTCAGCTCTGCCACGTATGACTTCTGTGACCTCAGGTGAATTACCTATACCTTGATTGTTGGAAACGTGTGATACCATCCCTATGCACAGCAGTTTTAAGCACTGACTTCAAACAGATTTAAGCATAGGCTTAGAAGATGAGCTAGAGCTATTTTTCTAAATCAAGACCTTCAACTCTAGGATTCAGTGTCCAGTCTGTAAAATGAGATTAATACTTTCTCTTCTGCCTCTTTTGTTTACCTGTACAGTATGTCGAGGCCCTGTGTGTACCAACAGTCTCTACAGCCTCTCTCCCCCATGTCCAAAGTCAGCTTTGATATGGTGCAGCTGTGTAACCTTGCATCCGACTGCTGGGAAAACAGTGAAGTTGTAAGCTAAAAGAAACCTCACAGGGGGCCTCTGCCCCTTGGCTTGTAAGCTGCATTTAAGCTTTGACCATCTCACTTGGCCCTCCTCCAATCTGAAAGCTGCATCAGGACAATAATAATAAGTGATATTTGCTTGATTAACAGTGATAACTGGCAAAGTTTGGATCAAGGTTAAACAAGTGAAAACTCACTTCAAATGTTCATACCCTTGGTAATAATTTATAAGAAAAGGTTTTACCTGGGACAGTAACAAGTAAATCCCAGACTGATCATTGCTCTCCTACAATGAAATCTAGTAACAGTACTGATTCCATTTGAAGGCTGTACTTTAAGATTGCAGGTCCCTGACAGAGAACTGAGGATGTGATTGATTTACATGACACTGTTTTAACTGAGAACACCGTAAAATAATTCAAAACCGGTTTGACGTCTTGGAAGACAACCTTATATTAAGAAACGTCAAGATTGTAGAGCACAGAAAGAGAAGCCCATGATATATTTTTTCAATGAATACCAGAAGTGGTAGGGATGCATACCTATAAAACTCCCGAACAATGTGTTGCAGCACATTGTATCCTTGGAAAGGCCAATCAAGTAGCACATTATATGGTACTTGTGAAATGTTGCAAGTCTTGGAATGAGGAACAGAAATTTGAAACAGGCATATAAATCTGAGTCACGCTGTTAAGGTTGAAGAATTTTCTTTTATCTGGATTACCCTGCTGCTCTTATTTGATGTTGAATGGTGTTTATAACTTAAACTGGGAATGAAAAATATAAGCCAAGATAATGTGGTGCCACACTCACCCAGAAAGAAGGCTCATTGAGGAAATCAAAGTTACCTTTGACCCACAGGACAGGAGAAGCAGACCTGTGCCTGGACAGGGGCAGGTTCCTGTGTTTTCACAGGAAGAACAGCCTTTCAAAAATGATTGCCTCATGTTTCTGTTGATAAACTACATCCTTATTACATAATTGAGTTTTTAAAATGTACAGGGCCACATTCTCCTCTTTTAATCTTCCAGAAGTTTAATGATTTTGCCTGCCTTTTAAAGCAATTTTAATCACTAGACACTCATGTCTACAGGGTACATGACACCGTGGTTAATGCCTAGACAAACATAGCATCATTTCTGCTTCATCCTTCCTATGCAAAGATAAAATGAATTCAGTTCTGATCCTTTAGATGCTCATTATCAGATAGATTTATACAAATGACTGTCTATACACATGGTTGGCAGTCCCACTGAAATCAAGAGTGTTGCAATGCAGGAAATTAAATATATGCATAAAGCTTTGCAAGATTCAGGTCATAATAACAAATGGGCTCAGTCTCTATGCATTCACTGCAGTGTTTTCTCATTTGCCCTCATCTCAGAGTGACAGTGCATTTATATAGAGAGCTGCTTTTTAGAAACTCTTTCCAGTATCATTTATTATACTTTAAATTGTTAAGACTACAAATTATTTTAATTAGTATTATTTCTTGTCTCTCCTCCATTATTTTTTCCAGTTCAACCTGTCCAAAGCATGAACATTGGATAATGTCCACTTTACAATCCAGGTAGTAAGAGAAAATTTTTTGGCCCTAGGATGCCCTAGGGCTTCTGAAATGGCACTAGATGAGTATGTTTAGATACCTACTTCCAAGGTCGCAGACAGTTAAGGTCCCAACTATGCGTCTTCTTACAGAGGAGATGTCTTATTCCTATCCAAAGCCTTACTGAAGTCAGTGAGGAAACTCACATTTAATTTTTTTTTTTAAATTAGAAGAATTTTCTCCACAGAAGAAAACATCCATTTCATCCAGTCTTTGCCTGAGAACATGTTTACATCTCTCTCTCCTCATTCAGCATTACTTGGAATTGTATTAGGGGTACATTAGAGCTGCAGATGCATTAAATCCCTTTGCCTTTCCCCCTAAAAAAAAGCAGGTAAACATTCGCCTTCTACACACCGTCCTTATGCCCTTCTGCATCAGTCTGAAATGTCAGCTGTCTCATTGCTAGCATCTGGCAGCCAAATGCTTTCTCCCTTGTCACAGAACATGCAGGATGAGTTGATACATTATCCACCAACAGACACAGTAAGTGCACAGAAGGAAATGCGTTGCTTACAGCAACTCTTTGCCTATTTGTTGCTGTCATGCTCCATGGCTATGTTCTTTTTACCTTTGGTCTGGTGGACTTCCCAGTTGGGAGCTGATGTAGTTACACAAAGCAGTGAGAAACTTACAGGTCCAACAGCCAGTTTTCCTTTCTCTTTGCCATGTTCTCTTTTTTTTTTTTTTTTTTTCCCTCTTCTGGCTTGCACAAGGGTGGAGCAAAGGGGCATATCTGATTAATCCTTTTCAGACTGGAAGGCTTTGCAATTTTATTACAGGACAAAATTATTATGAACAGCTCAAGCTAGAAATACTCTTTGATATAGAGAAATTTATTTAAAAGTTTGCGTGCAATGCCTGGTAAGACCAGAGCTAGAATATTTGAATAAGCCCTTTGAAGCTTGCCGTTGCCCGAGTTCATTGTCATCCAAAGCTGTAGTCCAAGATGACTGGAGCTGCTCCAGGCTTTGCGAACTTATTACAAGCATAGGTGAGCTGCTGTCATGAAATTGGAGTGTCCATTAAAACTTCAAAGGATAAGCTTGATCTAAGTTTTCCTTGACATAATGTGTAATACTAATTACAGAGAGATTTATTAAGCTTCTCTCATTTTATAGGTTGAATCTAGTGTAGGGTCATGGAACATATTAAGGTTTTGACCAACAGTAAAGAGCTGAAATTTTCGTATTTTGCTATTCATGACCTTGGGACTACCTAAAATGGCAGCCACCTTTAATTCAATGCAATTGTGCCTAAGCACATCTGTACTTTCACTCTATTGATGTTTCAAGAGACAAAAAAACCATGAGAAGATGAATGTTGAGTGGGTTTAGGAGGCATTTTAAAAGCCAGGCACTATGCTAGGCCAGAAATGAGGGACCTTGCCATGTAAAATAGTCTTACACTCAAGTGGTAATGCTATAAATTGAGAAAAAAAGATATATAATTTAGTAAATTAAGTTTGAGTGCTCTGTCCTATCCTGAACTAAGTCTGTGTCCCTGCTGCACATTAAAGACCCATACCGTGTGCCTGAAAAATCACTGTTAAAACAGTGAGGTTTCGCACAGACTTTAATATTGCATTCCTATCTACTGTGAGTGAAATTACCAACTGGCACAGCACAGCTAATAATCTTATTTTTTCCTAACGACACTGAGCAAAACCACAATGAAGATGAGAGAACTGTTTATATTGCTTATGCTGGTATAAATATATAGTAGCTTCTGGAGATTGAGAAAGTTTGGAAGGGCCACATTTTCCAGCTGTTCATTTATTTCTTTTGACCCTGGTTTTGCAGACTTGAGGGTGGGCTTCATCTGGCTAAGAACAGCCCTGACATCACCTGGACTCTCTTGGCATAGTTAGTTCAGATCTAGTCAAAGGAGTCTAGGGCTCAGTTTGTTTCACCTTGAAGTAGACTCTAAAATAGTTCAGTGACTATTTCTCTCTGTTGACCTAAAAGGGAGCTGTGTGTGCAGTCGGTACGTCGTTGTAGATGCTTGCGAGGCAAATATCTTCATTGGGTTTAGTTTTCAGAATTTCCAGTGCTCACTTTCATCATTTTCACCCAACATTTCAGACAAATGTGAAAATTTTAAAAAATCTTAAATTGCTAGAAGCCCTGTAATACTGGATCCCAAATACATCATTTAGTGGATGGTGTTGTTTTCCATGTATTTTATTAATACAACTAAAAGCAACATTTATCTGTCTTTCAAAGTTAACTGAAAAAAAAACCCAAAAAACAACTGGATTTCTTTCCTTCTTAGGTTCTTTATGGTAACTAACAAAAACCGAATAACAAGGTTGTTTCTGCTTAAAAAACCCAAAACATTTGCAAGAGTTGCAAACCCTGTCAGGTTTATGGGACAACCACTCTTATTTGTCTTGAGCCACCACACTCAGAGCAGTTCTTACTTATGATAACAGAAGATCCTACTTTCATTTCACATAATGTAGGATAATTCTTTTATAAAATTAGCTAAATTATCTTGAAGGGTATCACTGGAGTTATTCTGGATTTACAATAATGTAACTATGAGCAGAGTGTGAACATGAATTCGTGTCTTATTCCATTTTTATATGCAGTTTTCACAATTTTGTTTTTACATAATTTGCCACACTGGGAGGGCCAATGGTATGAATGTGGCAGGCAACAGGGAAGTAACTCATTCCTCCTGATATTTGACATTAAACTGAGAACGTTGTCCTAGTGAGGAGGTTAGTCTCCAAAAGCTTCCTATATAATCCATGCAGAAAGAAAGGCTCCTCCAGAGAGTGTCTGAGAGCACCTGAATTAGGCTTCTGCTCTGAACTGCTCTGTGGAGGGTCCTTTCACCCTCTTCATGTATAGGGAGATTGCCTTCCTCCCAATATACATTGGGTGCCTAAACTTACATGAAGGTGAAGAACCTCCCTGGAGAATCTATTTTGTGCATGGATTTTTGTGCATAGACTACATGACTAGTGGGAGAATGCTTTTTATTTTGGGGGGTTTAATTTGGACTGCTGTACAAACCGTATTTAAATCTTTTTGCAAAGAACAACCTTTTGCCTACTGCCCTAAAGAATTTATTTGTTTTCATGAGTTTGTAACCTTCAAGTTATTGTAACAGTTTTGTGTATTTAATATACAGTGTGTGTTAATATCACAGACAGTTTTATAACAGCATTATAACATACACCATTCCCTCCAGCTTTTTATGGACATCTACGCTTCTGCATGAAACTACTGTAGCTTGTGGAATTTACACTAGAAATCAAGAATGAAGCCTGATGAAAAGCCTTTTAAATTGTGTTGTATACATCCACTGCATCCATCTTGCAAAAGGACTAAAATGAAGAGAACTCTTATGTGATAATTTCTAGCATCGTATCTTAGCAAGAGTACAGGATTACCATTCTGCTAGACAAACCATAAAGGAAAAAAGATTGTAGTACAGTAGGAAGGCTAACTTCATCTTTTTATTTGAAGTCAAGTTCAATTATTTATGTTTTCTGAGGAAAATAAAAACAAAATGGTAACTATGCATTCTTAGTTTAATACAGGTCTCATTTTAGATTCTGCAGCATTAAAATACAACTAATATATCCTATCTAGAAAAATAAAAGCAGAAGAGAGCCAGGGGGAGCAAGGGGGGAGAGAAAGAGAGAGAGAGAAACACAGACAGACAGACAGGTAGATACCTCTCTCCCTACCTCTGCAAAAAATGGAGCTAAATAATGAGGAATATTATAATTACAAAGCAGTCTAATTATTTATTGTACTCTGAAGATATATTAATTCTTAATTTGAGAATTTCTATATAATTTTAAATGTAAGCTTTATGCAAGTGACAGAAGTTCTTATTATATTACCAACCAAAAAGAAAAAACACAAAAAAGCTGGACTGTTCTTTTTACCTTAGAAATGCTCTGAATTTCTACTGAAAAATGTAATAGATGACACAAGTTATACTTCACATTATCAGTAAATACTACCATAACCTCGCCATGAGGCAACACAGGTTGTCATATATAGTTACTATTTTCTTAGGAAATAAATGACTTCTGGTTATCATGGGCCGATGTGACATGACAGTGTAAAATCATATTCCAGTCTGTGGTGAGCAAGATGATAACATATGTTACCACTCTACTAGACCTGTGAAAATTCCTTGGAATTTCTATTTATTAAACCTCATGTTCACCACACTGTACAGTATATGGCTTCTTCACTGGTTACAGTAAAGCACTGCTTATTGTTAATTGCTTCTGTGGATTCAATTTCAATAGCAATCAACCTTAAACAAACTAGTGAAAACTCTCCTTAAAGAAATACTATGAGCATTTTTCAAAAGTACTAGTATGCTACCAAATTAACTCAAGGACAGCTCTTTAGCAATCTGCGTCGCCTGTTTGCAGTCTACTAATTCAACTAAATTTAGCTCACAATTAAAGCACAGCTGACCCATACTAAAAGTACATTACCTGCATTTAGGTTCTATTTACATAACAGTTCTTATCCTCTTTATCACTCTATCTCTCAATTTTTCTCATTTATCTTACTACAGATGTTCTTAATGGGGAATTATCATACTGAAGAAATACTTTGAGGAAAATTATGATTAAACAGTCTATTTATAATAGATAGAAGCAGTTCCTGCAGAACTATCTTTGCAAAGCAAAGAGCAAACTGAAAAACTTAACTCGAGTTTAAGACCTCTATGTTCATATAAATGTTCAATCCCTCTCTCACTTTTGCCAAACTAACATCCCGTAGCAACAAGCTCCACATTGTGTGAGAAGTATGTCTTCTGCTTTAAATTTCACTGAGTGTTTTTATCATACATGACAAGATCCTAACCATCCTTACCAAGACATTATTTCATAACTTTTTATCAAATCTATCATGTAGCCCTTCTGTGAAGCTGGTGATGCCAATTGTTTCAGTCTTTTCTCCTTGTCCCCTGTCATTCTTGCCAGACAGAACTGAGCTGCTTCTAATTTTGTGAAACTTCTGTTTGCAGTTGGTGACCAGGATTGTACAGGGTGTTTGAATGCAGAGGACAACTGATTTAATGACATTAAAGAGTTTTTCATATTATTCTTCTTCCTGTACCAAAACTTTCTACTGTAGCTGCATGCCAAGTGGTGGACTTTATTGTACTCTTTGACAATGCTATCTAGGTCCTTTTCCTTTGATACAATTAATTTAGAACTCACTAAGGTGTAAAAATAGATTAAAAAAATCCTTGTAAAGTACATTAATTTGCATATATCAACATTGAATTTAATCTGCCATCAGGTTGATCATTCACCTAACTTGTTTATTTTCTTCTGAAGATTCTTATTACCCTCTCTGGACTTGATTAACCTGAATAATTTTGTGTCACCTGCAAATTTTATCACCTCAATGCTCATCCCTTTTTCCAGTTCATTAAAAAATATATTAAACTCTGCCACTCCTGCTGCAGAATAGCATGCACTTGGATGTCAAATTCTACTATGGCGAAAACTGAGAATTCATTTCTTCCTCCTTTTTATATCTCCCAGTTGGATTGATCCATGACAAAAACTAAGTGAAATCTTTTTGACTGAAAGCTACGGGAACTTCATTGGGCATGGAATTTCTATTTTTGTCTCCAGCTTTGTGACTACTTAATTTCTTTAAATTTTGTGAGGGTTTGAAAGGCTAGACTTAAATGATTAAGCAGTTTACCTTTATCCACATTTTTATGACATATTCAATGAGTTCTAATAGATCAGAAGAACAATTTTTTTTACCAGATCAGGTTCACTTAAAAGTAGTATTTATATTATGCTAATTCTAAGGTGTATTGTTCTGAGAACTCTGGACATTTCAGCATGGGTCTTTATTTAGAATATTTGTCTAAAGGGGTTAATTGAATTCCTTCAGAATGTGTGGCTCCCCATATTTGTCATTTATGTTTGAGAGGACACTCAGCACACTTGGATCCTCTTTTAGCCCTGCAAGGTTTCATTTTCAGAAGCAAACAAGCAACCTGTTTCCCCACCTGACAGGTAATTGCTCCCTAGGACAGTCTGGCAAGCAAAATCATTACCAGTACTGAGAGGCTAAGTTTCTTGTTCCTGCAAAGAAGGATTTGCAGCTGTTAGTTCAAACATAAAAATTCTCTGTATTTCTAACTAGCAGATGTCCTCGGTTCTCTGTCCCTTGAGAGCAAGTTATCAGTTCAATGAAGGCCAAAGAATGGGCCATACTACTACTCTGAAAGTAACCAGACTGTAGGCAGGTATGTCAGGGCTACCTGTCTTCCCCCTGAAAGATGAGACCCTGCTCTGCTGGTGTCCTCTGCCTGATGATGAAAGTGAAATTAATAGCAACATTGGAGTCTTCCACTGTCTGAAACAAGAGGACTTTTCTGAAGCCCAACGATATTTTGGAAGGTGGAAAAGGGAATGAATAACAGAGGATAGAGGGAATTACTTAATCCACTTGCTGACCTCCCCGAGATATCTTGGGAAAGTTTATTGAGTTTGCTAAGGATTTAGTAGAGGGATGCGACTGGAAGCTATAGAAGTTTCACTGATGCTTCCCTAAAAATGGGAAGTAATCCTCTAAGTTATATTAATATTTAACTCCACATCTTGATGCTCTGTAATTCCTTAAAAAGGAATCTATATTATTATTTTCCCAGGAACATGGGTTACAATATATTATACACAGGATTAACAGATCTGTCTGGTAATTATGTAATCCGCATGTAACCCATGTTACAGAATTTTTTTCCATGCCTTAGTGATTTTCGGAGCTTTTTGAACACCTGAGAGTTCAATATGCAGAATAGAAATATTTTTACATAAAGGAGTCCCTTTACAAGAAGGAGTCCCTACCTCTCTGCTGGATTAGCTGTTGTATACAAGATCACTGTTGGAAAAATTCTAGTGAAAGGGTGGCACACATCAATTTTTTTAGTTCTAAATTCCTTGGAAATTTATATTGCATTTTGCAAACAGTTTCAAGATATGTAAGCTGAATTTTTTCGGTGATCTGATGACTTAAGATCATCTCTTCATATGAGGAAAGGCTGAGAGAACTGGGGCTGCAGCCTGGAGAAGAGAAGGCTGATGGGGGGTCTTATCAACGTGCATAAATACCTGATGGGAGGGAATGAAAACTAAGGAGCCCAACTCTTCTCAGTAATGCCCGCTGACAGGACAAAAGACGACAGACACAAATTAAAAAGTGTAAAATTCAGTCTGAACACAAGAAAACTTTTTTGCTGTGAGGGTGGTCAAACACTGGAACAGGCTGCCCAGAGAGGTTGTGGAGTCCATCTGTAGAGATACTCAAAACTTGACTGGATGCAGTGTTGGGCAACCAGCTCCAGCTGACTCTGCTTGAGCCAGGGGGTTGGACTAGATAATCCAAGAGGTCCCTTCAAACCTCAACAATTCTGTGTAAATGTATACAGAATATTTAATGATTATTTTAAATGATTTAATGTTAGCTATAACTACTAATAGACAATCTAAACACAAGAACTAGTTAACAAGTCAAACAGAATCCAAAACCAGCCAAGCCAAACCAAACAACAGATGAGAGTAGTTCAGTCTTTGGTGAAGCTTGGAATTTCCAAACCAAATAACTCCTTCTGAAGTCAGTCCTTCAAAACTTCTGAGACACTTTGCTACATTTACAAAATTTATATCTAGTGCCTCTTCTTTGTGCGTAAATTTAGTCCAATTATACAGGTCCAGTAATGAATATAAACTGTCAGAATTTCAAAACATCAATTCTATGCACCTCTCTCTCATGAAGAAGTGAGAGAAGTGAAAAATCCACCCTTTACTGATTCAGCCAGTAACAATTCAGTTCCTTGTCTCAGTGTAGTTAAATCCCCAAGACATGATTTTATGGGTGAGAATGCAAGAAACGCTTCAATAAAAACTAATGCCTCATTATTTTTTTCCAGTAAATTCATAGAATAGAGTACTAATTAAATTATTAAATCCTTATGCTCTTTTGTATATTTTTGTCTCTTTACTCTTAAAAGTCTTTACTCTTAAGACTCTTAAAAGTCTTTACTCTTTTGTAAAGACTACCTTTTTTCATAATACAAATGATGAAAATGTTTCAACAATGGTACTTAAAATATTTTCAAAGGAATCTTTATCCCATTATTGCACATTAGACATGTTTTGTGATATGTTAGTGTTTAGAGCATGAAGAAGAGACTTCTCACTTCTTCCACAGCAACATACGGGACATCTTGAAAACAGAACACAACAGAGACAGGAAATGTTTATGAGTTAGAGGAGCATGTGCTACCAGAGCCAACTTAAATAAGAGGTATGAGATGTTTCTGGTGATGAAAATCTTTGTGTAAGGTGAAATGGGCTACATTCTCTTTCTTTCATTCCAAAGATGAGATGGATTTGAAAAACCTACCTGGCTCCTTGATGCAAGGACTCGCCACATGAGATAGTCTCCAGCACATTACTATTGGCAAGCAGATCTTTCACCCTTTTTTCTCCATGCATTACAGAAAATATTAAATCAGTTTGGTGTCCATAAAAACTTTTGATCCTAGGAATAGCCTAGGGTACTATCATTATCTTCAGGAGAACCATTTGTAGATCTTCAGTAGGTAGCACTAATTTAATTTCTTTGCTAGAGAAAAAGTGGCTGATTTTCTAGATCAATATTTGATTGAATATGTTTGAAATGTCAGCAGATAAAGGCTCCTTTTTCTGGCCCAAAGAGTTTTTGAACCACAGAGGTATACTGTTCTAGCTCCCCTGGGATCTGACTGCAAGGAGGTCTCAAAGATCTGTTAGAAACCTTCCTGCTGTTCCTTGTGTTCTTCCAGCAAGACTTTCTAAAGGTTGAGATGAGAAGAAAGAAGATCAAGAACCAAAATGTCTTTATATCCATTTTTTAATCTTTCCTGGTGCTTCTCTTAACTAAAAATAATCGTTTATAACACCAGTTTACAAAAAAACTCCTGTAATATGATCATGTGAAAGGAAGAAAAAAAAACAGTGAGGGCCAGTCCTTCAGATTTGCTTTAAGAAGATGCTCCAACAACTTTTGCAAGCCATTGACATTTGAAGGGCTTTTTCTTTTTCATGACACTAATTAAAGCAGAATATCAATGTATCATCTTCTTGAAAGTGATCTATTAAAGAGATATGCTCAAGGCTGAAAAACCAGGGCAATGGACATATGTTTTAGAACTTCAGAAGAAAAGTTGCGCAGTTATGTTAGATAACTACAGAAAAGCATAAAAGTGAAAAGATATTCTTAAACAATAAGAGATGCTGTTGAAAAAATGGCATGATGTGAGACCCCGCACCAATATATTCCATATAAATTCATGCCAAATACATGCACACACAGACATCCCCCTCCCTCAGCCCCATACAGAACAGTGCTCGTGTTCATGCTGTTCAAATGGAGACGTTTCTTTAAATCTTCAGGACCTAGATGTACATTTCTCAGAATGAGACAATGAAATATTGTGGATGGAAACTTCTTGTAAAACTGAGATAAGAAATGCATCTAAAGAGTAAACCATATTGCCTATCTTGACTACATGATTACATGATTAACAGTATATATACTTCTACCTAATAAGATCCATTCATCTTAACGTTAAAAACTAATTTAAATACGAGAAAATTGATGGTGATTTGCTTCATAATATTCTACTTAGAGCTTTGATTTTATTTTTAAAAGTAAGTATGTTTAACTTGCTAATAATGTATGTGCACACTTTTTCAATATAAAAATTAGAAAGAAAACTGTACCAAAGATAGTGAAAGCATGTGGTACCATATCAGTTCTGATGATAGCAGTTCTTACTCATCTGCTGCAGTGTCTAATATCAGTTTTCTACCATCTTTATAAATATTATATTATTTGCAGGGATCCAAATCACCTGCTTTAAAAATGCCTTTTCAATTAGCCTGTATTTGAGCCACATAATATACTACTATAATTTATTTCACTGTGAAGTAAAACATATCCCTATAAGCCAAAAATGTGTAAGATACACCAGTAGCTGTTTTGTATGTCATTTCAGTGACCCTGGGAAAGACTTCCAGTCTTTTTGTTTCTTTTAGAAGCAGCAGAAATGCACCAACATTTCTGTTAATCTCTTGGGAAATACAGAAAAAAAATCACTACCACTCTTGCATCTACCATGTAATTTAGAAAGATGCTCTAGTAACTCCAATGCCTTGTATGTAAATAGAATGTTCGTTGCTCATTACTTCATTTAAAAAAAAAAATTAGCAGCTTTGCCAGCCACTATTTCTGCATCATACCTAAATGACTAGATTATATCAAAAACACCTCATCCAGTTGCTGTACCAGGTTCTGCTAACCGAAACCATAAGCCTCCAGCAGCGAAGTCAGATACCCAATAGTCTCTGCATGGATCAAAGTAAGCCAAACAAAATCTATGTTTTGTACCTGCTTCCAATACATTTGGGAAGCACTGTTAATGAAAAATGAGGTTGATGTACCTATTGCACACTTTTGGATTATTGTTCACTACCATCAATCTGAAATCTAATGAAACAGAGACCACCTACAGTGGAGGGATATTGTGTCCATCTGACAAACTGCATCCAATTTACTAACTGATGGGATGGCATAAGCTGCCACTGGTCATATGATTTTCAGCTTCTGATTGGTCATACATTAAGCATTAGTAATGGGGCAGTGCCATTTCCACTATCATTCTCTGGCAAGAGTAAAAGTATTACATAGTACACTATAATTCTGTGACAATGATAGCATGCAATGTGCTGTTTTCTCCCCACTGCAGACACAAAAATTGTAGGAGACTTGGCTTCTCCAGACTGTCTTCATGGAATTAACAAAGAAATACGCTTGCCATGACATATATTGAACCTTTTCAGCGCATTTCTGGGTAACTTTATGGGCACATGTGTTATGTATGTCACAACCAAACTCTGCAGGAAGAGATAAAATAGTGCACACATCACACAATGGGTATAAACAATGGGCAACCTAGGCTCCAACCTGCATAGTATAAAGAGTTTTTTTCAAAGAAAAATGCTGACTTTCTAAATGGAAGATGCTTTTGTTTCTGCACCTGTTTTGTTCAGTATCTTGTTAGGCTGCTTCTACTTCTACTATATGTCATACTAATAGGGAGAAGCAAAACAGGGAGAAATTATGATGGATATTAGTTGATCCTCTTGTTATTGCTAGATGTGATTATTGCTTTTTCCTGCTTGGGCTCCCTCAGTGTACTCCTAACAGAGTGCAGCTCATTAAAAAGCTCTGCTGTTTAAGTTTTACTAGCATAATAACCAGTTCTCTCTTTATGGTTGTTCTGAAGTCGATTCACTGGCCACCTGTCAGTTTGTGAAATAAATGTTAGATTTTCCTAATGACTATTAAGGTTTTTCATGGATTTTTCTCCCATCGTATCTCTCTGAACTTGTCCAGTGCTGTGTTCGTGCTTGTGATTTATGCTTAGCAGGTGTTTGTTTGCTATGGGTTTCTAAATGTTGGCTTCCTACTGTAAGAAAGGAATGGGAAGGTGGGAATGGGTTTATTGTATTCTGTATATTGTTCCACAACTACGAAATGGATTTCCAGCTGACAGTCTATGTGCTGCTACGTATTAAGCCACAAAACCCTATCTATATCGGCAATATACCAACTAATGCAAGGGAATTCACAGTTAAGACTGAAGGTCCATTATTAATTCACTATGTTGTGCCTAGGTATTGCTGTACATATTTTTTTGATATATATACCAAGAACACTGCAATAGGTAAACAAAAGCAGGTGAGCTCACAATACAACTTCAGTCTTCACTATGAGATTCTGTGCCCTGACTGTTTTAGCCAGACCTTTTATATTCCCTGAATTTTATCTTTTGCTATTTCAGTTTTTCACCTTTAAAATGTTTGTTGAGGCTATGTGATCCAGTAAAAAATATCCTTAGAGATCTCTTGTGTAAATATATAAAATGTTTAGCTAACTTCTTTTAAAAGAAGACATTATTCACATAATAGTTTGGATCTACAACACTAAAAACCACTGCAATTAGCTAGATTAGAGCAACCTAATTTTAAAATGCATATTACTCACCTGATAAACTGTAAAGGCTCTTGTCAGAGTCATTACAGTGTTTGTTATAAATACTTTTTGCCCCTAATTCTCACAGACATTATTCACTTTAGAGAGGATAACTACTGCTGTGAAGTTGTGGATTTTTAAGCGTTACTAACATCATTGAGATTGTTTTCAATACTGTACCCATACAAACGGTGGAATACTGTAGAAATCATACCTCTCCTTAGTCTGCAAAAGCTTCTGCGGCTGCTTCTGTCACCTGCAGGATCATTAACCAAAGCCTCCCGAGTCAGCAGAAAAAAAATTTATTGCCTTCAGTGGGCTTTGGATTAGTCTACATTTTAATATACCTTTCAAAGATGGGGTTTATAAATGCACGGCTCCTCTTTTTCCCCAAAGACAGATCCTACTTAGCCTATGAGTCATAATTTACTTATGTCCTCAAGGGGCTCCATTGCATTTTGGTCACTGTTTTCCCCCAAGTTAGGTCTTCTTTTTTCCAGTGCTGCTGACTGAGCATGATTTGGGGCTTCCTTTTATTATTACATTCTCATCTTGTCACTCATGTTACCCAAGTAGTCACTGGCATGATCTGTAGTTGACTCTCACAGTTTTATAAAGTTTTGACTTTTTTCCTGGTGACTTATAATGGCACTGGTATGCCATAAAGGGGAAAGAAGATATAGCTCAGCTTTCTGGAAAAAATATGAACCAACCCAATACAAGATAGTGCAAAAACTTGCAACTGGTTATCACACTTACTACTGTGGGCTGGCTTTGATTCACCTTAAAATCATGATTATAGAGGTTTAAATCAGCATTTCACTTGAAATTAGAGCCTACTATAAAGAATGAAATCTTAACAACAAAACCACTACAATTCATGGTGTTTGTAAGACTCTACCCAAAATTTACATTTAAACTAAAATAACCTTGTATCTATCCTTTGCAGGAATTTAGTTACTGGTCTCTATTCTTCAGCCATTCAGTGTGTTTGGGAAGTTGCAGTGCATACGATTTTATTTATCGTATAACTTTCCTTCATATCATTGAGATATACACTAGAGCTAAGATTGGCTGTCATTTGCCAACAAAAGGTTGTTATTTTTGTTGTTAAGTGTCTGCACGCTGTTTTGACAATAACTCTTCTGCTTCCTTGTCTCCTCTGCTTAAACTTCATAGCACATACTAGATAATTTAGAAGATCTTCTGAAGACTGCTACTTATCAATATCTGTTAGCTCCATTTTGTAACTCTCATTTGAGGAAGGTGTCATTTGATTTATTTCTTTATTTGGATTTTTACTACTCTATAATAAGAGTACCCAGTCAATGCTCTGGGCTCTACTGACAACATTTTAAAAATATGCACATAAATAAATAGAATTTCCGGTTGTCACAAGATCCATCAGAGAGTCCAGGAACAAAATAGGTATAACAAAAATAATTTGTCCCTACAAAGTGACTGATAGTTCCAATGACCTCACTGGAACAGAAGCTGTATATCATTACCATAGTACCATAATGACATCACCAATCCTTTCCACATGTATTCTTATGGGATAGGGAGAAAGAATGGGCCGAAGATGAGAAAACATATGATTTTATAAACTGAGGGAAGGCACCTTGTAACTGTTCTAAGAGGGATGCTTCTAATATCTGTAAGACAACTTAAGAGAAAGGAATCTGGATGTAAGAGATCCTGATTGTATCACTTTAATCATTAGTCTTAATCTGGCCCATCAATTTCTGTAGATTTTCCCATAATTTTATTGGTTTAAAAAGAACACAGCCAAGCGTATAATAGGCCTAGTCAGCATTATAAAAATACTAACACAAACTACATGCCAAACAGAATCACATATACATGTGTGTTTTTGTAAAATCTGAATTCCGGTATTGTACCACAGTGGAACCCTATTTTTCTCATAAAGTCTACAACAATGCTGTATAGCTCTTGAGAAAGGAACTTTTTTATATAGTGTTTGAATCACCTTCCTTTTAAAATGCTGCTAAGTGTGAAATTAGTGTTGTCCCTCAAAGTGCATGAGAATAATTGTCAGTAATTGAACACAGTTTGGGGGCTAATTATATAAAAATTGGTATTAAAAGAATACTACAGGATTGATTGAGTTTTGCAGTTCATATTTAGTTTTCAAATTACTGGAGTTGAAAGGCTGTGGTAAGAAACAATAAAAATCCATTCAAAGCTGCTAAAGCAAATTAAGGTTTACTAGTCCTTTGAAAGACAAATGATCCAAGTGAGGTAATGTAGGGAAGACAGTAAAAATGTTCTTGACATTTACCATAGATTTAAAATATCAGGTGTTTTAGGATGCCATATGTTGAACACATTTAATTTTTCCACTGAATTTCTGTTTAAATGGTTGGGATTTCTGGTTTGGTTTGTCTGTAAAAAGGGGAAAACTCATAACGTCGTGGAAGAAATGCCTTCTTTAGGTACATCAGCTCCAGAATTTTGTTGAGGATCCATTAGAGTCAGTACATGCTGAGATGTGAGAGGAGCATAGCCTGTCGTGACCTTGATCTATGCTTTTGAATGGGAGCAGGAAATTAGTTTTGGGGAGAATTTTTAACCACCACTTGTTCTAATTATATAGTGTCAGAAATAAATGGGATCCTGACAAAAGTAGAGCAAATGAACTTACCACTGTTCCTCATGCTGGAAGGAATTTTGCAACCTCATAAGCAGTTGAAGCACTCCCAAATTTTCCTGGAAGAAGAACTGTAAAAAAATAAGACAGAAGGGAGAGAAATCATGTACACTGTTGCATGTCATAGGCCCAGAGGGTTTCAAGACCTATTGTATATTTCTTTGCAACCAGAAATAGCTGGAAATTGCTGAACAATTAAGAAAAAAAAGTCAAAAAACCATTGATCTACCCCAAAAAGTTATTGGTACAGAAACATTTCCTTTTTAAACTAGTAGCATGGAAAGACCACTAAGCGATATTTTGAACATGCATGTGACAGTGCAGAATGTTTTAGATGTGAACAGCCTACTCATGGAACATTCAAAAGACTGGACCAAAACAATTTAATTCAGGGGTTTTTTTAATTGAAGCTTATAAGTATTGTGAGGAAGAGGATATCCTTTTCAGATTTGTTTATTTTCCTATAAAAATGTCATTTCCTCTTTATCAAAAAATCTAGAGAAGGTTTGTAAGAATGACCGCTGATATTTTTCTCTTAATGAAAAATGGTAACTCTAGGAAAAAAAAGTATTACAATAACATTTTAAATAAATACAGGCTAGCTAAGTATAAAATAAATATTATTGTAAAATATTTTTTAAAATCTGATAAATTTCAGTTTCCATGTAATTGTTTGGAGGGTGAATATCTTGCTATAAATAGTTATCATTTTACAGGATTATTGTATCAAGTAATTTGGATGTTACAAAAACAGTGAATATTTACATTGATAACAAAAATACTTCTAAATGAAATAGCAAGTTTTGGAAAAATAACTGAAATGTATTTGAGTAAAAAAATCCATTTCTCTCAATAAAGACAAAGTTCAAGACTAGACAATAAAAAAAAAAAATTCCAAAGAAAAGTAAGCACACCAGGATGAAGAGATATGAGGAAAGACTGCATAATACTTGCAACCTCTAAATGATCATAAATAAGGAATCAGCCTCTGATGAATCGTAAGATTATCATTAAAGTCATTGCTTTAAGGAAAAAACTTTTTCTTCTATTTTACTAGAATAAAGAACTGTGTTAGTATAGAGAACACAGAATTTGTGCTTCCAAGGCTCTGCTGACAGCCACAATGTCATTGACTTAAGCTGCTCTCAGCAGCTAGGCCTTTTAAAAAATAGTCATGGTATCTAGAGTCACATCTCTAAAATTCACAGCTTTGGCTGGATATTAGGTATAACATGAGAGCATCCGTTCTGCAAAATTGTTTTATGTCCAGCAAAAATTTAATATTCGCAAAACCAAATTACATGCCTGGGCATACACTCAGAGAGCAAAGTTTAGATTGTCACTGTTGTGGTTTAACCCAGCAGGTAGCCAAACACCACACAGCCGTTCGCTCACTCCCCCCTGGTGGGATGGGGCAGAGAATCGGAAGGGTAAAAGTGAGAAAACTCATGGGTTGAGATAAAGACAGTTTAATAGGTAAAGCAAAAGCTGCGCACGCAAGCAAAGCAAAACAAGGAATTAATTCACTACTTCCCATCGGCAGGCAGGTGTTCAGCCATCGCTAGGAAAGCAGAGCTCCATCACGCGTAACGGTTACTTGGGAAGACAAATGCCATCACTCCAAACGTCCCCCCTTCCTTCTTCTTCCCCCAGCTTTATATGCTAAGCATGACATCACATGGTATGGAATACTCCATTGGCCAGTTCGGTTAGCTGTCCTGACTATGCTCCCTCCCAGCTTCTTGTGCACCTGGCAGAGCATGGGAAGCTGAAAAGTCCTTGACTAGTAGACTACTTAGCAACAACTAAAAACATCAGTGTCTTATCAACATTATTCTCATTCCAAAACATAGCACTATACCAACTACTAGGAAAAAAAAAATAATCTGATGAAGTTTTTAATGGATTGGAATGCATTAAATCTATAATATATCACACTGCTATAGGCCCCAATGTGCTTTCTGAAGTAGAGACAGAATACAAACTGAACTTCACCAGATGGCTCAATCATTTGGAGTTAATTCAGACTGGGTTAATAGTATGGTCACTGTACTAAAACAACAAAAAAAGTTATGAGAACTTTAGAGATAAGAAAGACATGAATAAAGCAATCAACCTAAAGTAGTTCCCCAGAAGAGTAGGTGAAGAGGTCACATCTAGACTTCAGAATGCAAGAGAGCTTTTAGTTTGGGATGTCAGCCAAGGAGCCTGGCAAGTCTAACTCTATAAAGAATTTGTTCCTTCAACTCTTTTCAGAAGAGGTTTGCAGGAATGAATATGTTTCACAATTCCATCAGCACCTGATTTTTAGGAGTATCTTGTCTCAGATTTTGAAGGATGTGGACTGCATGGAATCAAGTAATTACTACTGACCTGCTGGGAAGTGAAGAAGATCAGCTCCAAATCAGAATGTTTAATTTCTATAAAGGAGAAAGAACATTAGACTGAACAGAAACACACTTCTTGTTCAGCCTGGAAGAACTTGGTTATGTAGAAGAAAATAGCAACAAAGAGTCAGACTTGACCCTGTAAMAGTGGATTTAAGTGTATGAATGGAACATCCCAGAACAAGGGAGTCTGGCATACATTCATAGGCTTGTTCCCATACTTGAACATATTCATCCATAACTTCTTATGGTTAAGTACTTCCTTCAAACAATACATAATGACAGTAGGTTGAATGGCAGAAGAAAAGCCTTTGGAATACAGAAGACATTATTCCACAAGTACTGGAATGTTTTGAGATTAAGCAAGGTCCACAATCTCAACTATGTTATGGACTATTTTAGTATTTACTGACATGTACTTCTAACCCTATAAAACATAACAGAATGCACACACTTCTTTTAGTTCAGAAACAGTCTCTTGTCTAATGCCTAAGAAATCAGGATTATTTAAGAATAAAAAATCCCATATACAAATGATTGTTTTCATAAATCCTGCTGTCCTTGCTGAAGCCTTATTTTATACTAACACCTCTGTTTTGAAAGGTAGGTGAATTATTTTACTTTTTCTATCTATCACTATCACTACCATTTTAAAACATGCTTAACTGAGATTTGAATGTTACATAGCTGGCAGGAATCTTCACTGCTGTGAATATTGCCTTCTCTTTAGCTGCCTTAGAAATACGAGTCCAAGGTCAATCTAAACACAGATTTTCCTTAAAAATAATCCTTCCTTATAAGCAGCTCACACATATTACTGAGTAGTACAACATAACCATAACATTACTCAGTTTCACCAGAAAAATCTTTCAAGCTTTCAATGGCTTCAAGGCCATGTAGTTTGAAGAAGGAAACGTCAATGATCAGCCTCAAATCCTGGTCCTTCTACATGACTGCACTCTTAGCAAAGCCCCTCCCTATTTTCTTTGTGATCTTTCATGATTTAATTAGAAACATCTTGAAAAGGCGCTTTTTTTTTTTTTACTATAGTAGTGTAACATCTGCATTTTCAGCAGTATGCTATTTAATCACACATTGGGTTATAAAGTGAAATTCTTAGTACTTAGTGTAATATCTTGTAGAACCCATGCATTTGGTCTTTTAGTGTCCCTGACTCATCATCTTCTATTCTTTCATCAACATTTTAATAGCCACTCTTAAAAATGTAATTTGATGGATAATTCTCAAAACCTGTTTCAGTTTTGTTATTTCTTTAAAAAGTTGTGTCTCTGCACATGCTTTCTTTCTGTGATTACTGCACCTGAAACTAATTCCAAGCATTCAAACATACAGACTTAAACCCAGGGTCAGCACAAACTGAGAAGCTGATAGAGCTCTGCTAGATTATGTTATGCAAGGCTCTGATTCCCAGGTAAGAGAATTTTGTCAGTGTCAAGAATGTCACTAAAAGTGAAATAATTGACACATGTTTATTTATTATATATCTAATGTATGGTATGCAGTGTAGTTTGAGTTTAGACACCTGAATTCTGTTTTAACTATGTGTTCAGTCCCCATGTGCTTTATTGGATCTAGCACATGCTGTCTATAGTTAGTCCTCTGTTCCAATGTAATTTAGTCAGCGACTCTGAAAATCAACTATTTGCAGCTATTTTGCAGCAGACTAACTGGGTAGAGCATTTATTCACTTACTTAACTTTTTTCTTGTTAATTTGACAAAAATAAAACTCCATACAGTAAAGTGGGATATCTATGAATTTCAGGGAATTTTGGATCAAAACTTCTCTGAGGATAGCACCTATTTAAAACCATACCTGATCTGGACAGCTCTGAAATAGATRTTTATGTTAAATGTTTACTTAAATATTTTTCTGAATGACTTTTCTTTCTTGAGTATGGGGGGTGAATAGTCATACTTATTTCAACTGGACTATTTAACATAAGCAAGTTAACTATAAGAGTATCTGTTCTGTTCTTCTCTAGCAATTCACAAACAGTTATCGCAGAAACCAGGGGACTAGGTTGACTGTGAAAGCCCAAAAGAGAGTTCTACTGCCATATTTTTTCCTTGACAGATTTCTGCTACTCTTTAAAGTACTGGGAAATTCAAACTACTCCCTGGACTCTCTGAAAAATGCCAATAAGGAGGAAAAAAAAAAAAGACAAAATAGAACTGGTATTGAATTATTGGCAAGATCTAACATAACTGAACTGCATAAAGTTTAAAAAAAAAAACAAAACCACAAAAAAAACCCAAAACAAAAAAAAACAAACAAAAACCCAAAGCAAAAAAAACCACCCAAACAAAAACCTTTAAGGTATCTGCTGTTGTTAAGGCAATTCCAGAAAGATAAATAACTTTAAAAAAACAGAGGAAAGAAGGTGTAGATGCTAAATATCTGACGGCGAGTCTTTACCTAAAACTTGAAAACATGCTTTAAGTTCTGGTTTGAAAAGTGACTGTGCAGTACTGATGCTTGCTTATTCAATAGCTGTATGCACTATGGAAGTCATATGTGCCTACTTGGGTTTTTAAACCACATTGTGCAGAGTGCACAAAAAGAGACAGTATTTTTTTTCCTATGTATTTAAAAAAAAAAAAACAACTGTATACAAATTTCTACTACATATTTAATGACACACCCAGAAAACTACCATGTTTCTACAGGAACAAGGGAATGTACTGAAAAAAAATCTAAACTTTGTCTACAGAGATTTGCCTCACTAAACTGCATTAGTCCTTACAGATAGACAGGCTCCTCTGGGGACTAATACAGGGCAAAAGCCTAATTTTAAGTGCTTTGAATTGTTTTTGGAAGGGTTGGGTTCTTGCTTATACAGATATTGCTTGACAGTGCTAAAGTCAGCATATGTGCACAACCCCTAAAGAATAGGATGGAAGCACTGAAGCTCCAGGCCAACATCTCTATTCTCAATCTGGATATTGAAAATAATCAGTCTGCAGAAACATGGCATTTGCAGATTCTGCATAGTGTACCTCCCCTTCAGAGAATTCCACGAAACCTTGTAAACTGAAACCCAGAAAAATTTTTAATACTTCTACAGCATGCACACAGAAAGAAAGTTAACCTTATCAGTTACTCTGGATAAACAAAATCTTTTTTTGTATTTATGTATGTATACATCACACCAGGTGACTAGTCCTTATTTCCAGGCAGTGTTGCTAAAGTCTTCATGTCTCGACATGCCCACCTCTCACTTTCTTAAGCAAAATCTTTAAAGCACTTTGGTCCTTGAAGCACCATTGGACTGAATATATGCTTTTTGACCCACAGGTGATAATTATAAAGCCTTGTTTCAAAGGTGGAAGGACTCTGTATTGCAACTTACTTTAAGGATTAACTAGTAATGTAATAATTGGAGCCATTGTCTGAACTCAATTTCATTACACACGAGCAAATCTGGAATAAAGCTACTGCAGTCAGGTTAAAGTCAATGAACTATATCAGATTTATATTGGCTCAACTGAGATCATAAATTGGTCACGTAATTGGACCTTTAGTTGTAAATATAACATTTGCAATTGGCTGTTCTGCCCAGGGAACAGACAACTGTATCTTGACAGAGTTCTGAACCTATTAGAATTAGTTGGGAGAGGGTGGCTACATGATGGAACAACTAATTCTATAAAAGAGAGAGAAGTAAAACTAGAAATAGGGAAGTGCTGAATTTGAAGTAGATTATCCTTAAACTTGCATCTGCATTAGCAATGTTTATAGACCAGGAGGACTGTTAACTTAAAGCAAAATAGGTAGTGATGAGGATGTGATGACCATGTCACTCTTCTTTTTTTTTTTTTTTAACTTAAAAAAACCTGTAGTTGGGTTCAATTGACTGAATGCCCATTTGCAGCTGGAGTGCATTAAATGCATTCCAGCATTTTCCACTTCGATTTAATCTGAAAGGAATTCAGTTCATGTGCTTCAATACCACATCATGATGTGAATCAAAGCACAGAACATTGGGACAATCAGAGATTCACTTCAAAAGCACAATGCTGATCTGAACTAAAATGACACTAAAAAGAGAAGAACTCCCAGGTACAGAAAGGTATTTGCAGACTTTGCTGAAGATTGTTTATACACTCAGTGGAAACTGTCTTACAAAAAGGCCCTGAGTGAATCCTATCTGCGTTCTTTCCTGAAGTGGGAAGACAGGGCAGAAGGCCTGTGAATGAATTGCTTCTTAAACAATGAGATAAAATGATCTTGTCAAGATCAAACTATGCTTGCTGGTTTTTTTAGCCAGCTAAAACTAATCATGTAATATAGGAACGGTGTATCAGACATCTCTTAGGACTGAATTGTTCCTAAAACTATTTGGAAAGGAACAAGGACTTACTGAAATAACATTAACTCTTCTGCTGACCTTTAAGAGAAAACATCAATTGCAGTGTAGATACTTTTAGCCCAAACCAGCTAACCTGGCTAGGTTAAGGGCTGAAATACAGGCTTGCTCCCTTATAACAAGATATAATACATATCTATCTCTTCATATGTATCTACATAAAGATGTAGATAACATCTATCCACTTTCAGTTCAGATGAAAGCCCTAATGTGTTGATAGTCCCTTTACACCCTTTCCACAGCTCACCCTCATGGGCCAACAAGGTGTCTTACAAGTCAATTTGCAGAAGAATCCCATGTTACTTGACAACAGGTCACGTGCAGGGGAAGGCAGAAACTGTGAGGAATACTTCATACAGATAAGGCTTGATAGTGAGGATGCTCACACAGTGACTAGACTGTCTTGCTTATGCACCTCCAGCAGCCATCTCAGCTCTGGATTTCTGCTTCCAGAGCTTTTCTGGAAGAGGCAACATAATCTGCTTCAATTGCCTTCATCAAAAATTTAAATTAACCTGGATGGCTTTGCTAGAAGCAGGAGGATCTACTGTGTTACCTCACTCGGATTGATCAGCTGAAGCAGCACTTTTTGGCACAGAAGGGACAGTCAGGTCGACAGTGTCTTCACCACCTTTAACCGGTACAGTATTCATGAAAGGCGTATCTGTCCATGGCCTGATGTTGGGGTACAAATCAGCAAGTAAACTGTACACTGCAGACACAGCCTAAATGTAATTAGTTCTTTTGTTTAAGAATAAACTGACTCTAACCACTTCTTGGGCATGTGGTTCCTTCAAGACAAAAAGGCAAATAACTCAGTTACATTTAGAAAAATGGCTTTAATGAACAGAAAAATGGCATTTAATCTTTTGGTGCATCCTGCATTTTATAAGTAAATTCCGTGGGAAACTGTGTAAATGGAACGTAATTATTTTTAAAATAGAATCCTTTGTTATTAGCTACATAACTGTCATGTGTACATAAAGCACCCTGCTGCGCAGACAAAAGACTGGAAAAGTTTCCTGGAGAGTTTCTGCTATTGAAAGAATAAAAATTGAAGCAGTGGGGTGAACTTTTGGTTCACAGACTCAAATACTGAATGTTAAACCTGGCTGAGAGAAAATCACTTTATTCTGATAACCGGATTACTTAGAACAAAAATAGAGAAAATTAAGAACTGAAGAGCAGAAAATTAAGGTGGAATGCAATTTAAAGAGTAAGTAGATGATGTAGGCTTTCATTTTCATCCCCCCCAGTGTCCAGCTAATTAAAATTACAATCAAAACGAAAGTCTAAACTTGTAAATATCTCTAGCTAATGATTTTGTCTTTTTAATCATCTTCACATTCAAAGACTTTATTTTATTCATTTAGAGCTTTACAATAAAATGAAATTGTTTTTCTCTACTAAAATCCTTTTAATTTTTGTTATCTGTTTCTTTTTACATCATGCATTATGTATTTTTCTTTTTTCTTTCTAATTTCTGCTCACTATTCTCTACTTTTATAGTCTGTGCTCCTCTTACGCATTTACTTAAAACTATTATAAAGTTAAATGTAATAAAGTGCTATAATGTAAACTTTTTGCTTAGCATAAAATCACTAGAGTTGCATCTACTGGCTTGAAAACTAATCTAGACGAACACTAGCTTTCTTCATAAGGTGCATATGCAGATACAATGAATTTTTAAGCCACTGATCACATACAACTTTAAATTTAGACAGAACAGTAAGTATTCATCTTCTTTGTTTCTAAGACAAAGAATGGATTTGCCCCAATTTATAGACTGCTGTCCATGAATAATGGCTGTTTCTCTGCGAGTTTTGAGGCAACTCTTTTAAATGGTTTAAGAGTTAAAAGTAATGAAAGACATTCTGAATGCAATGGGCAGCAATGACTCACCTTTCTGACCTTAATGTTCTAAAAATTAGTGTTTGCTATCAGTATACTTCATGCTTCCCAACTGTCTGGGAATATGGAGTAACTTTATCATTTAAAAATGCATACAAACCTAAAGCCTTTGTTTTACATGTTTATGTTCTTGTGAAATTTTTATAAAAGAAGATATTTAGTTTTGCTTCAAAATTTGTTTCTGTTATGTAAGTTTTCTAAACTGAGGGTGAGGAAACCTTGAAAATGTAGGGAAAATGATGCTTGGTGATATGGCTCTGTCTTAATGACTTCCCTCACTTTGAATAATACAGGCATTTTATTTTGTTTTACTAGACAATACTGATTTACAACGGGCACTAAGGTTGGAACTTAGCCAGTCATAACAATATGCTTTAACAGCATACAAATACAACATTTATTTAGTAACCTAGTTCATTTCAACCTCAGTGTTACTTGCATGATCCAGCTATACTCTGAAATCTGAGGATTCTGAACTGGATCTTGGGAGTCAGACTGTGGATTCTGAGCTATGCTTGAGAGATGGTTTTGTATCCCTACAGTATTTAGAAAATCCCACAAAAAGGCAGTGCCAACACCCAAGTGAAATACCATAGGTTCAAAATACTCAGATTCAGTGTCTGGCTGATGGATAAAAATTCAGTGTGAACACATCTAAAGGTGCTAAGCCTTTAACTTTACAGAAAGACAATTCTCAAGTTTCACATCTGTAACGACTGTCATGGATGCTACAAGTCATGTGCGTAAAGGAGATCCCATTCACATGCAAACACAGACCATGGGTGCATCTGCAACTTTTAACAGTTTTCAACCTACCTGGGAAGATTTATACTGTCAATCATCACTCTGGTATTTGAATTATTTCCAGGTAAAACCTATTAGCAGCACAAAAGACCCTCAAAGCTATCATGAAGTGTCTGACAAATGTTTTGGGGGTTATAAAACTTCTAGCTGCAACAGGACAATATTTTCATTTGTTTATCTCCACTTTGGTTTTCTTAGGAATTAACAGGAAAGAGGACGTTAGCATTATACTCTGTCTTACAAGATAATGATCAGTTTTATATTTATATTGGTGTACATATACATATCTCCACTAAAATATTCTCATTTTACACTGGTAAAAGCAAGGCCAGATTTTGGCCCAGCATCTTTTGGAATCTCTAACATACATTCCCTGGTTCTGAAAGGCAACTTTCATCTGGCTGCTTGGAAGATCTCCAAGAGTTTGTGCTCTGCAAGGTTTGAAAGGGATTAACTGCATACTCTTGTGCCTTTAGAATCAATACAACATATGGATTGGCCTCGTCGTCTTGAGTTGCCACTGACTGCAAAGGGAGTATTTGTACAATTCAGGAAGATGTAACTGGGCTTAAAGCCTCTGTGTTTTATATGTGCAGAAGTTAATTTATGTGAATACATTAATGTTCATACATCAGTCATTTCACTGGGTCATCTGCCAAAGAGAGTGCCAAGATTTTGCCTATATGTACAAAGATGAACATGAGCTTTGAGAGCCCTCTAAGCTTAAGACATTTTAAAATATCCAATGCTTGCTTAATCATTTTAAACTGTTAATATATCAGTGTTCTTGGTTTTGGTACCAGCATATGTTTTCTAATATTAAAGTTCTTAAATACAGAAGAACAATTGCATTTCAAATCATCAGAACAGACACATTTGCTGCTTCAGACACTTTTGTTAACAGCTGCACTGCTTTGTACTGAGGTATTATAATAGACATGTCCAGAGTCTCCATCTGAGTTTGCGAACTGTTGATGCAAAATGGTTTAAAAACAGCCAGAAATAAAAGTACAGTGTAAGACAACTCTATGCAAATCACTAAAAGTATTTTGTAGCAAAAATTTCTTGGGTAAAACAAAGGAAGGAGTATACATGAAAACTGTGCCAGTAACAGTTTTCAGGCTGTGGACTGGAAGGATTGTGGTAGAAGGGAAAGCCTGGTGATTCTCACCTGCGTGCTCTTCCAGCATCTGATCTAACATCTCACTGTTTCCAAAAAGGGTAGTTTGGCTTATGGATGAGCCCTCCTGATGCTTTCTTCGTGTCAGCTCTAGTGCTTGTGTCACAGCTTCAGCAAGCCAGGCCAGCCTAAAACTAATTCATCAAAAAAGCAATTAGTTTTTGGTCAGTGAACAAACYGGCCCAGTGTACAAGGGGATCAATCAGGAACCAGAGTTGGCATAAGTGAGAAGGGGCTGCAGGGCCAGGAACAGGGTGAAAGGAAGAGCATGACTGTCCTTCACAACAGTGAGCCATTCAGTGGGAGCAGTAGTACAATAAAACCTCTTTCAGATGACAACCATGGCCTGCTGGCTTAGTCATAGAAAACTCCATCTAGTCCCAATGGCTGTCAGTGTGTCTGAGCTGTGCTTTCAAACAGTGGAAAATTGAAGCTTAAGAGAGGGGAAACTCCCTAATTAGCTGAGGACAAGGTTTAAGCGTTATTTTTTTGTCTAGGACTAAAAGTTTCACTGGTTTTCAGTGTGTACACTTTTGGCATAGCTTTTAGGCATAAGCAAGCTAACTTACCTTTAGTAAAAAAAGGTACAACTGCATACTATTCGAAGTATTCTTTTGCTATATTTAATCATGAGTCCTTTCATATGCTCTTACCTTTAAGAATTCATTAGGACTGGAATTCTTAAACTGTGGTCTATGGTACATTTTGTAGAGGCCTGTGAAGTTTTTTTGTGTTTTTAGGTCTGTTTAAAAGGCAGCTAAAATATACTAAATATTTTTCTAGTGTGGCTTTTCCTTACAAACAACTACTGCTTTTAACACCAGATTTTGTGATCACTAGATAGATGAGGAATCACCTCAGAAGAGAGGTGCTCTCTGAAATAGAGATGTTCTGTATTAAAAAATAATCTAAACCATGAAAGTTTAAAAACACTTGATCGATGGCTTTGTACTCTTAGTAACACTGACCTTCAGTGGCTTGAAATACTATTGTAATTTTTCAATTTGCTATTATAAAATCCAGATTTCATAAACATATTATTATCTTTCCATTGTGATTACTTATTGCCTCTAAGGTCTACAATGCTTTTCTATAACATCTAAATGGAAATGGGATTAGGATGAGATTCTGTCACTCAAGGGATTTGTGGAAAAAGGTGGGGATATGCACAGAAAAGGTCATTTCTTAGGGGCGAGATGAATAAAATGACACTGAGTTATGAAGAAGGACAGCAATAACAGTATTAGCAATTTTGCATGTTTTTAAATTGATTGTTTTATGTTGGAGATACTCATGTTGGAGAACAATGCACTGTTATTTTCTTGCCTTTCATAATATCCTTAAATAAATTAAAAAATCAAGCTCTTAAGAAATCTACGTTATTTCTTTTTTTTTTCTTTTTTTTTTTTTTTTTTTTTTTTTTTTTTTTTTTTTTTTTTTTTTTTTTTTTTTTTTTTTTTTTTAGGTTACTGAGTGGTTTCATGTGAATTCTGTCTTCTGTGAATGTACTTGCTGTCTGACTGTTCGTGGGATAATTTTACTAACAAAACCTAGCCTAGAAATTGTTGCTTTCAAGTGTTTGGTCTGCATACTGTTTGTTTTGTCACTCAAGTCATGATTTTTTTTTGATTACTTAACTGGCTGAATGTGATATTTGAATGGACAAATAATTAATAACAAAATCCATTATGATTCTTCTGGCAAACAATGATTGTAATTAAATTAGTAAAGGTGGTCTGCGGCTGAAAGATCAGATCAGGACTCCTTTGCCTTAAGAAGTACACCTGTCAAACCTCTTTCTTGCTTTTATTTTGTTATTTTCCGGTTTTAAAAATGCTGAAGTCTGGGTGCCAGATAAAAGTAACATAATGTTTCAGGTAATTGCATTTTAATACGAAGTTTAAAAGTGTGCAATATATACACTGTAAGATAATGATTAATGTTCTCTGGGCCCCAGTACTAAAATATTTTATGGTTCTGATATTACAGTATTTTTATTTAGATACATTATGCCATAACTGCACTTGGCTAAAGTGACTTGACATTTCTTTTAATGTCAGAGACTAAGATAAACATGGCCAAAAGAAGAAGAAAAAAAACTGTCTTCAGTTTTGCATTTGATGCAATTAAGAAATAATCTCTGTACCTGGTAAGGTACAGAGATACTTCACAATTAAATAAGGTAATTTCTAGTGTAATGCGTATTGAGAGACAACAGCTCAAGAGAAACAATGTTTTGATCAAAATGAAATTAATAGATAATATGTAGGATGCAATTTACTATGAAGCATTGGATTAACTGCTCAAGGTGAGACATGCTGGGTATTGAAATGCACATGAACAGCTTTAGGGGAGTAAACTATGGGCATACAGGTTAAACATAATGGTATTTAAAACCTGTTTGTGCATATGTTTACAAAATGTTTCTTGAATTGGTAACGGAGTCTTGCATTGTCCAAAGTTCTCTGGAGCAAAAAAGGGTGACTAGAGCAACATTCTTGCAAAGAACTGAACTGCTAGAACATGTCTTTCTCAGGTACACTGATAATTTGCTGAAGTCTGGAAATCATCAGTGACACTTGCAAGGTGTAAAAAAACATGTTAACCAGCACTGAGGATATATCTTTATTAGCACATATTCCTGAAAATCTTACTGTGATGAATTTAAGTGGCAAATCTTGGGACTCTCTCACCTATTGATTCTTCGTAGTGCATTGTATGCCTGATGCTTGGGCAAATCATTGGCAGAATTTGAATACATGACAGAGGAACTTTGGCAGTGTATAAAAAGAACACAGAACACAAGAGAGTTTAACATCTAGCTCATATGAGCAAACAAGGTTTCATGTTCATTCCCTCGCATAGTAGCTATATTTCTATTAGCCACTACAACAATATAAAACTGCAAAGGGTTTGACCCCTTTTGGCTCCTCTATTTCCATGCAATCCCCATGTACAGGTCTCCCAAGCTACGGGAACAAGATCTAGCTGCAGGTATAAACATTTTTGTTGTTTTCTTTGCTTCTCTTTCAATTCTCTCTTGTCCTGCAGGTGCTGAGCTGCTGCCAGCTATCGGAGACAGTGGTTCTCTGACTGCCATAAAAACTTGCAGAAAACACTTGCAGCCACTTCCCAGTTCCCTGGCCTGGAACAGCTGAGCTCCTGCTAATACTGCCTTTTCTACATTTTGCTGAGCCTTCTATACTCATTTCCACAGTGAGAAGCACTGGTTTAAAGATATGAATGACTCAACGTGTTGGGAGAAATAACCTCCTCTATTACAAGAGATGAGTAACTAGAAAAGTTGACAAGCTTTAGCTACTTTACTCATTCATACCATATCCAACAGTGGAGGCCTTATTAGCTGGCCTATAAATATATGACCTTCTACAAACTTCAGTAATATATTGCATGCTAATCAGATTGCATTTTCATTTGTTCCCAAGGGAAGCAGCCTTGGGGATTCTCAAGATTCAGTCGCTAGTTCTGTAACACACCTCTTAGGTGACTTTGGTAAGTCATCTATCCCTTTGTAAAACTGTTTTTTCTTTCTCAAACATGTCTATTTAGGCAGAAACTGCCTCCCACTGTGTTTTGTGTGATGCTCAGCCTTAGTGGAAGTCTTAAGGCCTCCTGAAACATACATAATAACCCCCAAAGTTTTGTTTAAATCTCTTTCCTCAGGCCTTCCCAAACACAGTGACTGTCAGGTGCTAGTGGCAGCCCACCCAGAAAAGTGAGGAAGGTTCTTCTCTCAACACCTGCGTGAGAGGGCAGAACTTYTACCACTCTTAAGTGTGTTGCAGCAGGAAACACTGTATGATTCCTAGAAAAGTAACGCATGAATCGAGCCAGAAGTAACCCCTTGCCTTGCCTTGCGTGGCACTGCAATCTGCTTGGCGCCGCCGGCTGCGTATTAAGAGCCTTGCTCGACGGATCTCCTTAGTCCAGGGCGCTCGTCCCCTCAGGATGCGCTAAAGTGTGAGGAAACCTCGGGGCTGGTCCGCGGCTCGGCTCCCGGGAAGCCGCGCTCCTCACAGTTCTAGAAGCTGCTCCTCGCCGCGGGAGTCTCCACAGGACTGCCCGCCTCAGGTAACGGCCGGCACCGCCCCTCAGGTAACGGTCGGCACGCGCCCGCCCTAACGGCCGCGCCACGCGCCCCTCCCTTCCCCTCAGGCGCGTGCGCCGTCTGCCGGCGGGGGCGGGGCCTCACCCAGCGGCGCGTCGGATTCGAACGGCCGTGTCGGGCGGGCGGGCGGGAAGGAGCGACGCGGCATGGTGGGCTCGGGGGCTTTGCTCCGCCAGTGCCCACTGCTGCTGCCTCAGAACCGGGAGGGGACGGCCTACGAGGGCTTCGTCACCGCGCAGGTACTGGGGCCCGCGCGCCGCTTGGCCGGCGGCCGTCACTCCGCGTCAGCTTCCCCCTTCCCCCCCCCCCCCCCCCCCGCCACAGGCCTGTGCGGGCGGGCAGCCCCGTGAACCGGGTCTGTGTGAGCGGGGAGCGCTTCCCGCCTCGCCCCTTGCCGGGGCCGGCAGCTTCCTGGCCGAGCGCGGAACCGCCGGGTTTGTGAAGCAGGAAACGCCGGTGGGCGTAGCGGGGCCCCTCAGCTTGCGGTGCTTTCCTGCGCCGGGTTCCCTGCCGTGTGCCGTAGGGGAGGGGCTGTGGAGAGGCGCCTGCGTCGCGGTCCCGCGGGTTTGCACTGTTTGTGCACGCGGAATTGCTCTTCTTCTGGTGGCGCGATCTCGCTGATGGTTTGTGGGCTGGATTTGTTGTGCTGGCAAATGTTTTTCTGGGGGCAGATTTAATGTACCTGCGGTCTTGGCCTAGGGTAAAGGTTGAAGCAAATGACTAATTGTGGGTATTTTCGTTTCACTTGTGTTTGTGAGGTTTCAGCTTAAGTAGCTGCATCGTCTCTCTGAGGATCTGGTAAATTCCAGTGCGGGGAGAAGAGCACCTAAGACAGGTTGAGAGTGGATGCTCTTTAGCCAGCTTTGCCATCAGAGGCACTATGCAGTGATGCTACAGCCATGGCTTGTTAAAATATCACACATGCGCGTGCACACAGACCACAGAAACAGCTCTTAGCAGGTGTATTTTCGTTTAGAAATAGCATGGGATTTTCTTCCTATAAAAATAAGTCAAAAGACATGGGCTGTGTCACACTTGCATTTTCAAAAATGTAGTTTTGCAGTCAAAATTCAGGAAGGATTTTGGTGACTCTCATATTCAACTTTCACAAGGCATTTGCAAGCATGTGTTTATATTTGCATTACTCTAACAGCTTCAACTTTTGAAATGCTCTGTGTTAGAATGCATCCTGGAGTTAATGGGAAGGTTAAGACACGAGTGTGAGTGTTTGTTCTCAGATGTGATTTTTTGATTAGGGCTAAGGCCGTAATGTAGCAAAGTCTGAGGTTATGTGCTTAATTTAAGTGTACAGTAAACATCAGCTTTGGGGGAGTTTGGAAGCAACTGATGTGCCAATGGGCTATATTCAGCTCTGAAACAGGTATCCTGTTTTTGCTTGTGAGCATCACAGAAACACTGAGGTTGAAAGGAACCTCTGGAGGTCCTCTAGCAGGGTCAGCTGGAGCGGGTTGCTCAAGACCACATCCAGTCAGGTTTTGAATGTCTCCAAGCACAGAGACTGTGCAACTTCAAGGGCAGCCTGTTCCAGTGTTCGACCACCCTCACTGTTACTGAGTTTTTTTCACTGCATTTAGGTGGAATTTCCTGTATTTCAACTTGTAGCCATTGCCTCTCATCCTGTCAGTGTGTGTCACTCAGAATCTGGCTACACCTTCTTTAGTCTTCCTCCATCAGGTATTTGTGCACACTGGCAAGATCCCCCCTGAGCCTTCTTTTCTCCAGGCTAACCAGTCCCAGCTCCCTCAGTCTCTCCTCRTATGAGAGATGTTTCAAGCTCTTAATCACCTTCATAGCTCTTCACTGGCCTAACTCCAGTATGTCCGTGCCTTTCTTGTACTGGGGACCCAGCACTCCAGGTGTGCCTCACCAGTGCTGGCCAGAGGGGAAGGATCACCCCTCTCGACCTGTTGGAAATGCTCTGCCTAATCCAACCCACGGGGCTGTTGGCCTTCTTTGCTGCAAGGGAGCATTGCTGGCTCAGGGTCAACTTCATGTCCACGAGGACCACCAGGTCCTTTTCTGCGGAGTTGCTCTCTAGCTGGTCAGCCACCAGCGTGTGCTGGTGCATGGGGTGAATCCTCACCTGGTGCAAGACTTTGCACTTTCCTTTCTTAAGTTCATGAGGTTCCTGTCAGCCCATTTCCTCAGCCTGTTGAGGTCCCTCTGAATGGTAGCACAATCATACAGCCTATCAACCACTCCTCTCAGTTTTGTATCCTCTGCCAACTTGCTGAGTGAGGGTGCATCCTGTCCCATCATCCAGGTCGCTAATGAAGGTCAAATAGTGTCGACCCCAGGACTGACCCCTGGTGTGCACCATTAGTCAGGGGCCTCCCGCTGGACTTCGTCCTGCTGGTCACAGCCCTTCGAGCCCAGCAGTTCTGCAGGTTTTCAGTCCACCTCACTGTCAGCTTATCCAGTTCATCCTTCTTCAGTTTGTCTATGAGGGTGTTATAGGAAACAGTATGAAAAGCCGTTTGGAAATTGAAAGCATCCACTGTATTGGTCATCTAATCACAGGAGGAGATCTGTTTTTGTTCTTAACTTCCTGCTGAAGAAAACTCGGAATTTGTGCATGTAATTCAAGGTATGCTGAGGTGGAACAGAGTCTGGAATAAAAGTTTTGAGATGAGTTAACTGCCCTCTTCGCTTCAAGGAGGAGTTAAACCTGCTCACAAACCTTTATTTCAGTTTTATTTTGATCATCCCATAAGAAATTAGAGGGAGGATCACAAATCGGGACAATTACTGAAAATACAAGTAGGTGGCATTTAGGAACTGCCCCATATGGATTGAACTAACAGGAAAAAAAAAATAACATTCATGGACTTGGGACTGTTTTTGTTTACAGTTCCTAAAACCTTGCTGAAATGTGTTGTGGATCAGTGCCCAAGTTCCTTTTTAGTGTAGTACTTTTATTAAGAGTCTGTTTTGACTTTTACTTGCATTGAAGACAGACTTTCATGTACTTCAGCATGACTTGGATTAAATTATATTTCTTGGTTTTGTCCAGATTTGGATAATGTTTATTTTGCTTCTAAAAAGGTGTTATTCTTGCTTTATGAAATGTGATGCACTGAAGAGTTTTTACTGAATACTGCAAGTTAGAGGTCAAGAGTAGTTCAACTTCAGAATTAAAATCAGCATTATTTCTACCTGCTACTCATGCTGCTTTTTTTTCCTAAATAAAGAAATTCTGAAAAATATTCCTGAAAGTCAGATAAGACAAACTTACCTTCTTAGTAGCTGATCTTATGGGGAATACTTCCCACAAGTGTCTAACTATTTTTCTTCGCTGACCTTCCTATTAACTAAATGTTTATTTTCAAGGGTAGAGACTTCCATATCAGGATACTGTTACCAATGGATTTTCAACTGAAAAATGCAAGGTAAGATAGTTTTTATGAAAGCAATTTGTAAGTGTATGTAGTAAAAGTTTATTTTGATAAAAGCAATTATGGATATGCATATGAATTATTATTTTTTCCAATATTAGTGTTGGTAATTAATTCTTACTGGTTTCAACTTAACCTTGCAACAAAATTGTACAGCATTAGTGTTAATAAACGCTGACGATAAACATTGCCTATATCAAAATATTTTGTTGTTAATTAACTTTGAAACCTGTTGTAATTAATTGGTTATATTTATATATAAATCAATGTACTTGGAAAAAAAATGTTCATTTAAATCGGATTATTTATATGTCACCATTTGGGAAACAGAAAATTCAGTCCAAAATTGTAAATTTAAGCAATTATATACTTGGAAGTTAAAAAAGCTATGCTAACCATCACTTTCTCTTTCCTGTTAATATGTATTAATTTGTGTTACCCACCTTTTCTTTAAAAGCTCTGTTCTTATTACTGTGTTTATCATAGTAATATGGGGGGGGCGGTGTATTGTGTGTATGTACACAGGCATGGATTAGTCTTTAACACTGTATTCCATAGTTCTGCCTAGGCCAGCCTGCTCTGAACTGTGAACAGATGTGGTATTCGATAGCTTTATTACATTCTAGGTCGGATACTTAAAACCGCATTATAGGTAACTTTGACATTTTCAGGATATCATTTTTAGGTATCGGTATATTTTATGAAGTCATATTAGCTTGAAGAATTATGTTGTTGTTTTCAGCAAAGAACAGAGGCTTTTGTAGGTAAATGCTTAATTTTTAATGGGCTTTGGAATAGTGACATTTGAAAGTTTTAAATAACTTTGAATATGAAAACTCAAAGAAATTTTGAAGTATTGTTTACTTTGGTTTTTTGAAGAAAAACTTTTATGTTGTTGTGTAGCAGACTTTCTCATCTCTTATAAAAATCACGTACTATGAATTTAAAACTTATACAAAATACTGTTTGTCTAGGATAGAGTGTAGCTGGCACCTAAAGAAGATACTGCATGGATATCGGCATATTTTAAAGCAGGTATACAACTTTTAAAACCATTTATGTCTGTTAAATGTACGCTTAGAATAATTCTGAAAAGCTGATACTCACACACCTATTCTAAAAGTGTTAAAGAACTCTCTTTTCATTGTATAGCCAAGATTTATTTTGAAATGCTTGAGGATTTGCAGGTCAATCTAAAGAGAGATGGATAGAATTTAGTAAATATTTAATTTTATTCAAGCTTTATTTTTTTGAAGATTGAGATAGAATGATTTTTAATAAATGGCTGCTGACATTTTACTGGAATTTTTCTTTAATCTCTCAATTAGACAGATTTTGTTTTTTCCTTTTTTATATATTTATTTTTTACAAACTGTTCATAATGCAAAGAAGAGAATTCACATTAATTTTTGATAGATCTAGCTCATTCTGTGTTGTAGACAGTCAAGGAATCTAAGTTAAACCTCCCTATCTAGAAGAAACTTTGGAGCATGGATGCAACAGCCCTGCAGTCAAGAAGGCATCTTTGTCACCTGTGCTAGTTGAGACACTGCATCTCATGGACTGCGCACCCCTTTGTAGAACAAGAGTTGTGAGTTGGGAGTAACCAAAGACAGAGATATGTACCGCATCTGAAGATAGACAGGGATCCTTAATCACGTACAGCATCTAAAAGCAGACGGGTCTGGAGAGTTCCTAAAGAAAATGTAACCAACTAGGAAACGTTTTTGAGTGATTCTAAAGCTTCTGTTCTCATTGGTGAAGACTAAAGTCTTCATAAATATCTTTATAAATACATACAGTGTAAAGTCTTCGTAAACTATGTAAATGTGTCGTGACGAAGGTGATGGTTAATTTTCAGTAAAGTTTCCTGTACTCTGGGAGATTTGTTCTGTAATTGAAACATTTAAACGTGTGGTATATAGTTGGGGTTCTTTATGTTAGTTGGTTTGATGATACTAGAAAAATAGATAGACTGAAATTGTTTACCACTAGAAGTTATGAGTTGAAGAAAATGAACTGATACTGTGTTCCCTCCAGAGGTTGCACAACTGTCCAGATCTTGTCAGTTTTATGGTGGAGCTGAAAACTATTTTGGTAAGTGACAGAATATATATGTGGGAGATGGGATGTTCTTATAGCTTTGGTTTTCACTTTCAGTTTTTTACAGTTTACTGTTTGATAGATTTATGGTTTTTTTTAAGAAGAGGTGATTTTGTATGTATGCTGTTCATGTAATATTTGTATAAATATCCTTTAGGATTTTAAGTGGCTGTACTCTCTGGAAATTGGAGTGTTACAGAAAAATTAAAATCCCGGCAAGGGATCTCAATATAGAGCCATCCTTTTCACAATGATTTTCTTGGAATTCCTGGTATTGTCCAGATGGTAAGGAAGGCTTATAATCATRCAAAGGATTATACAGTCAGTGGATTGCTGAAGGTGCTTTCACCTGTGTGACAACTTGACCAGTAAATGCATAAAGCTTTTTTTATAGTTCAGAGACTGCTGTTTATTCTTTTTTTAAAAGTTTCTCTAATCTGGGATTGAAGAGTAGCAAAGTCTTTAGTTAACAAYGTGAAACTGACAATTTCTTGTCTGTTAGTAAAACATTATTCTATGAGCATTCTTGGCAAAGAATACTTGTGTACAACCTACTTAACTTAGAAATAAAACACAGTAAGTATTCTTCAAAACAACAACAAAAATACCCTCCTGGTATTACACTTCTGCTCTATGCTGGGAATGCCTTTCCTCAGTATTGGTTCAATCCCTGCCAAACTGGATTACACTAAACCAGGCAAAGGTGCTTGGAATAGGACTGAATAAGAATGTCTACATGTGGCTGTTTCGGAATATTTCACAATAGTTATTCCAGTCTATTTGCCTGGATACACAAGCAGTCAGAAAATGAGAATGTGATGAAAGTATAATTCATTCAGAATAGTAAAATAGTGATCCTCGGCGCAGATAGTAAAAACAACAGAAGACACCGTTGGAGAACTAGGCACAAATGATTGTTATACTGATTGTATTATTAATTCTATTTATTATTTCTTTTATTTTAAATTATTAATAATTTTATTATAGATTTCATTAATTTCTTTATTTGTCCTGTAAGCATAATTTTAACTTAAGTAAAAATATACTTTTAAAGTATACTTTTAAAGAATACTTTAAAAGAATACTTTATTTTTAAAAATATTTATTTAAAGAATACTTTAAAGAATAAAGTATACTTTTAAAGAACAAGTAGCACAATACGAATGTGGAACATATGGTTTGGTTTTGTTTTTCTCTGTAGCGTGGCATTACCTTTTTGATAAAAATTTCTTTTTGAGGCATTACGACATACTTGATGAGTGTCTGTACCAAAACTTACTCTCTGGGATCCTATGATGTTGAAATTGATTTTTTTTTTTTTTTTTTTTTTTTTTTTTTTTTTTTNTTTTTTGATTGCTATATAAAGTTGTATATAGCTACTTAAAAATAATATGGGGGATTTCATATATGTGTCGTCTTTTGTGGCTGAGGAGCCCAGGAGACAGCTGTGGGCTTAATAGAACCTTCTTTTGAAATGTTCTTTCAGTCAAGATGCTTGACTTGAAATTTATTAGCTGAAAAAGAGGCACATTTGATATTTGCATCTGAAGACTATGTTGTCAACATCTGTGGATTTTTTTAAAATTGCAGATGTTTTCATTACCAGTATCTGAAGTAATTTACCAAACAGCTTCTTTGTCTGCTTTAGCTGGAGGCTATAACAAAACAAATGCAGTGTACAGTTAATTTTACATAAGCTTAATATTTTTGAATGAATTGCAAAAATCACATGACTAAATAGATGCAAAAATATTGAAATCTCTCTTAATGATGTTTTTAATGTTCTTTTAAACAGGAAATTGCTTTAAAGAATACACAAGACCTGCATATACCACGGCCACCAGAATACTACTCCTGTCTTGTCAGAGATCTAGAAATATTGGGTTGGAATAAGTATGTTTGTTTTATTTCTTAACAGACAATATCTTTAGAATATCTGTTCTTCTTTTGTATTTGTGAGTTGAACATATCAAATGTACTTGTTCTATTTATTTATCCTGTTCAGAAACTGGTTTTGCTTTAAAAACTCTGCTGCTTTGTTTTTAATTTAAAAAAACCCAACAAACCTGTAGAAACTGAAGGTATATTTTCAGTTTCAAATAACTGAGCTGAAAGGTGAGATGCTACTACTAAGAAATCAATTCTTCTTTGACCTATAAACTATTGGCATAGTAAACATATTTAATACAACTTCTATAGTTCTCCTTTTTTCTTCCTTCTTTTCCCTACTTTGTACAGCTTTTTTTGGCTATTCCCATGTGCTATGGTTGATTATCGTGTACCTTTATGCTTTCATAAAAACAGTTCATACATTTTTTAGAACTAGAATAATTATTTTTAAAGAACAGTTCTGTCTTGCTCTCCATAGCATAAGGATCTCCTTAGACAAAGGAATAACATAGTTAATCCACAAAAAGGTAAATCTACAAAAAAAAAAAAAAAAAAAAAAAAAAGAGTGGAGGGGAGAATTTGGAAAGCTGTAAATCCAGAACTTCAAAACAGCTAGCTCTTTGTGACACCCACAGAGAGAAACTTACATATATTTTTTGCTGCCCAGATGGGTTCAAACAGAGATGAGGACTATGGAAAAGCATTCCTTAGTCTCCAAAAACTGTGCAAGCAGACCATGTTTGGGGGAGCAGGGGGGCATTTCTAAGTGGGAAAAATGTTGGTTACTGCACAAGGAGAGTATAAACTCTGTCACCTGAGGATGGAGGCTCAGTGCACCCAAGAACATGGTTTCATGTACATGCTCTACTATAAATTGAGTATCTGTGGAACAAGAAGTGACAGTTCAGGTCGTCTTCTGGGGGAAGGAGAACTAGAAGTGAATCTCTTCACCCCAACTAAAATGGTTGTTTTAATACCATGGGAAAGAATGTCACATTAGGAAAGGATATTTGACTTTGTTGAGGAATGAAATGTACACATAGCTACCTCTGGGTGCCTTTTCATTAGGGTCTTGAATGAGTGCAAGCAGATCGTATTATTCAGAGTCCCATATACTCTCAGATGAGCTCATAGAACAAATTTAATTTCATCCTCCTACAGAGGAAAACAAGGTTGTTCTCCTCATACCTCCTATAGAAACCTGAAGGAACACACAGTTGTGATCAAGTACGCAAGTTCCATGTGGAAATTTTTCAGAAATCTGCAAAGCTTCCTGTTTTGCAGACTTTTACTTGAAAGGCTTTAACTGCCATCACATGTGCTACCACTGACAAGTTCTCTGATACTGAGTCTTTTACTCCTCCAGCAGAGAGCCTGGGATGGACTGAATTCTATCCTTTCCCCTAGAACCTCCAGGAGACCTCTATGGGGTTGAAGGAGGTAGTTGGTTCTGTGTAGGGAGGCATTAAGGAAATATATTTGAAGGCTGTCTTTAATAATATGCAATTAATCTCACAGTGCCTTCTTTCAGGAGGTTAAGATGAAAGATTCTGTAGGATGTTGAAGAGTTTTGAATGAGAAGCTACTTTTTAGTTGCAGTAAAATGAAAGTTAAAAAAAAAAGTCTACGTTTGTGGTTTTCAACAAGACAAATCTACTTTTACCTTAGTTTTGGATGGTAAGTTAACTTTAACAAGTGTTTATTTTGCTAAATGAAATAAAGAAGCCTTGGCTTTAAGAATAGTTTTGAGTTTTCTCACCTGACTTGTATATAAATAAATAATGTGATTAACATTAAGTGGGAATTTGCTTTGAAGGCCCACTTTTATTTAAAGATTTAAAACATCCTTGTTAAATCAGCTGAAGATTTTTCAGTGATTTCCATTATTAAGTATGTAGTTGTGCCAGCTGATGACATACTCTATTCAAATTTCTCAGATGCCGGTCTGAGAATATTAGTTAAAATTTCCTAAACACATGGGAAATAAATTTTTTAATCATGCCTGCTCTCCCAAAATGGAAAAAAAAACCCCAAAACAACAAAAAAACCCCCACCTTCAAAAAGCCCATGCCAGCAAAACAGACACTGACATACAATAAATATACTTTAAAGATATAAATATATTAAATGTACTATATTTATAATTTTATATGTAAGTATAGTATATAGCTAAATATACTAAAAATACACTTTGAAAATACAATCTAGTAGCTTATCTCAAAACTGATATTTCTTCTGATTTGCTGTACATACAAAACATCCAGTGGTTTATTATTAAAAAGCGCATCAGTGTTTTATCAGAGAGCGTGCTTCTAGGGCAGAATTTGACCTGGTTTCTAGGCAAAGATGGTCTTCATGTAGAGACACAACTTATGCTGTGCTTTTTGTCCAGTGTAGTCATGTAATTCAGTAAACATACACCTCTTGATTGACTTATGTTACAGATAAGGTCTCTATTTAATTGGGTTTTTTTGGTTGGGGAAGTCAATCATTAGTCAAAGGGCTAGGCTGTACATAGGGGATCATATCTGGTTTACTATGAGTTGGAGGGAGAATAACCTAGAGAGGCGATTTGAAGTACACTAGTAAGTTATACCTCTAATTTTAGTGTGCTTTTAACAATATAGTGAACTACTAAGAAGGCCTCTTAACCTAGACTGATTTTGAGTTGCAGGTGATGCATATTTGCATGTTAGTTAAAAGCATCCTGGTATGGTCTTTCAGCACGAAACTAAGCATGCATTTAGTACTGGCAGTAAGGATCAATCACTGCTCACACATTGAGAAGCCTCCAGCTTTATTTATCGGGATTTTTCTTGGAAAAGAACTGGCTTGTTGTGGATCCTAGATTTACTTTTTCCTAGTGAGTTTTGGGTCGTGCTGGAAGCTGACAGCATCCAAATCCAGCTGAAAAACTGAAGGATATTTTGTTTGAAAGAGAATCAAAGCAATAGGCTATGGTTCCTTTACCTCTGAAGTGAGTTAAGAAGCTCTCGGGTATCGCACAAATTTAGTGTGTTCTAATGGCTTTTATCTAACGAATATGTGAAGTTTCTCAGAAACAAATTGAAGACATTATCTGCAATGATCTTACACTTCTTTCCTCCTAAACCACTGAAAGTACAAACAGTAATGAGGATTGCAAATGGGCAGGCTGCTGTGATTAGATATAATCACTTTCTCTCTGATACAGAAAACTTGATTCTTTGACCTAATTTAGGTGTGGGGGAGGGTGAATACGCTTTCATATTCAAATACTTGTACACAAAAGTCACAGTTCAACAGGTTATAAAATTGAACCAAATTTCCAACGCTAAGTGCTGTCCTAACAGCTGAGGAGTTCAAAGGAGGATACTTCCTTCATTTTAAGAACATGGAAAAATACCAGCATAAACCTAATCAGCTGAGGTGGGAGAGAGTATACATGTGGTAGTATTAAGCTATGGGAAAGGCTCTTCTAATACTATCTCATAATCTCACTAGTTGATTCAATGACAATGTCTTGGGAAGGTAAATTATCAACCATAAAACATTTGTAGAACTCTTATCACCCTCATGTGGATTCATAAAGGTTGCTAGTATCTCTTAAGTCCATGGCGTGAGTCATGATCTCTCAAGTCTCAATGCATTTCTGCTTGATACTTGCCAAGTTTTTTCGTAGAAAGTATCTTCTCCTCTTGCCTTCTCCATTTCCAAGGGAATCCTGGCTTGTCGTGTGCTCTCAATCATTTGTGTGTTACGCTGAATTACAGTACTTCAGAGATTTAACTGAGGCTTTCCATCTTTATGGTCATTCCATTTTTTTCTATGTGATAAAATGATGGAGCCTACAGAGGAATAAAGGTTGATATAACTGAAATMTCACCTATGTAAACAATTCCTTATTTGATTATACAATCATATGAAGAAGTTCTTATGACTTTTACAGCGTTGTCCAACTTTCTCCAGTCCTACGGAACTGACCCTTTCATCTCTTCTTATCTGAAGAATGGTAGAGTGATGTTACGGAACAGGTAGCCGCAAAGCTACTGAATTCCTTTTTTCTATCCTAAATGGAGAATTGAATCCTCCTTCATTCCCCAGAGGCAGTTTACTGTTTTTACATTCTGTTGAGAAGAAGGAAGGCTAGCTATGAATTTTCATTCTGGGCATTTTTCAACCCTGTATGCCCCTTGTACGAGGAGTTTTTTATTCCTTGGTGTTGCTGTTTGTGAAGAAGTTGGAAAGAGAAGAGAACGTTTTACTAGAAAACCTCTAAGTACATGGTTTGTAATGAATGATACTTAAAAGGTGTTGTGTTGCTTAGCTTGAATAGTTGTCTTCTACTAGCGGCTAGTTGTTGAAGTCAAAATTAAATAAAAGTCATAAGAATTTCCAGATTGGTCTGGATTGTAGTGGTGCTTCGTAGCGGTGATGATCTACATTTTTTTACAGCTTTTTTCTGTTACCTCCAAGCTCAGTGAAAATCACATTTTAAACTGGTTTTAAAAGATACTTTAAATACGAATTCTAAAAATATGTTAAAAATTGAATAACGGACAGAACTTGAAAATCACTTTATGATGTATCCCTCTATACATAATTAAACAGGTAGCCATTATTGGTGCTCTTAGCACCTTTTCCAAATGCTTACATTTTTTTTTAAAGTTTGTCTAATTTACACTGTTAATAAAACTGAATGTGAAGGTTCTTTACAAATGTGATTGAACATAATCATATTGTCACTATATTTTTAATATAATGGTGTGCATATATTTATATTTTAAATATATAAATAGGTGCACACATGTATATATGTTTATTTTAGAGGCTGTCGGGTTGTTAAACTAATTGTAAAAGTACTGAACCCTTAAGGATTTCAGAAATAAATTTTAAGATATGTATGTCTATTGCTATCTAAGAAATAAAAGTAATTTTTTAATCTTGTTCCCTCCCACCCCATATAGAGGAAGGAACTGCAAAAATGTTTGATTTTAAACTAAAATAATCCATACCTTTCTGGCACCTCAAGAGTGAAGTGGTCCAAACAAGATGACTGTCAGATAATTTTAAATCCTAAACACCTTGACAGCATCCCTTTAATTTTTCCGTTCTCTTTTGCTGTCTAACCTCACAGTGCATTGATGCAGGCACCAGTTGTGCTTTGTTTTGGACACTGCTATATATTTTATTGCAGTAACCATTCTGTGCCTTAGCTGCTGGTTTAGGATTTCCCCACCCCAGGCAACAGTAGATGGAGGGGTGGGATATGGGTACTTTCTCATCTTTATAAAACTTTGTGATATAATTTTGAGGTGAAGTTGGAACAAAGCGGAAGTAATGATTTTTTTCCAAGTAGAGGAAGAATGCTCTAATTCTTTCTAAATAAATGGAGTTTAATTGACTACAGGTGAATTACACTTTTATCAAGACTTGTATTTCTTTCAACTGTTGTGGAGAAAGGGAGTGTCCAAGTACTCACTGCCAGGAATCTGTAGGACTATTTAATACTGCATTAATCAGCATTAAACATGAAATGATATCACTCTCTCCCTACTTACTACCACTACTGCTTTTTCCATCTATATTTTTCAGTTCCCTCATATTAAGGCTATGTCATTTATGTAGATCACTTTCTTTTCTTCTTTTCACTTCCTTCCTAGGAATGTGCACACCCTTTGGTGTATGTCTACTTTTTCTTGTACAGGCTTCTACAACTCCGTTTCACTTGAAAGAGAACCATTTTTCCCAGCATGCTGGCTCGAGTGACTGGGCTAGTATGTAATGGTTTAAAAAAAAAGAATGTTACTTAGGCCAGCAAGCAGATGCTTTCTTTGAACTCTGATAGGCCTTTCCATTAGTCTAGGTGATAAGTTGTACAATAATCTTGGACTGCTTTTTATCTTTACACAAGAATGACATAGCAAAATGCCAAAATATCCATGTGCCCAGTTCACTAGTAAATATATGGAGAAGTTCCAACCTTTTTGGCAGTTGTTGAAGCTACTCAGCAGAACGTATTTCTAGAGAACAATGTATTTTACAATTGTATTCATCTTCTTTGTTGTGGGAAGCACAMATCAGTGACATCTTAAGCAAAGAGTCCGTGATTATGTCAGAAGTTTTAAAACTTAACTTACATTTAGTATGTACTTGCTACTTGCTTGGGTGCATGTATACTGTGTAAAACTGTCATGAAACAAAGGCAAATCATCATAAATAACTCATTGTGTACCTGTTTGGGTACTATTTTCTGCAGCAAATCAATTTCAGAATATGAACCAATATCCACTGAATTTTCCACAATAATAGTATTGATAATAAAAGAGAACTTCATTGAAGAGAAAAGCAAATCAAGAGCATAAAAGTCTCATACAGTAAGAAACTGCAGAAATGGATCAAAGATTTGACAGGAAGTTTAATGTGTACATAAGTAGAGGCTGACAGGAACATGCTGTGTGTGTCAAAGGTTCCAGTGATGGAAAACTGAAACACAGTGCTCACTGACCACAGCATGAGCCTTGACACACATTGTAAATAACCCAAAGATATATGACTGCATTAAGCAGTAGACTGGTGTATTAACAGCAGTAAATCTAGAACAGCAGAAATGGTTGGCATATAGGACTTCCTCTGATTAATGTTTGTAATAGACTAATTATTATATTATAATAACCAATAACTGCAATATAATTATTGGTTGGTTATTGTTTAACTAATTATTATATTGCAGACATTTCAAACTGTACCTCTTACAATGCTGTTAGAGTTTTCTTTTCTCTTTCAGTCTCGCATATGTGGATACTGGTTTTACCACAATCAAGCTAAAAGCTGAAGACTCTTGTGGTCGACAGCATCTCATCACTCTGAAGTTAAATGCAAAGGTGAATTTATGTGGGAGAAAATACTTTAAGGCTTCCTTGAAATAAATGGATTTTTCTTAATTCATAAGGATTTTAGAGAGTTGGTTTGTTTGGTAGTATGTCTGTTCTGCAAGATAATGGTGGGGGCTTTTTTGAGAAATTTTTTTATATAAAGTAGAGTTTTCAGACTTTAACTGTATTTAAAATTAATATTGCATTATGGTTATCTGTAAGAATCTTTTCATCTGAACTGTGCATCACATGAARAGCACTTTATGATTTTGTAATTATTTTACTGGATACAGACAAAGCCAGCTGGGAGACTTCCATTCATTATCACTCCATCCAGAGACTATGCATATAACAAGAATTAGAGGATGTTGGGTTGCTTCTTCAGCAAGTCTTACTGTTAAAGCTATAGATACAAAGAGTTATGAAAAACTGACTACAGAAGTGAGTTCCTTATGTTAAAAAAATTATTTCTTTTTAGTGTAAATAATTGGCTGATTTTGACAGTGCTTGCAAAGCAAATCCATGGCATGTGCAGAAGCAGAACAATTTGAATTCTTCCTGCTACTTAGAACTGAACTCAAATTGCAATGTTTCTTTATAGAATTTCTCATTTCAAGGCATAAATCTCTTATCAGAAATTATGAATATCTAGGCTGTATGGTGACAATTGTATGGTAATAGCTGTTGTCTTCAGAAAATCAGTCTAGGGGGAAAAGTGGATCCAGAAGTGTCTAAACGTTGTTTGGGACTATCCTTGGTCCATCATCTGGAGTAATGATCTTGAAGGGATGAGGAGTAGGCACGGTATTGTAAGATTAAATTTCACCTTCACAGGCATCCTATATTCCTTTAAATACAAGGAGTTTTTTAGTTCTACGTAAGTCAAGCTAATTTTACCTTAGAGGGGAAAAAGGAGCCTGTGTAAAAAGTACTGTTTGGGAATTGAGGTTGCTAAAGTGGATTTTTAAAAAAGAGTAAAACTATCCTACATGCAGAGTAATGAATGCATAATTAATTTGCTAGTCAGTCCGTTTTTAAATACATTGATGGAAAAAAATATATCAGGAAGTACAATTACGGTCTATCTAACGTGCGAGGAGAGTAACCAGACTGTATTGTCATTGTTTATAAGGGAGCTGCTATCCCATACTTACTTAGTATGACACTAGAAATTGTGCAGCCTGTTGCCCCTAAGKTTTTTTTTCTTGATTTTATGGCGACTGAAGTAAAGTATTTTAACTATTGTTAGATAGCACAGAAAAAAAATACAGTGCAGTAACCATTTTTACCAAGCAGCTGCCATGGTCAAACCGTATTACACTCATGCATTGGCTGGTTCTGTTTAGCCTTAATTTATCACTGCATTGTAAGGGGAATCGAGATTATTGTTTTCTGTTCTTGTAAAAACTTGTGTATTTTCTTTAAAGTAATAAAATATCTGAGGTTAAGACTCCTAATAGCAGAAGAAAGCACCGTCTAACAACTAAGGATATAGTGTAATAAAGAGACTAGATTATCTAACTTGTCTGTCGTAACAAGTAATCATCAATCTTCCCCCCCCCCAAGTGATTGTTATGATGACGGATCAATTGCTTGTCCTTTTTAAACCATGTCTGGCATTTAAACTTGCCACAAGAGAAAATTTATATGTGAAACATGGTTTTGGTGACATGGGGATTTGATTTTCCTTCGTATACATATCTAATACATTTGAAAAGACTTTGAAGTATTTTTTGAAGGGATTTCTTTTGATAACCTGCTTTAATAAAACTATGCTTATTTTTGTTATGCTGTTTCTTTGATTAAGGTTAGTATGTGAGCTAAACCTCTCCTCCCCAGCATATATTGCTGGCTCTTGTCTGTATTCTGGCAGATGGGTTTGTTCAGCCTTGTCCTCATGGATGCCATAGAGTGAAATGAGTTTATAAGCCTGCCGACAACGTTTTCAGGAAGAAACTCTTCAATAAGTTATTTAGGAAATTCTTTTTCATAAGGTTATCATGTGTATTGAGATAATCCCCTAAATATTCCTTTGCTGTCATTCTTAACGGTTTGGATGTGTCTTGAGGACTTTTCCCTTAATGCGTTGTCAAATGTTTCCACCTGTTATCTTTGTCTTAATGTGCTTTGTGTTAGGAACTGTCCTTTCAAAACACTTGCTCTCTATAAACTGCATTTGTAAAGTGTCTGGGAAACTTGGGGTGATGAATTTAAACCTGGAAGAATTGAGAATGGTCATACCATAGTTAGGTATGTTAGCCAAGTCATGTGCTACACAATTTTGACTTTTGTAAATAACTAGGCTTAAACCTCGTAAGAGGGTGTATTGTTTAATACTCAGATTACATTTTGTGAAATAGTTTTCCAGTTTATTTGGTTGAAAATGCCTGGTCCAGAAATCTTTATCCGTTCACAATTTATTTAAATGACTAGAGAAGTTTTCTGAAAACAAAGCATGCATCTTTGCAAGTATAAAACCAAATACATTGGGTTTTATTTATCAGATTTTATTTTGTATTGCATGAGAAGTGGATTGGGTGCTTGCCATTTCAGATCCCAAGAATTCAAATAGGCCACTGCGAGATTTTGCATGCCATGTAGTAATCAAGACGCTTTGGTAATTATCTGAATGATTTGGCAAGGGTTATGAAAATACTTTTTCTAGATAAAGTTAGCTGCATGCTCAAAAATACAATATAAATATTTTGTTTAATAATTGCTTAAATTGTTCTAAAGAATAATAGGATGATTTCTGACATACACATTTGAATGTAACTGTAATAATGTATGATGTAATTGATATGCTCTGGTATAGTATTTTAAAATACTATCTCCTGGGGAATCACTCACCTTATTTTATATAGGATTTCACTCTGCAGGGTCTAAAATATTATGTATGTATGTACAGAATCATTGTTGCATAGTTCTCGGCAATTATCTGGTGCACGGTACAATATTGTGCTCTTAAAGAAAATTTGACTAAAAATGCAGGGAAAAAGTGCTGTAGGTTTTTTGGTTTGGGTTCTTTTTAAGTAATGTAAAGTTAGTAGAATCTGTTTGCAAGCAGTTGTTCAAAGGCACCCTACAAAAGACTGCATAAAATGAATTTACTTACCAAGAAAGTAAACACATAATTGGCTAGTGCTGCTGGGATTTAAATGAGGTAGTCCTAAAACCAATCCTACGGAAAAATTGTTCTGACTTAGTTTGTTCTAGGCATACTTTTATGCATTGAAAACAAGTTTATTTCTATGCAAGCATTGAAGTATTTAATGAAAAATAATACCTACAATACAAAACCACTACCACTACAATGCCTACAATACAAGAGCAGTAACACTACCATAAAAGAAACTCTAACAGCTTTTGTGGATATACGTTTCTAAGTTGTAAGCGCCTCCTGCCCACATTAGTTGTTTCGCTTCTCTTGCTCTGTCACTGTTAACTTGTCTGCCGCCAATTTGATAAAATGGAAGATATTCAAGTTGTAGGAGTTGTCTTCAGAAAGTGGATACCTAACAGAAACCACAAATGAAGGCAAATTAAAAAGCAAGTTTAAACAAATTTCTGTGAAATCCATAAATCCACTAGATTATTATTAAAATCAAAGCAATGAAGAATGCATGCTCTAGGGAAGCTATGTCTCTTTTTTGGTCTTTGCCATAGAGAACAATTGGAAACTAATTACTGTAGAATTACATTTTACATAAAATAAAGACACATTTAAAAAAATCTGATAAATTGATTGCCAGATGTCTGATAAATAAGGACAGTGTCTATGTCTAGAGGTTTACTTTGGATGGAGAATGGTTATGGGAAGCAGCACAGCTAAACTTTGCCTCTTTGTCTTAACTCTCTCTAATTCTGTGAGGAAGCTGGGACTTTTTTTCATATGTCTCCCCAAATAAGATTCTCTGTAACATTTTCTTGTGTTGGCAGTTGATGCAATACTAATACAATTTCTATAAAACTGCTGCGTACATCATTGGTAGAATTTGAAAGGTTGCATAGGACTGAAGGAGGCAACTTCTCAGGTGAATAAAATTTTGGGTAGGTGTTCTTAGAAAGGACGCAGTTTATTTGTAATTAGATGTTTCTTTCCTTTGCTACTTTATTTTTCAGAAAATAACAGGTTTTTTCCACAGATTTCATATTGGATGCTGAACAGCAATGGATTTACTGGTGTAATGAATAGTCAGTGGTTATTTTTGGAGTTACTAAACCTTATATAGCTTCAGTTTTCTTAATACAGCTATTTTTTCTTTTCCTCATTGATACCTTTTAATTTGGGGCGGGGAGTTGTTTTAATTTTGGGTGTATGTTCATTCATCTCTAAATAGTTAGGTACTTACTCTGATTACTTTCAGTTTCAAAACAAAAAATGTTGCCAATCAGAGCAAATATTCTAGTTTAAATGAAAATTAGTTCTTGACTCATGAAAGGGTTGTGTTTTGGTTTGGTGTTTTGTGTTGTTGTTGTTGTTGTTGTTTTTAAACTTTCCTATCCAGTACAAGTAATTGAGGAGAAATTTTTTTAAATATTTGATGTTTTTTGTCTTAAGTTCTTTTTTAATGTGTCTTGGTGAACACTGAACACAGAAAACTGTGATTCTCCTGCCTTTACTAAAAACTGATATATAAAAACTGTTTACATGTAGATTTCTTCTTTAAATGATAATTAACATTCATAACTATTTCTGAAAATGCTTTACATACTGTTTCCTCTAAGAGCCAAGTTCTCAAGATGCTTGAAGTGCTCATATTTCGTTATCAAATTTGGCAGCTGAGTATCAGTCTGACTTTAAATCACTTCAAAAAAAAAGAAAAGAAAAGAAAAACTGTATTTTCTTTCCCTTCCTCAGTATCCAACAGAACCACCGGATTGCCTTGTGGATTTTCCTGTTCAGTTTGCTATTTCTTGGATGCCACAGGTAAACTGCTGTACTATGCATCTTTTTTTAATAACTGAGATACACATGCAATATGTAGGTGGTAATGAGGGATTGGACTTTATTTTTTAACTCCAGCTTTTTTCCCTGTGTGCATTTTACTTTTATACATGCTTATGTAAATGTAATAATACTGAACTCCATATTCCTTATGATAGTGTTTTAAATATTTTCCTTGCCATATAGATATACCTTGCATGTTGTATGCTTTGCACGCATACTGGCTGTTTTTTTCCTTAAGCTGTTCATACGGCTGAAATATCTTTAGGAATGATATTGGGAAAATACATGCACGAGAAACGATTGTCTTATAGAAAAGAAGCACCCTCTAAAGTTGACAGACATTAAAAAAAAGGTAGTCCCCCCCGTTTGTTATCCTGTATAGTTTTCATAACATAATAAAACTTTTTCAGTTACAATCAAAAGAACAACAGGGACGTACTTAATAGAATTCTGATTTCATAGTTCAACTGATACTGTTACTACAAAGACCCAAGAGCCATTGTCTTTTTTTAGTCTCTCTTGCATTATTTCATGTATCTTTTTTCCTTAATAGAGCATGTGTACTTGATTAAATGGATTTAAATGTGACCACTTAGATGTAAGTTAATTTGAATTATCTCTAGAAAATAGTTGATGTTTAATTCCATTTAATTCAGGAAAATAGATTTTACATAAATGATTGCATTTCATAATTCTAACTCTCGCGAGGATTTCTACCCATCAATAAAGCCTGTCTTTATGGTACTAAATTTACATAGGGAACATGGCTGAAAGGTTGCATCAGAACAATTTTAAGACGGGCATATAATTTTGACTGCAAAGCTCAAGGTTCTGTGTGTCACYTCAGATCCTCTAATATGAGAGCTTGAGGAAATAACTGCAAGAATGGACCATTGCAAATGAAAATATATTTAGTTTCACGTGTAATTTTAGGTTTTGATTCTCTGATATGGTTTGGAACAATTTAAACAGATATTGTTTTTCCCTTAAATTATACTGGATTCCATATACTACAGGCAGGATTTCGAGTACTCTTTCTAACCTCAAAGTTTATACATACTTTTAATAGTATTTTATTAGTTTTATAGCCTTGCAATTTATGTTGCCTCAAATTAACAACATTTCAAATATCCTTGACAGTCATTGCTTCTCTGTGTTTACTGTTAGTATTTTTAAAGCTACTAGCTGGACTTAGGTTTTAATAAAATGTTCTTGAAAAACATGATATGAAGCAGCCTTGTTTGACAAGTTAAAGATGGGAGCAAGTGTATTAATATTGACACTACAACCAAGTAAAAATCTAATGTTAAAAATATGACATTCTAATGCTTGAGATCTTGAAATCTTTTTACAGTTAGAATTACCTATGGACTTTTTGAAAACATGAACAATAGATGTTTGTATGTAACTGAAGACCCTGTTTTGAAATCATGAGATACGAATTCTAGCTGCAGATAGCCTGCTATAATACTGAACTAAATACCAGCAGCCTGTGCATGGTGCTGATAGAAATGCTTTAGTTGTACAGTCTTTTCTGAAAATTGACCTTATCTGTGTGGGTGACATGAACCTAACACTTCTGGAAAAAAATGCRTGTAGTAATTGTGTAAATTGTGTTTATTTTCAAAATGCATGGAAATCATTGCAGTGAGCAGTCTTCACGCCGTGGTGAAATATGGGTTAAGCTTAGATAATGCTGAAACACCACTGGTAGCAGAATTTAGCAGGTCCTCAAGTGGTTGAAAATTTGGTTCCTAAAAGGGAAAAAGAACATGCTATACTTATTTTCTAGTAAAATAACATGAAGTTTTGGTACTGATAGGTCTTAAATTTGAATATTTGTTGGTCATCTTTAATGTAAAAACTGATAAGGCTTAACTAAAATTATGCAATTGCACTATTAGAATATAAACTCCTGTGAAAGAAAATATAAATAGATTTCAGGTAATTGATTTTTTTTTTTTTTTTCCACCCCCCTGTGTGTGCTGTTGCCTATTTCAGGTTCTTTTCAGTGCTTATGGACTTGAAACTTGAGGGGTTGTTGGGTGGGTGGTTTTTTTCTCCCCCCGCCCCCCCCCCATATAATAATAGACATGGCTTTATGGCATCCATATTAAAAATGGGTAATTTTCCTTATGGTCCCTGTCTTCCTGCTGGGTTGATAATGTTTTGATGTATTTTTCTTTTGCTCTGATGAGAGGTCTGCTGCTGCTGCTCTGACATATTCATTTGGATGAATAATTATAACTTGCACAATGTCAAGCTGAAGATGGTAGGGTTTTGTGCGTCATGACAAGCCTAGTAGCCAGTGCAGGTGTCTCACAGCATGATCAGCAACAGCCAGTGTATTCTGGCTCAGAGGAGACATTTTAGAGTAGTAAGAAATCAGCACCAAGGGCAATGCTGTTGCTGCTGCTACTGTTATAAGTGCCAAATAAATGCAGAGTGCTTCTCAATGACAAGTGCAAGAACATCTACTTATTTCAGTTATATCCTTTTTCTAAATAACCAGATAAATGTACTGTCTCCACATTTTAGCATACGCTGTAAGCATGGTCCTGCGGTTTCAGTGCATCTATATTCTGCTGCCCTCACATCAGGGTATTGTTTCTATACTGACCACTGCCCACCTGGTTGGCTACATGAAGGTCATGAGAGTGGAAATTAATGACTAATGAGGTCATGCAGCCAGCCAACAATGAAACAGTAATACAAGATTCAGAAGGTATAGTGGTATGAATGAGATTATTCTTCAGTTATTTTGATGAAAACACAATAAAATGCATCGTAATTATGCTTTTTCTTAGCAAAGGAGCTTCACAGACACCAGCTTTATATGCATCTATAAATACAAAAAATGGAGGTGGTTGACAAGACGCTTTATAAAGGTTTCAGAGTGTTGTGTCTCAGTTTGATCTGTGCTAAGGAGGGGGAAAATTGTTAAACTACTCTTCGTGAGAAATAAACAGTTTCCAAACAAATCTAAAGAATCATAAATTATTTAGGTGATATAGGTGATCCCTCTTCCATCCAACAACTGTTCACTTTATTAAATTGTATTCTATCTATGAATTYGTAAAGGGCAAGCAGGTAACAGCACCTATAGTTCAGGCGACTTTACCTTTTCCATTAGGAGGCTTTGCTGTTGTTTTAATTTTGGATAAGCAAATTTTGTGTTAGGAAGAATTTTAGCAAAAAAATCTCAGAATAAAGATCACATTTTTATCTTTTTTAAAAAATAAATTTTAATAAATTGTGCTATATTTACCTTAATTAGAACATTCTTACTACCATTTGATTAATATTTAGTTCATCCAGGATTTGGAGCAGGTGTTTGAAGTTTGGTAGAACAGCCATCTAGGCATAGAGCACTTCTTAAAAGTTACTGAAAGGCTTCATGGATTTTATGGCAGGCGCAGACTCAAGACTTTCTCTTTATTCTTCCCAGCCTCTATAGCTCTAGAAATAAGAACCAAGAGTAGAGTGACTTTTTTTCAATTCCTTCTTATTCCTTTAATTGAAGGAAACAGTGTATGGCCAGTCGGGGTAAACTTGGGCAAGTGTTTGAATTGGAATAAAGTAAAAAAAGAAGGAAAGAATTGGCATGAGGAGCTACCAGTGATGAGATGGAGATGAGAGTGCAGAGGATAGGAATGGAAACTAGATAGAATTGCAAAAATGTTGCAAAACTACACGGACTCTCTCCTGGTAGAAGAGAAGGTATGTTCCCCTCAGAAACAGATAGGTCCGGAATATCTGATTTTCACTGACCAAAGTAAGTGCTTCGTCTCCTACCAGTTGTTGAAATGAATGGAGGATACATATAGTCTGATAGCAAAAAGGTACCATTTGGGTCAAAGTTTGCTAAAACTGCTGGGGAAATCATCAAAGTTGATATGTTTACATGTCTGTTTTCCTGTAAAATAACCAATTTAACCCAGTCTTTACAAACACCTGTTTTCAGAAGTTAAGATCACAGAATCACGGCCTTCCAAATTAACATTAAATTGCTGTTCAGTCCAAAGGACTGTGTTGGTATAGCTTGTATCAGTATATATATCAGATTTTTGCCTCATAGAGCCAAATATATGAACATATGCTTTGCTGAGAGAAAAAACTGTCTGTGCTGAGAGTCACTTACAGTGCCTTTTCACAAGTCATCACTAATTGTATTCTTTGTTTTCTACTCACAACTTGAAATTTGAAAAATCTGGGGAAGTATTGAGTGTTTAAAGCTATGACTATGGTCACGGGAGGTGGTGCTCTAATAAAAACAGTCCTCTTAAAGCCGGATGAAGGGATCTCGAGCTGAGTATTCCAAACTAAYGTTTTCTCAGTCTCTTTATTTTTCCATATAAAAACTCAGAATGAGGCCATCTAATCTGAAAATGCGTTCTGATGATAAACTCAGTAATGTTTTTGGGCTGCTCAGTTGCTGTGGTGGTCATTATAGAGAGCTGAAGGGAACGGGACCATTAAATCATGCAGCATATCTCTGTCAAAAACTTATCAAGCTCCCACTTGAAAGTAATGAGGTGTCCTGGGACTGTCAGGCTTTCTCAGGACCTCAGTGCTGTAATGGAGAGGAAGCCGGCTCCAGCTGCTGATCTTGTATGAATTCACACTTGATGGGTCCTTCAACCAGCCCTAGCTCTAGGTATCTTGTACAGCTACCATAGTGTAGATAATGGTAGTTAATAAGCACATCTCCTCTTACACTGTTTTGAATTAAAAATATCTTCATTTTGTTTTAAGTTGTTGTGAAAGATTAAACAGCTGCGATGTTCTTTGTTTTTATGATGGATGTTTTGCCTGATGACCATGGAAACCTAACAGATACAGAGGATGGAGTGACCAGTTTGGTTTTGCTAGTGGGTTTTAGAGTCAGGGCAGCCAGTGATGATATCCTGAATTATGAATGTCTTATTTTCCAAAGCATATTTGACGTATTTCATACTAATCCTAATGCATTTGTACAAAGGTGACCATGAAACAAAGCGTTTGTGCTGTTTGACATTATTAACGACTGTCTTGGTGTAGTGTAGACAAAAAAAAAAGCATGATAGCAGTCTTTTCTAAAAGTGTTGGGCAATGACGAAAAATTAGTTGGTTAATCAAATAAAAAGGAATGTTATAGTTTTCATGGTTTGCATGACAAGCATGTGATGTATTTAAATAGCTATAGATGCATTTATGTATATAGCAGGAGACAGCTGGCAACATCAATGAAGCATGCAAATAAGATCAAATGAACAGTGCATTAAAAAAAAAGATTTAACTACCTTTTTAAGGAACATCATTGAAAAATTACAATTAGTATTAAAATTAATTGGATTTTAAAACTTATCTGTGGGTTATAATCCCTTGATGTTTCTTTTTTCTAGTGAAACCCTTTGAATTCCCGGAAGATAAAGATAAAAATGATTATTAGAGGATTTATCTGTATGTGATATAGAAAAATGTAAAAAATCAAAATGGAAAGCAACTGTTGCAAGTACCAGAAAATTATGCTATTAATTTAAGTGTCATCAGAGCACAAAAGATCACATTTCAGGACTGTGTGAAAATTATTAAAATACTGGAAATAATAGTACTTAAGATGAAGATATTATACTCTAAGATGTGGTTAAGTGACTGACACTATTATATCACTTCAGGTATTACAAAAGTAACAAAATGCTTTTAAAGATAATAAGCGTTACATTTTGAGATTGGCAGTATTCACACTTTTCTGCTTAAGTGCTTTCCTACTTTAATATAATTTAGTAACAGCAGGAAAAAATGTACCATTTTATTTCTAAGCTACACCGTTTCTTTCTAAAATATGTATGCGTAAAATACAAAAACTTAATACATATAAAAATCATATTTCTTCATCTGAGAATGTTCATATAATCTGCTGCTTTTTGTCCAGGTGAAAAAGGAAGAACACAATTACTAAAGATTAAAGGAAACCATTCCCTGTATATTTTGTGTTATTGATAGAAAAATACCTCTTTAAGAACTGAACATTTAATTTGCTTTTTCGTTTTGACCCCAAGAACTTGTTCCTAGGCCAAAAGATATCTGAAATCTGGCCCTTGTTACGTCTTTTTTGTTTTTCAAAACGTACTTTACTATCTCTTTATCCGAGTTGAAGAAGTCTTGTCAGTTCTCTCCTGTCCTTCCTGGTTTTTACTCATGCATTTAACTGTTCAGTTGTGTTCTGTGTAAACGATTTCAAAATAGCCTTTGGTGCTCCCAAATGATTTGTCTTTTTCTACTCCTGAGTTTCCCACTACCGAACAATTTGAGAAAACAAGTTATCTGGGAAGAGCCTATCTCCAAAACACATCCCCCCACCCTTGATCTCCCTTCACTGCCGCCTCTGTCTAGCTTCTTGACACCTTCACTTTTCTCCTGTCGTAGCTTCATCTCTCCCCACGAAGCCACGTTCTGTCTGCTCCTCGTTCCACTGGTCTGTTCATGACGCTTCCCAGMGCCTCCACTGATTCCATCTGACGTCAGGCTCAAAACCCCAATGGGGTATTACTCCGAACAGAACTCGTCTCTCTCCTCCTTCTGCCTTCTTCACCTCCTTTCGGTTCCCTAACCTCATGCTTTGTACCCTCTGGGCATCTGCATTTGGAAAGGTGTTAACTTGACTGCCGAGTATTTTCTCTACTTGGAAGAAGTCTTGCCCTGTAGAAATAGTTACTTTTGTGCTCGGTGATGATTTTAAAAAGACTTCTTTTGCATTGCTGTTCTGTATGTTGTCCTGTATAATGATTTGTCTGATTCCATCTAATCCACTCTCAAATATTGAAATCCCTTGAGTGTAATCCTCTGATTATTAGACCGTTTCTCCTTCTCTTACCGTATTTACATGGCTTGAAATCTAACGTTAAGTACCTGGTTTTATACTGCTTAATTTTGAGATAATTATGACATTGTTAGGCTATATTTCTTAGAGTTTTTTAAAAATAAATAAGCTACTTTAGTTATGTGGGTATTTCTGTGTATTTATATTKAGTACCACTGCCGCGTTGCTCAGCTGAAGTAGAGACAAAATATCAGAATGTTAGAAGTTTAATAGTAGATAGTGATGATTTTTACTTTAATGTTACAGTAGTATCTTGCAAGTTACAATGCAAATTAATAGTTGCTACCAGTTTTCAGAAAAGTTTTCTGAAAAGGAGTGTAAAACACTATCAAATCGAGGTATGRTGTACGTATATCACGTGTTAGAACTACCAGGATTAGAGTACTTACTTGTACTCCAGATACAGCTATTCCTTACTTGTGTTGTTTCAACTAAAAAACCTGTGAGGTTCAACGTTTTATGCTACCGTGATACAATCGGATACATACTAGATTTTAACACTTCTTAAATTACCTACAGTTTGTTTTTTAAATATTCTATATGGCTGTAGGTGGAAACTATATGAAATTAGTTTAAATTTCTTCTTTTCTTAGAACTCCTTAATAGACATTTATAATCAGTTCCTGGCGGCATTAGAATCGCTGAAAGAATTCTGGGATGCCATGGATGAAATTGATGAGAAGACATGGGTGCTTGAGCCAGAAAATCCCACACGGAGTGCTACGACAAGAAGAATTGCAATAGGTACGAAAAGATTTGAAGGAATACAGTGGGTTTGAAAAGTTGAAACTAGGGGTGCTGTTTTGCTTTGCTTCTCTACTCAGATGGTGCTTGTTAGAGTTAGGAAAATGAAAGGTAGCACTTAAAACCAGCAAGACACAACTCTGTTACTTTGYGTGTTAAAAAAAAAACCCTTCCACAGAGTACTGAACCTGTTTAGGAAATTAATTACAACTTTATGGTGTTACATAAAATGAAAGTTTCCGCAGGAAAATCCTGTGTGTTTGTAAATTGTGAACATGTAACTGTCAAAAACTCAGGACTTGCATGATAACTCTAGAAAAATCAGTATTTGTAAAAAATCAGCTTAGATGAAGCCCTTATCTCATTCACAAATCCCAGATTTTTTAACGGACTGTTACTTTAGATTGATCCTGTCCTGGAAGAGTGAAAGGAGTATTAGAGTGCAGTCAAAAGGGAGAAAAGGGGGTTAAAAGAGGCAGGTGGAAAGGACAAAGAAATAAGAGAAGAGAGGAAATTAGAGGCTTACAGCGTTAACCATCTGAAAAAGTACCTTAATTCATATGCTGATGTCTGGCATTTTAAGGTCTTAATATATATAGGATAAGGAGTCTTGTAATTGCAAAGGAGAAACTTGCCACTGTCAGAGGTTAGAAATAGGGGGGGGGAATGTTATCTTTGAAAGAAGAGTTCTGATTTTTAGCTTGAATCCAAAATATCAGTAGCGTATTGTAGAAATCTGAGAACCTATAATGGACCAAAATAGACCTAAGTTGTCCCCGAAACCTGCGGAAAGACTGATTGCCTGCCGGGTGAAGAAGGAAAGGAGCTAGTGGGGTGCTGAGGCTGCTCCTTGGCTGGTGGTGGAGGGAGGGACAGGAAGGACAGAAAAAGTTCAGCAACCGGCTAAAATGACATGGGTCGGACAAGACTTCCTTTTTTTTTTTTGCGTGTGCAGTCAGGGTGGCTTTATCTTGGTTCTGCTGTACTTTGACACAGACCAATGAAAAGGAAAGAAAAGCCTCAAAAAGCGCCTCACGTTAGATCAACGGAGGGCAGTACGAGGCTTTGAGCCCTTTGTTGTCGGTCACAGACAATCTTCAGTTATGACTAAACTTTGATTTCATTCATTCCAATTTCTTCAAGGAGGGTAAGCCTAACATACCTCTGAATTACAAAAAAATGTTGGGTTTCACCTGTTTTTATTTAGAAGAGAATTTGCTGTGAGGTTTTTAACCTGGATCCAGAACATTTTTGAGCTGCTTACCCCTTATGAATAGCAGACCTTATGAGGATGATGGTGTATCTTGTAAAAGAAAATATTTGCTATTTCAAAAATACGCCATTGTTTGCTCAGTCCAGGAGTATGCTGTGGAGGGGACTGACTTTTACTGCTTAGTATTGTCTTTATGCTTCTCTTTTTTTGACTGTGAAAGATGATGAGGAATTAATAAAAATTATTCTACTACCTTTAAAATTTCACTAAGATTTCAAATGGATTATGTCATCTAGCTTGAGTTTGATTATTCAGAAATAAGTGTTAAGGTTAAGACTAGTCTATGAGACATGCAAGACTGGCAGTTTGATTTAATCAGTTGCTATTTTTAATTACAGTCCATTGAAATTTAAATACTTATATTTTTTACAATTTGGATACCTACCAACTTTTTTATTATCTGTAGTAATGAAAACCAGCCTGAATTAACCAATTTAAAACTGCTTTTAAAGAAAGGCTAATGTTTCCGTTTTCAAATACTTGACTGCAAGGAAGAGCTTCCCCTATGACTGACTTGCTTTCTCATTGTAGGGAACAACGTCTCAGTGAACATAGAGGTAGATCCTCGGCACCCAAACATGCTCCCCGAGTGTTATTTTCTTGGAGCAGATCACGGTAAGGCAGCAGACATACACCGTTTGTTTCTCTTCTAGAATCTGATCTCTGGTGAGCGGACTCCTGGGGTAAACTTTACTTAAGCAGAGCCAGGAATTAAGCCAAGTATGTGTGTAGGAGAGTTTTACACAGTAGATGCCGGGGTTTTTAACAGCCTAAATCCAGAGCATGCTGTTTTGCTCTGTGAGTGACACTTTTTTCCAGTGCTTTCCTAGCACAGTTCAGAGGGAGCCCTGTGTCCTATAGATGATTATCCAATCATGTTTATACTTTAATATCATTTTCTTTTAAAGAAAAAAAAAAAAAAAATTACTACATATGTCCTAATAGCGTTTGGAAACATTTAAGTCTTTTACTCTGTGTCCCACAGCTTTTTACCAGCTCTTTAAGGTAACTACGATCATACCTTCAACAGTATGATATTTTAAATATTAGCGTAATGAATTCCCAAAACTGAAAACTAAAAGCAGTCATTGACTTACGTACCTTAAATAATTAAAAAAAACCCCAACCCATGCCATCCCCTTCAGTGCTGAAATACGAGAGGTTAAATTGGGTGGGGGAGCGAAGGGGATCCCAAAGATGATGTAATTATTTATGTGCATTGTTTGCAGTGGTTAACCCTTTGAGAATTAAGCTGAACAACAACATGCACTTATGGTAAGCATCTTCAGTAACACAGGTTTGAAACTGAAATGGTATTTGCCGTTCCTAGGGTTGACTTTTTTCTCCTTCTCCCCCACCTGCAGGGATCCAGAAATCAGTTTATTACAAAACTTGAAAGACCTCTTAGAAATTGATTTTCCATCTCGTGCTGTGTTAGAAAAAAGTGTAAGTTGCTTTTTGTTAATGATCAGTCGTTATTTCTGAATAAGAAAAATTTAAATGGTCACTTTATAACTGCCAGCAGAAATAACAGACTTAGAAGAGAGGTAATTGGATTAATATATTGTCATAAGGACTTCTGAACTTCAAGCAACAATTGTCAGAGCTTGTTAACCTTTGATTAGAGGTGCACACTTTCCTGTGGCCTTCATAGCAGTAAGGCGATTAATAACAGGCTTCACTATTAAAAGGGAAAGAGGAAGTTCCAGAGTAGCTAATGAGATGTGGAAAATCCAAACATTCTGTTATGGATGTTGATGACTTAAGTTCTAATTAGGTAGAGCTGCTTAGAGGGGACAAGAGGCCATCCAAATACTGGTGCATTTCAAACAAACTTGGAATTAATTTTTGACAACGCTGTAACACTGGATTACTAGCTTTGCTTTCACTTGTGAAATTTTTAAATTAATAACTGACTGTGAGGTCTTGTGTCTAATGTCCAAATATAATGACAAATCATTGTGTTTAATAAAAAAGAAACAGTGGGGCCCACAAGTATGAAAATGCTTGTCAAACTAGACGTAATTCAGTGAGAGGATAAAATAGAACCTAGCAAAGGCTTGTACATCTGGCAACCAATCTCACTCTTCACACCATAATGGGGTAAACATATATTGAAAGCAAAAATATTTAGTAATTTCAAGTAACAAAAAATGCAAAAGCAAAGACGAATAGATGAACATGTTTTGTGTTACCAGCCCTGTTTCTTCCTTGCAGTTGTACTGTAAGCTAAAACATGTTGTGTTTTAAGGATTTTGCTAAGGACTGTGGAATCTGCTACGCCTATCGACTCGATGGCACTACTCCAGATCAAGTGTGCGACGATCCCCGATGTGGACAACCTTTTCACCAGGCCTGCCTGTATGAGGTAAAGTAATTAATGGGACGAACTTGCTCATTAACTCACAGATTCTAGAAAATAAGCATTGCCCACTTAAATTTCAGATGAAGCAAAGTCCTTTAAGGAGTGCTACAACAGTCACTGTGCTTCCTCTTGTCTTCTAAGCCACAAATCATAAATAAGCTCCCTGTGGAAGGGAACCTGCCTCACTTTCTGGTTATACAGACTCTGACTTGACACGCACCACGTCAGATGTTGATCAAATGAACTCTGTTTGGAAGAACACCCAGTAATAGATCATTCTTAAACTTGGTAAGAAACAAATGTGAATTGTAATCCTCTTACTTGTGTTGCAGTGGCTACAAGGTCTTCCTTCTAGCAGACAGAGTTTTAATGTCATCTTTGGTGAATGTCCATATTGTAATAAGGTAAGGAAATCTAATGAAAATGAGTGATTGAACTAAAATAGTGTGTGGTAGCTTAGATAAAGGCAAAAACTCTAACAAAGTCAGTTGTAAAATAGAATTTGTGGCTACTCTCTTCCCTTTACACATAGGAATAAAGAGAGGAAAACTTTAAATTCCCGTGCATTTAATCCATCAGTATTTAACTAAAGGTTTTCTGAAACAGTATATAGATGGCAGCATACTAGTGTTAGAATAATTACATATCACACCACGTTGTATTTCATGATACTTTTTTTTATGTTGCTGTAGCAAAGGTCCAGTTACAAGAAAAAAAAAAATGAATCCCAACATTTGTAACACAAAACAGCCTTGTACAAATACTTTAGTGCATGCATAACTATTGAGGGCAGATTTGGAAAGTTTAAGTGAACTTGCCTTTAAAAGATACGTATTGACAGTATTATTTAAAAAAATCTTTTCCAAGCCACTGACACTGAAATCTTCAACAAAGAAACTCTGAGAAAAAACTGCGTGATGGGAACACCACTGCACTTACACTGAAGACATTGAAACAGTGACATCAAAGGAAATACAAGGAAAGTACTATCAATAGCAGAAGTACAAGTATAGCTATACTGTAGTGGTATGTTTCGTCAGTAAATGCAAACCTACATATAATAGATAGAGAAGGACTAGTGATGTCAGAACCAGTTTCTTGCAATGATACTGGATGATCTGTTGAGTTTGACACGAGTTGATCGTGTTTCTTTCTGGATTCTGAGAATATTGCTTGGGGGTCAAATGGTGGCAATTCTCTTGCAGTGTCTTTCTGCAGGCAAAAAAAAAGTTATAATAAACTTAATGTTGAATAAGTGAGATGTGAATTGGAAAAATAAAAGATGCCAAAGACGACATCTAGGTATTTAAGTTATCCTAGAGAAAGCAATACAATTCTTAGAAAGTCTTAACTCTGGAATTTGCAGGTATAAGTATATTGGATATTAAGTGTATAACATTAGGTATGATTAAACACCTTCTAGAGAGACATACTCTATATTTATTACTGAAGTCAACAGCTGAAATTCTTCTATATCTTTAATTTGTTTCCAAAAGATGTTAATATATTAAGTCTTTACAGTGTTCCTGCTAATAAAGTTTTAGCCTGGAAACCCTAGACATTACTCTSAAGTTTGATTTGCCATTTTAATTTGTGTAAGTTTTTGCATTTCCTAGTGAAGCTAAAGTTCTCCTGATTTAGCATAAACATGCGAGTAGGGTGGTTGGTTGTTCTAGTTGGATAGGGTGGTGTTTGGGGTTTTTTTAGGTCTCCAGAAGCAATGTCATCCTTAGCTTACCTTTTTGATCTCCACCTCTGAAAGGAATTCCCAAACACTACGATTCTGTTTCTCACATATCTAAGACTTGACCACATTTTCCACCGTCCCTTAGAAAAATTTCCACCTTCTGGTTTCCTTTCCATGATCCCATTCACAATATGTTATTTTTTAGCAATACATCCCACTTAATTCCAACCCTAGCAGTATCGTTTTCTTCGTGAAAATTTGTAACCTAAATTGCATTTCTCTAATAGAAATTTCCTGTCTTCCTGTTTTATTCCTCTTTTGAAGTAGTGACAGACATGTCTGTTTCTTTTCTTTTAACGAAATATGGGCCCTGTCTAATAGAAGGATACTATTATGTCCAACATAAAGGCAGCTCGTATGTTTTTTCTTCTCTGCTTTTTGTTGTTTCCATATTATTTTCTAGATGTTACTTCCTCATTCTCTCTTTCCCAGTTTGTCAGCTGTCCCATTTCTCACAAGCGTCCTACTCCTCTCAGTCAGGTGTTCCCCTTTCAGCATAGAAACGTTCCTCGGTTTAATTGATACCTACACTGTAACAGCTTTCCAGCAGCATCTTACGAAGCAGACCCACTCGTTCCTTCATTGTCCCAGCTATGTGATGTTTTTCTGAATGTACTTCCCCAAAAGATAAAGCAGGGAGAAAGAGAACTTCCCCTCCAAGTTCTGTATTCAAACCTCTGACTGCATCATCTGTTAATGGCAACAGGGCGGCCATCCCCTCTAAGTGTCTAAGTTAAAGTGAGGTGCCTGCAGTTAACTACTCCAGGCAGTCGCCTAACCGAAAGTGTTTGGAATTGCTCTCTGGAGAACGCTTGACAGCCTCTCGCCACTCTAGTTCCTGCATGAACCACTGTTTCTTTTCCCCCTTTGTGCCTGAAGAATCCTCCTGCATTTTCATAACCTCAGTACTCTAAAATTTGCTGTATAGCTTTCCTTTACCAATCCCCTAAATTACGTGAAAGCAATTAAGAGGAAGTCTGCAAAATGAAACTAACACAATGCTGCCTTTTTTTCCTTCTCCGGTTTCTCATTTGAATATCTTGGTTATCTGACATCCATTTTAACTCTCCCCTATTATGCATAATATTCAGTGAGTACCACAGAACTATTCTACATAGATGCAGCATTCTTAATCATATTGGAACAGTGGCTTTTTCTTTAGAAAGACTAAATCAAAACACAAATATATTTAAATACTCGACCAGTGATTAGTCCCATTTCTGTAAAAATGTCCTTTTCCTTCCTCCCACAAAAAGGAGGGAAACACAAATCCCCTAGTTACTCTCCAGTGTCAAGATCTACAATCCATACTGTCTGCTTGCTGTTCAAGTAAACAGGGGAAGTTACACCAGCTCTTTTTTTTTCCCTGTATGTCATGTTGGAAACCTCAGTGTGGCTCTCTTTCCATATCTACTTCTTTCTTAGGACTACACTAGCTTTTATACAAAATACACAGGAGGGAGATTTGGGGGAGAGATTTGCTACCTTTTTTTTTTAGATTTTACATTTGAGGACTAGGAAGTAGCACTGGAATATCTTCATATTACAAAATCCTATTTGTTACTTTGAGTCGCTGTTGTGTCAGGACTCCAGAGACTTTTCAGAATCTGTCTACCTCGCTATCAGCCAAAACATCTCCAACAATTGTTCTGCTCACCACTTTACTGCCTGATGCTCTCAGGTACAGCTGTGCTTTTTCTGCTTCACTCTCCCAGCTTGTACCGGAGTCTCCAGGCAGTGATCAGCAGACTGCTTGAAGCGAAGAATTTTGGATTAATAATAAAGCTATCTTTAAAGTTGTCTTTTTGTGCTTATTTGAAATTGTCCTCATTTATCAAGTTATTTTTCTATATGAAAGAAACAAACGGGGTAGAATCTCTTTGTTAAAATATACTTAAACTCCATAGAAAAGGAGCACAGTATGATTACTAAGATGTAGTTAATTCTGCATTATTTTTACTAAAACTTTGATGAATTTTTTTCATCAATTTTTTCATGTACAGTTTAAGAGTAAGACTGAATACATTCATTCAACCCTTTTCTGCAGTAATTACCGATAATATTTGAGGTGAGTTAGTTAAATACTAAAATCCTCAGATTAGAGAGTCAGAATTTAAGAACGTAATTAAGAGCGCCATGAGGTTTTCCACTACGTAGAAAAGGAAACTACTGAAGTAAGTGTCTACCAAGAAAACAACAGGGTCCACAAAGGGAGATTGTCATTTCCCAACACCTTTATCTGCACACTGGTGCAGTACTCGGTGCACTGCTTTACTACCAAACTGTAGGAAAAACTGGAGTGGTAGTTTGCTAATAGTACGACCAAGCAACTATACACAAACTTTTAGGGTTTGTGGCAAACATCTAGTTTGCATACAGTTAGTTTAGGCTTTGTTCGTGGTGGTGTGGTGTTTTTTTTTTTTTTTTTTAAACTCTTGTTTTCAGAAAAGCTGATCTTTCTTTCGCAGGGTGGCATGACTGTTCTAAGGAAACACCAAAAACCTCACCTTTTGTGGGTGGTCAGGCTCCTGAATCATACTGTAAAATTTAATTGGCTTCTCTTCAGCCTGGAATTGCCGGCGTGTTACCCGAGCACGGGGCCTGCTTAGGCAGTTATATTCTTCCTCTTTCACCTTGTTTTGCTTCTGTTGCACTGGTTTCGGTGAAGGCTTCGGTAAGTGAACCTGTTGACGTACAGATAGTAATTCTGTATGCTGAAAAGAATTCAGTAACATTCAAATTATCACAGGTACTGTTCCGATACTTGGACCTGTCAGGTTTGAGAGAGGTAAGGGTAGTGTCCTGTTTGCACTTATTCCCTGGGCTTGCAAGAAACTCAGAGTTTTATGTTTGGAGCAATACAAGTCAGTAAGCATATGCCAACTTCCGGAGTTGATGACATAGCTCCTGGCTTTTTTCAAGCACTTTTCTTCCTTGTCCACCTCAAAGGGTGGACATTGAGCTAACAGAGCAGACAAACTCCCAGGAGATACCATGCATTACTGTAGTGCCCAAATCCTCACCTGCTGAGGCTCTGTTTGGTGAAGCATCCTGTTTAATTTACTTGGCTTTTCTTCATCTTGGAGTTGTTTGCCTGTTACCCCAGTACAGGCTTTGTTTTGACAGGTGTATTCTTCACCTTCCATCTTTTTTTGCTTCTGCTGAACTGGTTTTGGCATAGGCTTTGGTAGGCAAACCTGTTGATGTACAGTGAACAATTTTGTATAGTAAAAAAAAAGAGATCGTATTTCAAAGAGAAAAATGTTCTGTCTTCAGTACCCAGAACATGGAATGAGAGTAAGCTGTCATCTTTCTCGAATTGTTTTCAGCATTTTAATTATCAATAAGCATCGTCTTCAAACAGTACAAAGTTAGAGCTATGCTGTATTTGGGAAGTATGCTACAGAATAAACTTGAGTTGTACATTTCAAAACATTCACTAATAACCTTTATTGGGAATGATGCCAGTAAGTCACTGTTTGTTTCATTAACAAGTGGAGTTGAATGCCTTTCATATCACTGGCTTGAGTCAAATGCAAAACTCTAAAGTAAGATAATCACTAAGTCTTCTGACTCAGGTAATCTAATTTAAGAGTTAAGTCTTACATTCTTTTACAGCCTTCTAAAATGTAAATGGGGAATACACGGTGAATAGTTGCATGAGTTAATGCAAGTTTTTTCCAGTGCTGCTCTAAGCACTAAGTATCAAATGATGTCTGGTTTTGGCTTTTGTAACTTGGAAGACAAATGTAGCCAAAACACAGGCTGTATGCCACATGCCTTTGGTACTTCTGGCACACTAATAACTCTGTAACTGTAATGTTTGCATATGGTCCTCTATGCAGCAGCTGTATCTGAATATAGCAGCTAAAAAAGAAATAATGGGCTGCTTTTTCATACTGCAAATTAAATACACACAGGAGATAGAAATTGCACAAACTAAATACCATTGGAAGTGCCAGTAGGCACTTCATATATTGTTTAATCCAAAACACCTTTTAAGAATATAATCCATAGTTCTGCTCTGTGAAAATTACTAATGTTTAGAAACATAAAGATGTATCTGTTCTGAATAACAACTCAAGCCAGTTTCAAACAGTCTACCCCAGGACAAAACACTGTAGATAGCCCTGAGAAATGGAGTTACATAGGTGAGGCTCAGTGCCATGCTGACAGTTACCTGAATGCAGGGGCCCAAGCTGTTTTCTCTGCCTCACAGCACCATACTGCATCATGCAAGAACTGCTAATCTTGTTGACGGCTAACTCTGGTACCTTCACAATGTATACCTACCTTAAATGACTACATCACTTTCAAAAAAGGACTTGCAGCACTTGTGAAAATATTTATTTTATGCCTAAAAATTACCATATTCCACACTAATAAAAATTACAGGTTGGTATTGATGTAATTATTTTTTAATATGAAATCTACAAAATCTAGCAAGTAGTCAGCTGGCCTTACCATACTTCATTTGGCCCTAATGCTAGCACTTGTACTGTAGGTGAAAAAGGTGAAGAAATTTATCCAGAGCCAAAAACTGTGGTAAACAAATCTGAGAATTWACACAATATTTTATCACCTATGTTTGGTGTGCAATTGAAACAAAGGACCAGGGTGTAGCCACTGTTACGCTTTTTATGTCATCTCAAGATTAGATTCAGGTACTATACAGGGAGCTGCATCTTAAAATTCATGTTCTGTGGCAATTCCTCTTCGCATCGTCTTCAAGGAGCTAGTGTTACAGGATCCCCTTATTGGTACTTAGGGGTGTTTATTGGTCTTCAGAAGGGAATTAGCCCAAGATCACCTCTTTCCTGTGTACCAAGCTGGTACAGGTGGAATCAGACAGGTCATCTGGAGTCAGATTCTGCTCATAAGCAAGAAGTGAGGAGACAGTGGATTGTTTGTAGTGGCTCCCACTATTCTTAGGTTGCCTCTTTAATGGGAGAAGTGTTTGGTGAATAAAAGGAGAGGTGGAAAGGGAATGCAGAGGGCCGAGATGAAAAGAGTCAGACCTAGGATAACTACAGACAGTGCCGTGAAGAGATGCAGGGGGAAGTGCCTGCCTGTCATCGAACACTTTGTCAGGACTGTAGCACCAAGTGCACCAGGCCTTGAATATCCTCCACAGCCACTAACCCCAGATTGAAAAATTGGATTTTCTGAAAATAGCGATAGATTTAGAGAAAGTTCAGTTATCTGCTCTCTCTACTTGTATTTAAGTGCTCCTTAAGTCCTTTGAATAACCCTAGAAATTTCCTTTCTGCAGCTGTTTTGCAGTGAATGTTACAGGAAACTTGCGCATGTAAGCAGCAGAACTGGCTGAAGAAACATACTCAAGTGAAAAATAGGTGATCATTGGAGCAGTGCTAGCATTCTTACTGTTCCAAGAAGCAAGACACTCAACATGAAAAATTTCTCTGAAAAAGTGATGATAGGTGCCAAGATTTAGTAATATGCAGACACACTCTCTCTCTGATCTTGTTCTTGGCCATCAAAACCAATTCTGCTTAGTCCTACAGCACACGAGTGGTGATAACTGACACTCTTCATTCATGGATTTTTCAGTGGGGTTGTGAACTTGCAAATAGCAAGTGCTACAGCAGCTTTTACAGCCTAGAAGTTCAGGATCATCTTTTATGCCACTGTACTGTCAAGTCTTAGGCCAGGCAATAAGAAGAAAATAGATTTACTATTCAGTATCTGACACTAAGAAATCAAAGACTCTTGTGAACCAGAGATCCAGCAGGATCAGCTGGAGATCAGTTAACAGCTACCTGATATTTCAATTCAGTTCAGAAAATAGTACAAACTTAAAAAAGAAGCTTCTCAAATTAGCAAGGACAAAGTGGTCACCATCATGGCAAGAGAAATACTGTCACTGAAATAGCTTTTGGTTTTCTTAAAAGAAGAAAAGTGATAAAAACAGAAAAGTCAATAAAATTGCTAAAATAAGTATCTGTAATTACCAAGATCAAAACCCAGTGCCTTTTTATTAAACATGAACTTTTGTTCTGCCTTCCATAATACGTAAATAGTGCTGACAATTGGTTTGTGAGGCACTTGCTACAATAAAATGTAATTGTATCATGAGAGAAAGGTGACAATCAGGAGATCATGAAAAAATTACATATTCTCACTGGTGGTTAATTAGCCATGCAAAACCCCCTCAAACAGATATTCTCTTCTATTAGGAATGATTACTATGCAGGCCTACAGATGTCAATACCACAGTCATTCAAATACTTCTTTCCCTACTAATTGAAGGTTGTAAAGCTCTGGTGCCAAGGTTTTGCTTCCAAAGAGCTAATTTATGACTAGAAGGATATTTTATGTCTTCAGTTGCAGCAGCTACAAAACTCAGCAAATCAGAACCATCTGTGCACTGATACTTGAATCACCATTCATCTAGCAGCCTATCAGTCACATTAGTTTGCATCCTGCATTCTTGGCTCACGTACACTTGTGATGGTCCAAAGTTCACCAGAAATATTAAAAATGAATGGTACCCTGACCCTGCCTTATTGCACACGCATCAGAGACAGAAACAGGGCTTTTGCATACGGGGAGTTTCGAGGCAGAGGTGTGATGGGACTGACATTTCACAGCAAGTCCAGTAAGACCGCTAATTACCTCAATCTCCACTTATTAAAACATGGTTTTATTAACTGTATAGTTTCAGACTTAAAAGTACAAAAGGAAAATATAACATGATAGCTGTCAGTTTTAAAATTCTGTGTTAGTGCATCACACAGCACTGTATACCAATAACACAGTTAAATCCCAGAATAATTCCTCCTCCACATTAGTGGCTGCAGGAGTATAGAGGCAAATGACAAAAGAACAGTTTGAAAGCGAGAAAATGAATTAAATGCTTTCACTAATAAAGGTAACTTTGCTTTTAATCTGGAACGAAGGAAAAACCTGGCATTCAGGCTTGTCTTCAAGATGTTAGTGAACAAAGTCCTTGACTTCCCCATTATCCTGAAAGTAAATCATTCTCCACAGACCTACCGCTTTGAAGTGAGAGGCTGTAGGTCAAAAGGACTCATGACAGTTCTTCCTCCTTAAGCGTTGACATCCCACTTTTTAGCAAAGCCAGGGGAAACAGGAATTAACAAACATGGTGTATTTAAGGCAAAAGAACTGCTGTGTCAGTCTCATTTTGAGATCTTAAACTATTTCCTCTTCTACAGAAGAAAAGGCAACAATCAAGCAGGAGATGTCAGAAATAATCCCAGAACTGACTGACTTACTCTTGACACTTTAGCAGCACAGTGATTTCGCGTGCATGCTGCAGCGGAAAATTCCAGAGGGCCATCGTAGCGAGTTCCACTTGACTCTAGTCCATCCAGCAGGATTTTCTTGAGCACTTGATACTTTGGCTTCTCATCATAAGCTAAGCCATAAACACATGCCAAAAACATGGATATTTCACCTGTGGAGCATATTTTAATGTAAATTTCACTTGGTGTAGACCTAGAACTTCAGAAAGAATTTAATTCCAAAATGGATGCCAATCCTACATTGCCAAACAAGATGACACAATTTCAGCTGAAGACACACTCAAAACACAGAACTGACAATATCTTGTCTTTTCGAGATGAGAAAAGGAAAAGATAGACTTGGATAAACAAGCTAACTCTCAAGTGCTATGTGTTGTTATGCACATGCACTAATTCATATAGTACCGAAAGCTATCTAAGCATAAAAATTAATCAAAATACTTTCTTGACAAATATTGACAGTTCTGTGTAAAATAGAAGTATTTTACATTTGATAGATCATAATACCCCTTTAAATATTAACTACTCTCAACAACACTTTTAATCTGCATAGATACTATACTTTGAATGCTTTGGAAAAAAGCAACATTTTTTTTTTTACTTCTACTACTTGGACAAATACTGGTTTTGAGATTACATCCTAAAACAGTCTAACAGCAGCATTATTTTGCTATCATTATTGAGTGGTTCTAGAAGCAGGGAAACCACTGAATGGGCAGAAATAATGCTATTAGGAAAAACATATGGGGAGGATCAAACTTTTCTTTCAGTTGAAGACCCAAGTGTATCCTAAAACTGGAGTACTACACCAGATATTAGCATCTGGTAAAATCCCAGAAGTAAAGATTTACTAAATATGTATACACATCATGAATATATTTTATGTAATATATGATGCATTCCAATAATTCAAATACAGAAATATTCTGAAAATAAGTAAATAAATCAAAAATAGATACGGATCTTTGAAGGAAGTTTGTTGTTTTCCCTGGGTTACTTTTGTATTTCAGTGAAGGAAGAAACATACGACAAGACAAACCGTCCATTCATTTGCTTTTTCAAACTCTGAATACTAAGCAACAAACCTTTTGTAGACAGTTGCTTACTATTTCCATACTAACAGCTACTTCTGTTTCTAAGATAGTCACTGCTTCCGAACACCTTGGATTACATACGGCTAAGATCCCTTATGTCACTCTATGGCACACGTGACAGATGAGACTGATTGAGATTTTTGTGCTACCACACACCGGGGTTGAAAAATTTAGCCCTCGACGTCTATATCATCTACTTAGTACTTGTTTATGGTATAATGCAGGAAAGCAGCAGAAAAAAGAGTTCCTGCAACAAAAGCAGTAAGTGTCCTGTATCAGTAAGCATCAAGAATCATTTATTGCAGAGTGACCAGCATTCCACAGCATCCAGAAATTTACCTTCTCCCCTTGCAGTAAACAAGCCTGTGAGCTAAAATATATGCTTAAAATATAATAAGCTTGTACATGAAGGGCCTGATCCAGTTCCACTGAAGTCAGAAATACTAGTTCAATTAAACTGCACCCTGAATTAATGAGTGTGACGTATAATCTAACAATGAGTATTACATAACTACTGTGTTATCAGCTAAATACAGATATTGCAGGCTGAATTCTTCTGTTGGATAGGTATGTCTAAGAGTGGTTCACGCAGGCTTGATTTCAAGGGGTTGATTCAAGGATGACTTCTGCTTGCACACACTAGTTTGCCCTAAGACCAGAGCCTGGTAATACTGCATGGACTCAGGCCTGGTGAAGGCATCTACCTTACAGTGCAAAACTTAGCAATTACATTTAAGATTTTAAATTGAAGGCCTTGTTAAGTTTGTGTTACTTTTACTTTTATACTGCTTCCCCCAAATAGACATTTAAGTATTTTTTGTAACAGACTAAAGAGCTATATGGTACATACTGCAAGCGCACTTACTACAGCTGCTTCCATAAGAATCCCATTCCATCACTGAATCTGGGAGCTCATCCATAAGTCTGAAACAACATGAGAGTGCAACAATTTAATGTGGTTTTGGAGCAGGTGATTCTTCATTTGGGATTTAGGAAGACAGCAAGTCTCAATTCCAAAGGGAGTGGACCTCCGGGATAGCTAATGATTCACAGTACTGCTTTTAAAATAAAATCTCCTCTTACCAGCTATATTTTTAACTCTTTGGAGACTGCTGATTTCAGCAAGACCAGGCTTACAGCTAAGACTGCGCTTTAACATTAAGTTTTTCTTTGCAGATGTTTTAAGCTTTCTAGAAAGAAAAAGAAAACTCCTTTGAGCCGAAATGGCTTGTTCTGATTTCAGCTTAACAATTAATATTTGTATTTCGGAATTTAAGAGGCAGTTCTGGTCTGCCTACTAGTCATTTAGCATCAGGTTCTTTCTGCCATGTAGCTCACGGGCAGCTAGGTGATGGCTGTCAAAATTACAAGCAGGCATGGCAGGGACAAAAGGGGAGAGGGAGGTTCAACGACCTTAAGTCCCATGCACTTCATAAACAGAAGGGCAGGGCCACAGATGTACTTTCTATCCATCCAGAAACAGAAATAGCGAAGGACACCAGAGCTCAGAATCAATCATACCCTAAAAACGGATGAAGTAATACCAGCTCTCACCTTTGCGCAGGCATGAACCAGGATGATCTCCTAGCACCTGTAGGAACCTGCAGCTGCACAAGCCCCCTTGCCCTGAGTAAGTGAAAGCTGTTAATACTGTTAAGAGATCCCTTTTTTTTGTTTGTTTGTTTAAAGGAGCCATAAAGGTCCACCAATCAGTAACAGGATGTGTTCTCAAATGCATAAAGTTAGGGTACATAGGCTAATAACCTTCCATTTAGTAATCTGTTGTTTAGTATCAGAAATAGGGGTTTCAATTTTGGGGAAAATGAAACATTTAAATATAAATATTTTTCTGTAATCTAGCTTAAATTTCAATTCAAATGGAGCCTCTCCTCTAATTACGGCATGGCATGAACATTTCTAAACTCAGATACAGCAGCAGTCCTTAAATATCCCCTTACTAATGCCCAAAGCTTTGGCACAGTTGCCTCATCGCCCCAGTGTTACTGGGAGGAAAGACTAAGAACTTGTAGCGAAGGGATGAGAGGATGAGACAACTGGTGAACAACAGAGTTTGAGGTCCTGCTCTGGCTCCTGCCTTTCAACTGCACCCCACCTTCCGGGCCCAGCTCCTTCTTCCTCACCATCACACAGACTCTGCAGCAAAGGACTGGCAGGCTCAGAAGTGATTCGACTATGCTGCTTAACGTATTTATTAACTTACAAGCAACTGGATATGCACATATACCCACATGTCTATTTCTGGCCTTTGAAAACGGTATAGGCACTGAAAATTAAGATAAATAAAAGGGGATGACCTAGGCAAGTTACCTAATACCAAGAACGTAATTGATTAGACTAATAGGATATTTCAGATAAATGGAATCTGTATCATTTTCCGTGCGTTTCCTCTAAGCATCTGTTTGCTTGGCATCCTGAAAATGCTAGCATTCTAAGGGTTAACCGCAAGGGAAGAATTAGTGAAGCAGCTTGATTGATTAAATTGATTTAACATTGAATTGTATAAATGTTACCTTGCAGGGGGTTGTGTAATGATCAGAACTTCTAAAGGAGAAATATGAAACATAACATACGATGTCAACATTTACAGATGCAATCTGTATTATCCACAGTCTGCAGGCTAACCTTCTTCTCTGTTGAGAGCCGATGCCACACTGAATTTGCAGATTGATTTCTGTGGATCAGCTATCCCTATTGTGTACCTCTGTTGTGACTTGCCCTACTTAAAAGTTTGCTGCCTTCTCCAATTGTGATGTTACATTTATGGGTAACTACTCTTCTGTATAGCCTTCTACAGGCTACACTGTACCACATGCAATTAACTCTCTCAAGTCCCAACTGTGAAAGCAGAGAAAGAAAACACTAATACACTCTGTTGCTTTAGTAAGCTCTAATTGAGTCATGCTGGGAAAAAGGAAAGATTTTAATCAAGTTCTTCAGTATTTTGGTATTTAATTGTTTGTAATAGCAGTAGGTTTATATAACATTAAAAGCCTACACAAAAACATCTGAAAAATAGTATCATATAGAAAGTAAAATAAATTGAATGCACATGTGGAAAAACTTCCAAGAGATGTTTGTACTATAGTCTCTACAAAGCACCCATGAAGTTTAATGGAAACACACAACAACCTTCTGTATGTGCAACAAGGCCTGCACTAATTCACAAATGTTTTCTTTAAAAAAGAGTATTAAAAAAATACACAGCAGACAAAATGACTGTATACTGTGCATTTGAATTCATCATATCTCCACAGCAGTACATACATAAACATGTGGAAGAGGGTATATGTGCACATAGAGTTCCCATTTTTAACTGCTTCTAACATCTCTCAATTAAGAGAAATTGTTTTAGCTTTCTCGTAAGGTGCTATTCTACAGGATGTAAAGCTGTCTCTCTCAGACCTGTTTTGTTAAGTGATGAGGACGTTGCAGGGTTCTAGGGTGGTACGTGTGTGTGCATGTGTGCATGTGTGTGTTGTTTTATTTTTACTTTGTTTTCGCAGTCTGGACAGCTACAGGGTCCTTCAGGTTCTGTTCCCAGGGTAGCTTCCCACATAACCATTGCAGCATGCAGTAGCCAAGGATTTCAAGGTCACCTCGTCTGGATGGGGCTAAAATGTGGGGAGGGAGGGGGGAAGAGAGAGAAAAAAGAAAAAAAAAAAAAAGAAAAAAAAAGATGAATAAGAGCCTCTTCTTAGGAAATAGAAAAGACTTTGATTGAACTAGTGTTGATGAAATATGAAAAAGCCAAATGGGCAAAGTGTTTTGTTTATTCAGCTGTATTAGACCTAAAACGCCCCGGCATTTGGCCACAGTCCACAGACAGGCAGTGACTTGTTACTGTTGAAGTAAGGGTCAGTTTCCTCACCTCCTCCAACTTCATCCTTCCTCAGTCTGGCCTGTCACATGGACTTGATCCCCATGGCCTCTGACATGATCCAGACAGCCCATAACTGAGTACCAACACTTTCTCAAAGAGCCAAGCAGTAAAACAAAGAAATAAATGTCTGCTGCTAAATTGCTAACACATGTTCCAGGAAGTCCATGGGGTCCACATTGGTCATGCAGGGACCCTGTGAGTGCAGACTAAACACTGATGGCCTTTCCTGTTCTCCTACAGAGCTATTTGAACTTGGAAGATATGACAAAACTGCCATCTAGTGTACATTTACACACCAAAGTTGCCTGCGTACAAGTACCATGAACTGTTTGTTTAGAGAGTCGTAGCACAAGCTAAAATACACTTGCTGTTTAGCAAGTCCTGTGTAAACTTACCACTACTGCTTCCAAAAAGGAAGTTGTTTCAGGAACAACTTACTCTCACCCTGCACACCTCAAACAGATAAACTAACTGCAGAATACGAATACAGTAGATATAATTCAATCAAAACTTAACCCCATCCCTGAACATCTTCTATGCAGAAAAACAGGTACCTGAAGTTAATCTATAGATTGACTTTTCCAAGAGAAAGAGGGGGGGAAAAAAGTGCAATACTAATAGAATTGCTATTGCTTGCTGCTATTCAGAGGAAATCCAACTTGAAAAAAACCGAACATGCAGGATTGCTGCAATATTTCTTTGTACACATTTGACTTGCAGCCTATAGTTTGCAAGTCAAGTCCACATGGAATCTGCAATAACAGAAACTGTTAATCGTGATTAAAGACAGACAGATGTAGAAGTTAAATTTATGCTTTTCCAAAATTATTTTGAACTTTCCAGGAATGAAAGATTTTGGATTTGTTCAGTACATTTTGTCTACCATAAAGACTAGTAGTTGAGCATAGTGCTGTTAATCCAGCTGTAAACAGATATCGTATTTTATGAGCCTTCATTAAATAAATTCCAGAAAGTCACTCAGCAAACTTATCTTTTAATTTAAAAAGTCATCTGCTAAAAGCTACGGTGCCAACACATCATAACTGTTCCTTGTTACCGTGCACACATTATTGTAAAAGCAGAAGATTAGTTCTTATACATTCTCTATCTTAACTGCTATTAGACTATGGGATTATTAAAGGCCCTTCAATCTAACAGAATGCTACACTATCCCTTGGGTGTCGTTTATTTTCTGCACTAGATTCAGCAACGTCCTAATGCAAGACTTGGCTCTCATATTAAAATAAAAACACAATCTCTACCACTTGCTGTTCTGTAGTGATTTCTTCAGCCATAAATCTCCTGTTAACTGTGGAACAATTCCATTCATACACATGTGTTCACAACTCCTTTTTCCATTATGGCAATTCCAGATTATAACCATATAAGCCAGTATTTTTGATTGCAGATCCTCTAATTTTCACAGAATGCTTTTCTGGCACCTGTTTGTGTAAGATGGGCTACAGAAAGTGGCCTTTTGAGAAAAATTGTCAAAATTACAATGGACCACTTTTTTCCACTGAGGGACTAATTGATATGAATCTGTAAATAATGCTAAGTCAATTAGATTTCAGAAGCTAACCTAAGATAACTCGTTTTCTGACAAAACAGTCCCCAGAGAGTAAAGTTTACTTCGCAGTTAACAGTTTGGCCATGACTAATTACCTTCTCACTCACATGCAGATCTTCCAGCCATTTCCTGACTAACACTAGGGCAAAGCCACCACGAACAGGGAGATGTGTGCAAGTCAAACTTTACTAATACCTTCCTAAAGCCACAGCAGTCAGCCAGGGAAAAAAAAAAAAAAAAAAAGGTACATGTAACTAAGCCATACATCACTAAAAAATAAAAGGGGAAATGTTTTACAGAGAGATGGTAAACTCACGTATCACTTTATCTCCCAGGTCACTGCAAGTGTTACTACATAAAGACATTTACATGTGTTTTTCATAGAACCACATGAAAATGTCAGCGTTTGATTATTTGACTGTACTAGCTTATTCTTTCTCTCTGCTCCTTTGTCAGCTCAATATTAGAGATGCTAACTTCCTCAACTTTTAAAATCATTTAGATCCTTATGAAAAAAGTATTCAACTAACTAGTCTTTAATGAATTAATATTATCTATGAACAATGGAATAATTAGATTTTCACTCCAAATAAAGCACTAATACATACATTTCAACTATATGTTTACTTCAAAAAATAAACCTGCTAATATAATTGGGGATTACAAGAATTCTTAATAAACATCAACTGAGAGAAGTCAATCTGGCTTCATTTTAAATGCGATAGCCATGCAAAAATAAAACAATTCTGCTTGATAACTTGTCACTGTTACAAGAGTATACATTCAAAACAGTACTTATTTAAATCAAATTCTCTTACTTCTCTGTAGACTAAAAACTTGTTGGGTTTTTTTTTTTTTCCCCTTTCTTTTTTAATAGATATTTGATTTCTGCTTTTCTATTAACCAGGAATTTTTTTATTATTATTTTAGTCTCATATGAAATACTATTTAATGGGAACATATTGGCGATATTTTATTTCACAATATTTTTATAGTTTAATTTTTTAATTTGAAGATTTAAGGCCTGGTTCTGTCCTCACTCCTGCCAAGATAAATCAGGAACAACTCCACTGAAGTTAATGAATTAACAACCATGTCAATGAAATCAGAGTCAGGCCGTAAGAAGTTTTATATACATCACAAACATATACTCAACACGCAGGCACAGGGTTCAAACGATAACTCACAATAACATAACTGAAGCAATTCACCCTGAGAAGAAATTATGTATCTCTGTATACTGGATTCGGCAGCTATCTGAGCCCTAATTTATATTCAGATTACTATTTCAAAATAGATGATAAATGATATCACACCAGCCACAATATGCTCTCAAAACTACACTGCTCCCAAGAACTCATCTGAAACCCATGTAAAAATGGGAGTTTTCCTCTATGGCCCTTATTAAGCTAACTTTCTCAAGCCTTTTGTAAAGATCTAGGAGGCTAACGAGTGACAGATGAAATGTTCTTCTATTATTTTTAATTAGCACTGTTACATTATAATTTCACCATTAGTGTTTCTTTAGATTGGAAGCTTTTCATAACAAGGATCATTTTAGTTGCTCATATTGCATCTACATGCAGCGGAACCTCCAATTCTCACTGGCATTACAGCATACAAATTCATGTTAATTCACAAACAAATATAACTCATACCATAGCCATTAATCCAAAAGCCCATAAAGGAAAAGGAGTGTTAACATGACCATGGAGAAATATAATTATGTTAAAAATGTATCATCACAATGTTGTAATAAATGAACTAAAAATGATATAACTTTTTAACTCAAGGTTGAGATGCTAAAAAAAACCAGACAAATACAAGACTTGTCAAAAATCAGTGCCTATATTAGGGGCCGGAGAAAGGAAAAGACCAAAAAAAAGCTAATAATGAAGTATTGCCTCCCCAAGGTACTGGTCAGTCTGAGGAGTTCACTGCAGCAGGACAGTGACTAACTGAATAGAGTGGGTGGCTACAGGGAAAAGGTTGGATAAATATAGTTAAATTTTAAAAGTTCGATAAATTTTGATGCTTGGAGGCCATTCTGTACGGACTTATCCAGTCTCAGGCAGAGCAACTGCCAGCAGGGGCCAGGAACAATCTCTCCTCCCCTCATGCACAGTTCTGCAGCTAGCTTGGCACGTTGCTGAAGTACTCACTGACAATAACCACCACCACAGAATGCTGGAAAAAAAAATAAATCCAGTGCAAACATGGTGTCACCACAACGGGACTGCAACTCTTCCAGAGAACTCAGTCTGGGACATGGCAATGAGCAACTTTTCCTGTGCCAGCTACGGTCTCTCTCCTAAACTGAGATCCTACAGCTATACACTCAACTGGTCATACGGCTGATCGGCACGAAACCTACTGCAGAGCTGGCAGGAGTTCCCACAGGTGTTCACAGGGAGGATACAACCGTGACTCCCCAGCACTGACCTCGCCTTGGGCAGTCACAGAGGTGCCGTGCTGACAACATCAGTCTCACAGTCCCGAGGGCTCACGTTCTCTCAAAGGCAGCATCAAAGCTGGCGACCAGCCTGTACATCAGCATGTCCTGTCAGTCACAGGATGCAGTCCCAGCACAGTAGTCAGATAACTCACTTCAAGGCCCACAAAAGCAGCACGACTACTGCTGCTGTCCTGCTGTGGCCAAGCTCACGAGCACACTGTGAGCCAGCAGGTCTTGCAGGCCAGACGTTCCCAAACTGTGATCCTCAAACCTCTTCAAAATAGCAGAGCTGTCCTGGACAATCACAACAGCCTAATGTGCAGACACGTGCACAGCAACCTCCAAACAAGCAGTTACACGTGTCCACTGACCGGCAGAATCTAACTGCAAAGCCTCCTCGTTTTCGCACTTGCTCTGCTGCATCCATAATAGAAGAGTGCAGCCAGCAGCAGGATTCTCCTCTAAACGTGGACAGAGAGGGAATAATCATCAGGACTGGTGGAATGGGATGTGCTAAAAGGAAGAGGGCTGGGGTCCCGATTTGGTGGGGAGAAGTTTATGTAGTGAGACCACTGGAAGATGCAAGGGAACTTCACCACGAGATCTGAGTGGGAGATAAAACGGTGGTGGCAAGAGGTGCAGGTACCTGGTCGGAAGTAAAAGGTTCCAAGCTTGCAGTAAGGAGAACATGTGGCAGGAGGGTGGGGACAGGAAGTTTTACTCTTCTTTCACATCTGTGTGGCAGAAAAAAAATCACAAAGGTAAGGGGCTGACAAGCAGCTGTGAGATTCACTAACTTTTTGAATTTCTGGTGTAGAGAACGAGAGCCAAAATTAAACAGCCAATTCCCAGCCACACTCATCAGTTGTGCTAGAAAGTTGTGATGCTCATCATCTTATTTTTGCTGCTTCTGGACATTCTTGGCAGGACAGAATAAGCTTACAGAGGTGGTTATAGGAACCTATTCAATCTTCTCTTTGCTAAAGCCCGACTCTTCTTTCGCTTACAATGACCTCCTGCTCCCTTCTTCTGCTGGGCACACATTTCTAATCCAACACTCAGAAACGAAAACATCTTTTTATTTATTTCACACTGCAAAGTTCCACCCATTTTTCGCCAGACCGGTTATATTTTCCTTTTATTTTTAGGATTTACAGTTTGTCCTGCACACAGTCTTTGGGAAACACATACCAAACTGCAGCAAATCAATAATTCATTTGACCAACAAAAAAAATCCAGCAGGCTCCCTCTGACTCCTAACTATACATGGACAGATGCCAAATAAACCTCTTGATCCAGAGCCATTTAGTGCTGTGTTTTCTGTAAGCCATGCGGGCTCAGAAAGAATATGTTTCCAGGCATAGGTGTTTATATTCTTGCACATCCTTCCTCACAAAATGAACCCTGCATATATTCTAGTCAACCCCTGCACATAAACGAAAAGGAAAAATGGACAAGCATTGAGCTATGTTTTTAATATCAAATGGCAACAGTTCTGTCAGACCAGTGGGGAAAATAAGAACAAGAACTGCAGAGCTTTCCCTACAATCAGCCCGATGCCTGCACTGCCCTGTACAAACACGGTGTACAAGCGTTCGGACAGACCTCAAGGAGCGCGTGTTGCAATAACCCAATGTGAGGGGCACAAAGAACTGGCTAAAATATGGCATCAAACATAGCTGCAACTGCCTTCCCCAACACAGGAGATGAAAATAAACAAACACACTTTTGCTCAGTGAAACCAGCGCAGACAAAACGTATTCACCAGCTACAAAAAAGTGACAAGCGGTGGGCCTAATTGAGGCAAACGTCATCAGACATTCTACTTATCCTTAAGCTTCTCAAAAGTCACTACTACTGCCTTAAGCAGCTTTTACTATTCCAGATGTAAATATAAGTTCTGCAAGGATTTCAGTAGGCCATCTACCCAATGCAAGAGATGGCAAAACTGCTAGTAGTTACTGTGAAATGTTGTTGAAAGGAAGAGGAGAGTTATCTTGAAAGCTATGGCAAACACAAATATGTGCTGGAGGGAATTCAACATAGACAGTTCATACTCTTATGTTCATCAATGATAGCAAATTAAAACTGGTCTTACGCACTCAATGCACAGGACTGGAGTATTTAAAAAAAACTCAATATGTTAAGCGCAGTATATCTCCAGAGAAATTAGGTATTGACTGCATGCCTCAGTGAGTAGAAAATCTACAAAAATCCATAGGAGGCATTGATCCAAATATTACTTTTTAACACTAACTATGTAACAATTTTTTAAATGTACACTGGGTGCAGATATAATTCTCCTTAATTATCAATCCACAAACAAAAAGGTAATACTGTTTATACAGTATGGTCTTTAAAAATGAATACACTCAAATACTAYGCTAAAACTAACAATGCAGTTGTGCCATATGAAATTTGCATCAAAATAAAAAGGTTTTAAATTTAAAAGCCCCACATGCTGGTTGCAATGAGATCCAGCCACCAAATACAGGAGCGCTGATGGTGTGGGTCAGATTTCTGTGGCAAAGCCCAGCTTGGGCCCTGACTTGGTTCAAAGTGAACTCTAGACATAAATAGGGGATGTAACTGAGGTTGCGGTGAATACTTGCAAACACCTTACAAGTCTGGAAGCCCCCAAGCAGCACTGCAGCACAGAAGAGACAGCCTGTGGGGCCCACACACACTGGGCAGAGCACAGGTGAGCCGTGCAAAACTAAAGACAAAACCAGCATGAAGAGCCAAGACACGAGGCAGGGCAGCTGCTCCCAGCCTTTCCCAGCTCAGGGGGAATTCCTCTTCAGTTCCAGCACAAAGTCAAAGCCACCAGCACCATCAGTGTACACCGGCAGGCACTGAGGTATGATTCTATGAAAGTAACTTGTTTGAAGGCGGCGGTTCGCCATCAGCTGCCACAGGAACGGCATGTCTGCCTCAGCGCTTACCAGAGGCTGTCAGAAGAATAGGGACTAATTCTACCACACAGAAGTGTTACCATGCAGTGGCCGCTGGTAGGAAACTTTCTGGATCTCAGTGGACTGCATAACCTCTACACCTGATGAACTTCACGGAGAGCTTGGGGAATAAACAGGCATGCAGCTGGGTTAATCTCTCAATTCAACTAGGGAAACACCAGTGTTGATTTGAATTAGTGGGAAGTTGTTGCATCTGATTGGCTTTATGCAAGGAGGTTATCAGCTTTAAGCATTGCCAAGAGGCACTTTTGAAAGCAACAAATTCATAATTTTGTTTTAAGTTTCAGCACGTACCTCAAATTGCTGTATATCTTCAGGTAGGTACTTTATGAATAAAAGCAGAGCAAGTCAGAATGTTCTCATTTGTCTAGCTCAATACAGCAACTGGTAGTATTCAGGGGTTTGGAGGTCTGAGATATATTTATGTTGCTACACTCAGGAAATGCCCTCTGGAAAGGATCTCATTTATATAAAATAACATTTAAAAATTGGAACTGTATTCCAAAAGCATTGAAATAAATATTCCACCCTGAAAAACTGGGTAACACCAGAATAAAGGCTCTCTATGCAGCTTTAATTCGCCAACAGTGAAACAGTCTTTAAACACTTCTCAGAAGAGCACCCCACCCCACTAGGTACATGAGACCGTGCTGAGACTCAATCACGAGTCAGGAGTACAGGAGATCATTGAGCAAAGAAGCCCTTTGCCCCAGCTGGTGGAAAGATCTCCACAACTCTAAACCTCACAACAAGAGATGAGACGAGGGAAAGCAGCCGCTGTGTTCTGCTATCTGGACCTCTGCAATCTCCGACAGAAGTCGCTGCAGATGTGTATTTTCCCTGGGATGTTGAGAGACCTGCTGCAAATGGGAAACTCTGGTAATTTGACCTTAATGGATTCGGGCTGTTACAAGGTCAGAGCTGAGGCATTCAATGTGAATAGTTTGGATTCTCTACGACATACGAGATATCACATCATGTTCTGCAGGCTTTTCTGGCGGGAGCATCAGAAAAATCCACGGATTTTGTTTGCAGCTATTAACAAGCAAAAAATTTTCAGTGTAAGATGGGGGTAAGCTCCCTCAAGCTATCATTCTGAATATTTCGTTTTCTGGAGTCCTCCGCTTTTCACCAATTCCATCACGGCTTTAGCTACTTGAGGGGGTAGTCTAACCCACAGATTGCAAAAGATAACAACTTAACTCACACTTGCATGTGCACACACCCTTTGCCACCCAAGTCTGTAAAATTTCCCTACTCTTTCAACTAAAAGGAATTATCTGTCCTGTAATCACGTACCCATCAACAGACAGCTGTCCACTAGACAAAGTAGCTGCTGTAACTATCCAACTGCCAAATCCCAAATACTCCAGCCTCCACCTGTTCTTCAGACAGCATCCACATCAAATACTAGTACACAGCCACATCGCTCACACTACCAGCAAAAACAGCCAGAGCCAGATCTCCAGAAAATGCACTGTATGCTTGGGAGGGCTAGAAGAGTCTGAAACAGACGCCCTCTTCACCACAAAATATTTTTTAGCAGGTGAAATTGTGCAATTGTCTTAGCAGCAAATACTTGACAGTCTTATTTCATTTTTCCTAATGACCAGAGTTAAACGATTGCAGGTTTTAACAGCGCCGGCAAATTATCAAGACCCTCTACATTACACGGTCAATGGTCCTTTTAATAGAAAAAGCAATAATATACAGTTGTTTGTGCCAACTAAAACTCGTTAGAAAGTATTAGTTTAAGGTAACAGTTCAGCAGCTATTAACGAGCACAAATTTCTACAGTTATCGCTTGTGACACTATGATCCTAGCAAAGCTGGCAGCAGAAAACCATTCCTTTTGTTTTAGAAGATCTTGGAGGTGGGGGTGGGGGGAGAATAGGGGAAAGAAAAGTTAACAAAAACACTGTTCCGTAGCAGGAGTCAAAGTTTTTCAATAATCACCATTTTTTTCACTAGCATAACATTAGAATTGACTTTTTGTCTTGCTGACATAGCAACTAAGAAAGTTGTGTTGCATTGACCATATTGATTGTGAACAATGCAGCCATCAGTGGGACTTTGCACCATATATTTTCAATATTGACCTCCCATTCCCTTTTCCATGGCTCTATGGGTCTGCTATTGGATTTGGACTGCAGTGTAATAAACAGCTAAGGTTTAATTAATGGTAAATGAATACAAGACATAGGTTATGACTTTAACTAATTAGGGAATTGTTGAATTAAGTCTGCCTTGGAATGCAAGGCAGTACAATCAATATCCAATAAAAGGACTATGTATGTAATTTACCTGCAAATGTGTTTCCAATACCATCAAAGTGAGTTTAAATAAGTAAGATATATGAAAGGCTACTGGAAAAAGATTTCAAAAAGTTAACACTTTATGGCTTCAAAAAAGGTTTTTCTCCTTGCAGAACGAATGTCATCTTGAAATATCCTCTCATAACACAGATGGTGACACTCAGACACAGCTCTCCCTAAAGGACAGTGCAGACTCGAAACATTTTTCCTTGACAATGCAACATTAGCAAATATTGCCTCTGCCTGTCTACAGAATATAGCAAACACAAACCAGTACTCCCAACATGAACCAATTAAGTTTAATGGCAAGTTCTTCTTAGGGCATCTTGGTCCGCCTTCCAGTACCATACATGCAGCAGCCTTTCAGTTTTAATCGTGCTGCCTCCCTTCCCCCAGCAGCCCTGGAGAAGCATTCCCAGGTACAAGAAGAGGTCACCACACAAGGGTCTGATCAACCCTGAGAAATCCCCAAGACTACTTCTATTGTATACATCAGCTCACACGACCTGATTACTCATCCTGTAATCACTCCTCTGAAATAAAAAAAAAGAAACATACCTACTCCCTTGTGGGCATCTATGCTGGTAAACTCTATTGTCCCATTATGGCCCTTCCTAGGATTTTCCTGATACTGTTTGTGGTTCCCATTGGGACAATATCTGTAGGAAAGTCCATAATCTGCAAGATAAACCTGGAAGACATGAACAGACAAATGAATAATGCTTTTGTCCTTTGAAAGTATAACCTTTATAATTAAGTCTTAAGAAACTGATAGGTTAAAGACAGCCTTAGATCTAAATTTTATTAAACCAAATGGCGCCTCAGGATAAAATATGTACAACTGGGGGCTATAACAGCTGCCCTCCCCATTTAAATCCTTCCACTGCTATACTCTTATCTTATTTCAGAGTCGAGCAGAATTTCAGTCTTTTTATTTTGTTCCTAAGCTCTCTCCTCTCCAGGTGGGCATCTAGACATCATAAACTGCAATATGTCTTTTATGTATCCTCGCCTTGCTTATGGGACCCCTTCCTCTCTTTACTTAAACAGGCACATACACACTCCTGTTCAAATTTTCCATCAGCTGAGACTGTACAATTTCGTAACAGTGATGCAACTTAAAAGACAGAGGAAGCAAGAGGCAGCAGCTTCCCCCAACTGGACTGGACACAGGGCTCCAGCACTAACAGGGACTGTGACCACAGGGCTGCTGGGCATTAGCCTAACTGTAGTCTCATCTTTTTCAATGTCACTGTCAGTAACTTCATACTGGCAACAACTATTTAAACATAAACCRTAAGATAAAAGAAAGCAAAACAAATTAGGCCCTCCCAACCCTAAAAGCACTCTCAGTAAATCACTCCCGAATTTAAAATAAATTTTAAAAAGGCACAGAGCCAGACTCCACTCTAAGTTACTCTGAAGCAAATCCATGGAGCTAAATCAGTGTAAGAGAAAAAAATTTCTCTGTGTATATTGCAGCAAGCTCATGCATTCTGCCACATTTACCTTTCCATCCTGGCACAGGTGATTTTTTTTTTTCCCCAAGATGGTTCACTATAGCTACCTAAATAACCAGAGGGAGGAAGCCCCACAGTTCTGAATGACGATTGTGGGAGATACACTTGCATATTCTTGGGACTTAACTGCAAAAGTATTAACTGACTTTAAAATTAGTCTTGGTCACTTTTATTTATGGTATTTGAAGCTGAAAACAGAACAGCTCAGGAGAGCTGAATTTTACTTTCTGTTCTTCTGCTGCCTGTCAAGACAAACCCGAACATGCCATCTGGCTCCTACACCTCTAATTCTCTATAGGCATAGTGCACGCAGTACTGCATCCATGTCAATTCTGCCACTCACATAATTTAGATTAAGGGCACAAGTCCATTCTATGAAGTTCAGATTAACATGTTCTACCCTCCAACAGGGGTGGACTTAATACATGCACATGGTCAATTACTACAGTGCAGCTGACAAGCAGTAACTTGTTGAAAGCAGCTGGAATTTAATCACAATCTGTCCACCCCACAATATCCCATAGGTTATTTTCTCACTCTGTCATTTTCACACTCCCACCTGGCCTTTGCCCCTTCCATTGACCAGTTCTCACATTAGGTAATTGCTTTTTTTATAAATATCCAAGTATAGTACTTTCACTTAAAAAAAAAAAAAAAATGCTACAGACTGCTATTATATTGCCAATGGAACTGATCTCTGGGGCAAAAGCTAAACCATCTGAAGGCATATAGAAATAATTTCTACTAAATCATATTATATTATAAAGAAAAACTTTTTCTTATTCGAACCTTAGTTTTGTTTCRTCTTTAGCTAAAAAATAGTTTATCCTATAGAAGTCTAAAATAAACTCTTCTGGCACTCACTTGTAATTTAATTATGTCACTCCTGATAGAGGAAAAACAAACAAAAAACCCTCAAGAAAACTTAACGCATTATTTTGTAGCACGTTCTGTTGAACTACTGATTCCTGTTTGTGCTTCAGGCAGTTTCAAATCCTGGGATGGCTGGTCTCTTGGTTTTACTGTTTCTGCTGCAGGATCTGTGCTTATTTGGAGCGTGTAAGCTGGGATGCAGCACTCACTTCCTGCAGGGTGATGGCTTTTAAGATTACCGATGATGTTTTTCACCTGACAGACTATACAAACTGTGATACAAGATTAAAGACCGCAGGCACATTAAGAAAATCTGGGACAAGGCATAAACTTTGTTGGGTTGACCGATTTGATTTTCTCCTGCATCCGTTCTCCAGCGTATTCCTGATGCTCTGGTATCTGTCCTAATTGAGCCCACAGTCAGTGTGAGAGAACTAATTTAAACTACCCTAATATCAAGTTTTGCAAGTCTTCTGCATCCTTTGTGGGCTGGGAAGGAGAGAGTAGGCTAGAAGGTGTATTCGTCCCAGGCTAAGTGGTACATTTTTGGATTTTGCTTGACTATAGATTTCTGACATGTACAGTTGACCACATACAGTAAGATGAAATACAGAGCAGATTTCAACCTTCAAAAATTCAGGCTATGCCTTATATTAAAATGAGATTTTAACTGTTAGAAAAAACAATACAAGAAAAGCATCTCTGCCAGCTCTCTGGTTCTGTCTGGGCTGGGAACGCTAGCGTATGTGATAGACGCTCCCATATGGCAGCCCAGCCTTGGTGGTCTTTCAAACTATCTTAACAACAGGGCATCTAGAAAGTAGCCACAAATATTTGCTAGTCAAACTTGAACTATGTAAAAAAGTTACCAGTTATCCTACAGATAAATCACAGTAACTATGTGCTCTTAATCCATTTTTAAGCAACAGATTTGCTTAAAATATCTTCAGTAGTAGTATCAGCAAAGCAGTTTTAAATTTATACTGAAAAACCCTCTAGAAGTGAGAAGTAGCTTTAGGTTATCCTGCCTTGACTGATGGTGGCAAGACCTGGAAACCAAGAAGCAATCACTTCTTAAAGCCACTCACATGCAATTGCAGCAACATCTATGATTGCACCACAGTTTGCTCCAGAAGTTGGTCATGAGTGTCACTGTTCAGCTTACTTCTGGCTGAGCCATTTATCACTTCCACAACTTTCACATCAGATTTTTTCCACAAATACGCAACTGATGGTAGCCTCTCAAGGCAAAACCTCTTGGCCACCAAGAAAAATCAATCCCCTTCAGCTTGTACAAAACCAGCAATGCACTGTTACAACCTTGCCACAACCATTATCAGAATGACTACATTATTTTAAATTACCATGAATTTCATTTCATCAATTCTCATTATAACCCTTTCATCATTAAAAAGATATATAGTTCTTTATAGCTAGTTGTCACGTTTTGATAATGTAACACAGCGTGCCCTTCCAAATTTGCTCAGAACATGGTGGGTAGGGATAGTTAACGAATTTGTAGGCTGTTGTGGGTTTTTTAAGGGTATAGGGAGGGGGAAAAGAAGATGAGTGTTAAAGAATATTGAGAAAAATTAAGTCAGTGTTAGTATGTGTTTCAATACCATAAATATTTTTCATCTGCACGCTTTTTTTAGGAACAACAAAACAAATAAGAACAAAAAGAGAACAAAACATATGCAGAGTAAGATAAACAAGACACTTGAAACAAGAAATGGTAACATGGATGATGAAGGTGCAACAGTGGCATAAGCCTAGAACAGCTGGGTTTAGCTGTGTTAGACGGTACGCTCCTTCCCACACACTTACTTATTTTAACTCTTTTGGTTTTGTTCAAGTTTCTCTTTTTTACACGTCCCAGTTTGCACTAGACTCAGCGGTGCTTAGCACAGTCTGTTATTAATAGATTTTGCTATAGATTAGGAGCCAGATTTCTAAAGTCTTCGCACTTAATTTCATGCAAACATGAATGTGCCCATCTTATTCAAGCAAACAGCCACACAGGCACAACTAATTATTTATGTGCACAAGCAACCAGCCGCAGATTCAGCAGTCCTCTTGTCCTTTCTGTGCATGACTCCCTCACGGTGCTTTATATCTGAAGTGCTAAATATCTGCTAAACACATAAAATTCTTACAACTTGTATACATTATGATATATAACTGCACTGATCTGGGAAGTCATAAGCCTGGCACCTTGGCTTCTCATGGTATTCTCTTTATCTTGAAGTACACAGAGCAGGAGATTTATCGCTGCAAGGATAACAATACAGTGATTTTCTTTGTACATTTTCTTTCCAGTGGTTCCATTACTAGGCTTATGTAATGCGCTGTAAATAATTAAGTAGATACCTACCACTAAGAGGCAGATTGGTTGCTAATGGCCATAGTGCTGTCAACTTCAGTTGACGCTACAAAAAGGCTAAAGGTAGACTGAAGTCCATCTTGGGACAGGAAGTCTGAAGTACAGTGTTTGGGACAGAAACAGCATCTTTCACAAAACAGAAGCCAAGGAAGGAGGAAAGCAGGTTAAACAAAGGAGAGGGGGGAAGAAATCTGCTGTGACTTGTCAATGGCAAGTCCCGATGCTGGAATCAATTGAACTCCAAGATATTTGGGCCATTACTACAAAAGGAAATTAAACCAGTGTAAACAGTTCTATCCAAATGTAGCAGTAGGACTGATGAAAGAAAATTAAGGCCATCTGATTGTGAAGCTACATCTCAGATCAGGGGCGTAGCCAGTATCCATGAGTTAAAACTCAACTGTTTCTGTAAGGTATCTCTGCATACTGTATCCTTCCTAAAAACACATGAAGGAGAACAGAAAAGATTTTCCTTTTTCTCAATTCATCTGCTCTTTAGCAAATCTGTCATACTGTACTAAAGAGCAGGAATCACAATGATTCAYCTCACAATGAAAAACATCTTAAAGTTGGAACTGTTTTCATGCATGTTTTTCCCATATGATCAATGCATGAGCTCTGTATCTTCTATGCTGGTCCACTGAAAGCTGGTCTTAAAAGTTAACATTTTGAAACATGTTTGTATTCTTCTTTTTTCCTTTTCGGTTAGGGCTATCTATGATAATCAAGTCAGAGTTTTATTCTGTAACTATCTTGTCTAAGAAACGCTTAAAATCAAAATCAGAACTGAGGTGCAAATGCAATTAAAATTAACAGCTTAAAAATCCAAATAGGCAACTTCTGGTGCAGACTTGAGTCTGCAACACTGCAGCATGTCTGCCCATATATTCCATAGGGGAAAAAAAGAAAATACTACAAGGTAATTGTTTTGAAGAGGCATTCTTCCAAACCTTATTTCATTTATTAAAAACTCTGATTTTAAGCTCTTGCCTAGTGACYGCTTGTCGCCTTTAATAGTAACACAATTTAAATCAGTTTAATGGATTTGAATTTCTCTTTTAGAGTCCATATCAATAATGCTTATTCTGCTTTATCATACAAACAGTTACTACTGTGCACTGAATTATCTTTAACTCGCCGCAATACTGAGACAGTGCTTCACTTGTTCTGTAATTTATAGGTCTGATCACTTCAAGTTTTCTTTCAGGCCTCTCCGAGATTCATGGGCTGTGTACTTCCCTCAGTACATCACTCCTATTCCGTCAGTCATTGTGCTGGGTCCATGTTCAGAAACATATTGACTASAGAATTGATCTTTTGACCTGTAACTCACTGAATGGCCTCGCTCCCTTCTATTGAATAGATCTGCAGCAAGCTGCTCTTTGAGGTCAGTTGATTCTGATCTTCTAACCATTTCTAAACATCATTTGGAGGTCACAGAGTGACAGGACCTTTACATTATTTGTTTCTCTGCTTTGCCACAGAAGGTAGGGGATAGCAGTATGGATTTCACACGTTCTTTCAAAAAGGGGACTATATTTATTGGCTGTGGTATAAATTTACCAGGTTAATTTACAGAAGAGAGAGAGTAGCAGCAGAAAGTCTAACACAGAAAAATGATCTTTTTTGGAACTGCAGGAAGTCAGTGACAAATTCGCACATATGAGTACACATGAACAGCCACTAAATGACAAAAAAAGGAAAGCTGAGTATAAAGGTACACATGCTTTTTTGAACAGAGATTTATGTCTCTTCACCAAAACAGAATATGGAAATACATTTTGAATTTATATATATGYATTTTATTTTTAAGAGATTAGTTATGGGTTTCTTTTAAAAACAAATTTCTAGAATTAAAGAACACTTCCAAATTATTTTCTCTTAAAATCCTAGACCCTAAAGAGCAAGAACCCACTAGCACAGAATTCTTAACAAAAACTCACCACAGAAATTGTTAGGTCAGACAGCTTTATTATGCCAACTCCCACTGGAGCTACTCTCAGCTTGTATTCCTGAGTTTGAGTTTGCCACTGGCTAGATGCTCTCACTCCCTATTTATGAGATTAGGTTGATCACTTTACCTCCCAGTTCCATTGTTTCAAAAAACAAGACCAAGGCAATCTAGCTATCCACCATTTTAGCAGAGAGAGAAGGTTGGACAAAACACTTCACAGGCATTTGGTAGCAGTAACAGTGTCTGAGGTTTTATCTGAGGTGTCTAAGGTTAGTACGAGATTGCCAAATTAAAATACAGCATCTCYGACAACAGTTTAGAGGATACAGGACAGGATATTCCATATTGTYGCCTTATTTAGTCAGTTCCACAGAGCTTCCCAAAATACTGTTCTGTTAAATACATAATACATTCAGCTCACAAGCATGTTATAAAGACAGTTTGATTTGTAGAATAGGCTGTCGCAACATCATGAAGTCTTACATAGGAATTGGACACGTTTGGAATAGGAAGAAGCAACTTCCATGGCAAAATTACAGGTAAATTTATGGCACGTGCAAATAGCCAGGACATGACAAATGCAAAATCGTCTGTGCAAGTACACATGTACAGTTCTGAATACCTGAATCTGTGTGAGAATATTGTCTAGTACTGCTCCTAACCCAGGCAAAGAACATTTATTGAAGTATGGGGGCAGACAGCACATCACAGTCAACAATTCCAGAGGAAGGATATTCAATTAGTGGCATATGCAGATCTGCCAATTTGGAAGTTTTAGCTGTGGTGTTGGTGAGATTATTCCTTCTTTTCATGCCCCACAAGCCACAGAGCATACGTATTTCAAGATATTGTGCAAGCTGTGTCTGGAAAATAATTTTTTATTTGACCAGAAACAGTCCCATTAAGCCATCTGCCCTGCTGTGTAAGCTAAATATAGTACGCATTACCTTAAAATACATTTAGAAATAATCGTCACTGTCTAACATGGCTGTAGACTAGTAASGTATAGTTATCACGGCTTCAGTGAAATTAGCAGACCTATGGCCATCTGCAGAATTTCTGGGGCCCATCCCTGGGAAATTTATCTGAATAATATCTGAACAGCTCTAAGTTTTCTTAAGCATATAGAAATGAAAGTTTTATTCATACCTTACAAATGCAAGCAAATATTAGAAATTTTCTCCTGTTAGCTCTTCTGAATTAGAATGTGAACTTTTCAAAATGTTTTATAGAATAATTTCAGTGGAAAAGAAGTTTTACTGAAACAAAATTCTACACAAAACCTCTCAGCAGTAGCATACACTTTGTACATGTTGAGCTAGGAGCTATTTAAACTGGAATATCTATTGATTTCTTTTATTTAATAAATACAACTTAAGTTATATGACCACCTAAAACCCCTGTCCAGTAACTCACAAGTACCTTATTTTTAATCTGTCAATGAATTTACTACTCATGAAAACAAAACACTAGTATAGCACGATCTTCATGCACACAACACAAGAAACAAATCAGAAAATCATCCCACAATCTGGCTAATTCAAAAGCAGCTGATCAAAGTCAGCTACATGTCTTAAAATTTTATGATTACTGTAAATGGACACTTCCCAAAATGATTTCAATGTGAAAAACAGTAGCATATCTTGCTGCCATAAAAATACACAATAGTCAAGACAAAAAAAGTCATTTGAGTTATGTTAATGGGTTTGGGTAGCAGATCGTTTTGCCTCTAAATAGCCTCCTTCTTTGGATTCAGCAGGCTGGTAAACACCATAAACTGAGATTATGTACTGGCTGCTACCACTGTCTAAAAACATGGTTGTTTTAAACAGCCATGATAGTTTTCAAACTTTGTGTTTTAGAAAGCTGAAAAGTTAAATTTGATCCAACCATTTAACTTGAGACTTGTAAAAAAGCAGATATAGTTCAATGGTTCAACCTCCAATGGCAGTGAGCTGTTTTGCAAGATCTGTTTCTTCATCACTGCAGCAGAAAAACAAAAATTGAAAGAAAAGTAGTACTGCTTACAGCTAATTATATTTAAGWGACATTAGAGATGTCCTTTTTGCCTAAATGATATTTTTTCCCCAAGAAAAAAGCATACTTAGATTTTATTAACTGCAGAAAAAAAGACATCGTAAGAGCATGTGGAGTATGACAGGATCAAATGATTTGTTTCAAAACGTTTCACCAAAACACTTCAATTTCAAGGCTAGCTTTAGGTTTTAGAGCGTTAGAAAGCAGCAGCCTTAATCCTACTTACCTGTTATATCCGCTACAATGAGCRGGACATAAGAGTTAGCAGCATGGAAACACAATTCATGACAATATTAGAAAGCTAGAACTTCCCAAGAATGAAAATACAATGGGCCACATCCTTAAACTCTACTAATATACTTAAACTGGCATAACCTAGAACAGCAATTAGGTCCTCTAACCTAACCTCTTGATTAGTTTACCCATCCATACCAGTACCCCAGTCAGCAGAGCACAAAGGGAACAAAGCAGAGTTTTGTCCTGCTTCTTTCTCAGACCTTAAGCTCCACAGAGCCACTCTCAGATTGGTCATGAGAGGATGTGAATGTTCATGCATAAACTTCTTTTAATACATGAATTGTTAATGCAGAATATGCATAACTTAAAACTATTAAACAGTTATAAACACATTAGAGTAACAGTGTAGATTAGTAAACGTGCTTACCTCATGTGGATTGGTGTAGCCCAAAAGTAGATTTGCTGCTTTAATGTCACCATGAACATACTCATTTTCATGTATATATTCCAAAGTATCCAACTAGGAAAGGATTTAGAACAGAAAAGAAAACATCATCACCTTCTCCACTCTGCCCTAACCCTACCACCAAATATTTCTCATTTATACAGTGAAATCAAGGGCTACACAGACTGAGCTGACAAATTTGTTTTGAGTTAGAGCACAAGGACTACCCACTCTGTCCACAGGGTCTATTCCCACCAGGCACATAGCTGATGGCAAATCATAAACAAGCCATACTTTGCCATGAGGTATCCTTGTGTATCTACCTACAAGTACCAGCTTCTAAGGTCACAAAGCAAGAATGAAACTAGTACTTTATAAACACTGGAGGAAATGTTGAGAACACCAAGCTCTTAGAAAGAACATACTGAATCAGCCCTGAAGGTTTATAATATATTTGATCCTGCCAGTTATTATATGACCTGCATTTCATGTCACCACCCCCCTGCATCATCATCCTTCTTCAGCTCCTTACTGAGGTACGACAGCTCTAATTGTTATTAAAAAACACATTTGCACTTGGCAACTCGTACAAAGGACAATCTAATCCTGGCTTTTGGAGAGTACAAGGAGTGTTAAAGTTTGTCAAGTATGTGACTACGAAAGCCCTTCACCTTTTTTTTTTTTAAAAATTATTATTATTATTTCAGTTAAAAGGAAACTTTGGAGGTGTTCAGTCTAAACCCCCTGCTTCAAGCAGGACTAATGTAAGTTAGATCAGATTGTACAAGAGATTGAATAGTCAAGTTTTAAAAGTCCCCAAGGACGGACATTTCACAGCCTCTGGGAAGCACGTTCCAATGCTAAGACACCCTTTCTGTGAAAACTTTTCCTTTATACTCAGAGTTCCTCTTCCTGCAACTTATGACCATTGCCTCTACTCCATTTGCTGTGCACCTCTGTTCAGTAATAGCAGTCTTTCACAACACAAATGATATTACAAAGGAGCACATATACAATCTTCCGTTAATGTGTGCCAGCCTACACACATTTCAAAGCAAAACTGGTATTTGCAGACTAGCCTAATCCTGGCCTGTACAATCAGTGTGTTCAGCAAACACACTGAAAATTTTGCATTCAGGCATGCAATTGTGAACTTTGACAAATATGGATGTCTAATACAATACCCTTCAGACATTGGGAAGAAAAAAAAAAAAAATCAATACATGTTAAAGCATATGAGAATAGGCTTACACATCTCAGTTTAGACACACATTTTGAAGTGTATGGTCTATGTTTTAACCTATTAGAAAAAATTTTGGTTTGAGCCCACCAACTTCCAGCCTGCAGGGGGTCTTGATTTTCTACTTAATACTCATTTTATTTAAAAAAAAAATAAAAAAAAATAAAAAAAAGAAAAATAAGAAAATACATAGCATTTACACGTTTAATTCTAAACTTAAGAGCTACCTAAAGGAACTATATTAGAAAGATAATTTTCTAGTTGAACTCAGCAAGTTCGAGACATAGCAATTTCCTCTCTCTCTGTACATACCATTCGTGCCCCAAGTTGCAGAACAGTCTCCTTCTTAAATCTGCTTCCACAATCTTCAAAGATTCTTTGAAGGTCTTCCCCCAGTCTCTCYATGACCATGAATCTATAGCTACCAGGAAATATACAAAAGGGAGGAATCCTTAAAGACAAGACTGCAAGTTTGCRTTAGACTGAAAGGACTTATCTCCATCTTGTTGAAAATGGTTCTTCAGCCAATTTGAGGCTTAGTTACAAATCACCTTATTACCTTTTTCCCTTGTACTCAGCCAAGCCTGATCCCCAAAACACTGGAATTCCTAAACATCTTAGTTTTTTGAGATTCATCCATTTTCTTACTGTAATAATAATAAAAATATAACATTGGGTTAAAGGTAGCTAGAGAATTTCAGGTTTTGTTGGTTTTTGTTTTAGCTATCAAGCCAAGACTTTAACTGAAACAATGAAACAAATAAGACTTATTTGGCAGTTTGTGTAGCAAACAATTCAGACCATAACTTTACTCTGAAGTTCTCTATATTCTGCAATACAAGAAGCAGTTTTTTGTTCTAGCAATGTGGTACTTCGTTCCCTTAGAAGGCAGATAAGCAATTATCAATAGCTGAAGAAATACTTCCTTTAGAAGCTCTACTTTACTGAATACAGAATGCTTCAAGCTATCAAAAGTGCTTATGTCTACCAGCAATCTAAGTCATCTAAAGTCTTTAGGACAGTTCCCATGAATAAATCACATCCATGCTTAAGTGTCTGCAGAATCAAGTGCCTTGATTACTACTAAATCCTGTGATGATTACACACACTCTTAGCTCTGTACATGGAAATAGTTACTAGCAGAAATACGGTCACCAACTAGTCCATGTAATACCTCCGTCTAAGGCTGGCCTCTCTCTGGAGTCCATACATTGTTGTGCGCTCTGAAGTGTGCACATAATAAATTTGGCACACGTCTGTTCTCCCTTCTGATCAGAAAGGACAAGGATGACATCCAAGTAAAGAAACCTATAGCAATCTAAAATTATTCTAGCACCAACTAGGATTAGTTCAATGTATATGAAATGAGTTGGCTATCAAGCTCTAAAGCAACAGTTCTTATTAGAAGTAGTTAAACCCAAACTTGTCCTTAAATCTRCCTGAATCAGAACTGATATATTACTTACTATGCTCTTGTTTTGCAGCCCTCTGGTAAAATTTCAGTTCAGAAAATAAGGGGCCATTTTCAAGATATTCCTATTGAGAAATAAATAAACTTAGTATCATAAAATGCATTAGAAAGACAACGGTTTCTAAAGAAAAGTGTATGAGAAATTCAAAGAGGATGAAACCCCTTTTTTTTTCCCCCACCTCCCATATACCATGCCAACTGAAATGTAATTTCAATAAGTAGCTAAAAAGAAAAGTTGTTTGGCAACACGTTTTCATAAACAACACAGAATCTTTCAGGAATTATTTAAGACACTATTTTCAGAAATATTGTAGATCAGGTGTGTTTTAAGTTCATAGTCTGATTTTCCTTACTAAACTGTTGAGGGCAGTAATCAAGGAAAGGAAAGAATCAAGTCAAGGAAATACTGTGTATCATAGAAATGCCAAATATATCCCCAAGCAGGGAAAGTATATCAACGTATAAAAAAATAGGGGAAAAAAACCCAAAAGCCACAAGCATGCACAACAGACCCAACGCTGAAAATAAGGATAGATAATTGAGAGAAAGAACGGCATACAAGTTAACAATTTAGAAATGAGATCTACACATTACCACTTTAATTACATGCACTGCATCATCTTCTACAGGAACATGAGTTTGAGGGGAAGCTGCAAAATGAGAAAGAGATGGGAATCAAGCTGTATGCCACAAAATATAATTGCAAACAAAGACCAAGCTAACATTGCATAAGGTGACCAAAAAAATACACGACAAAGATACCCAACATTTTGTCTGAACTCCTGCTTTTGAAGGTCAGAGCTTTGCCAAGTTCAAAGAAAAACAAAACAAAAACAACACACACACACACACAAGTTTTAATCAACAAGTACAGAAGCAATTTTAACCCACATTTTCAGAACTCTCTCCCTCAATGCTAATTAAGGAGTAAGCAGGATGTCCCCATTGCACGTTTGCACCACAATGAGGTATTCCATTATAACAGACTATGTTTAAGTCATTCCAGTCAATTGGATAACCTCTGTATTTGGTTGCTGTCAATCCACTGTCGTGGCAAAGACACCACTTAAAAGTTATGACCTACATTATGCCTCTAGACAGGATTGTCTGCTTTCCTCTATTACAAATTAATTTGGCCCTAGAACCTTGATTTCTATTCTGACATTATTTAGACACTGGCCTAAGTTAGGGATAGCACAGCCACCACCTGCCTAAAGGGAAGATGAGGGTTTGTGCCTCTTAGTGCAAGTAGAGATTTCAAAACAATAATTGACCACATGTGCCAATTACAGCCCAGGAGACAGAACCTCTCTGCACAGACAATGCAATCCTATTTTCTGCTGACCCTGAGAGAACTATCAGTTCTCTCTGATACTACTGAAGCTACATGGAGCTACACTGGGATTAAAATTTAATGAGACTAAATCACCTTTTAGAATCATCACTGAAAAAAAACTAAAAAGAATACAGTTCCTAGGAAATAAGTGTCCCTTTCAAACTTCTTATAATGATCAAATACCAACAACAGTCCAGGTGTGAAACACTTCAACTATCAGCACACACAAAAATAGACTACTTTTACCCGCATAATAAAAATCAAGTAAACTTGGACCTAATCAAACCATCCAAGCTTACATTTTTTGATGGTCAGGGCATAAAAACATTTTTACAATGAACAGACTCCTTCAGCTGCCATCTTCCTTCAATTCTATTCAGCATCTGGGTTGTCTCTGGCAGCATACATACCCCAAACACCTGCAGGGTCCCCACTGCCTTCTGCTTGATACTTCCCCAKGTGAATGCTTCTGTGCTAATAACACATTAAGATAAAATGAACATATCCTAAAATAGTAGCTCTGGAAGGTGTGAACTATCCATACACTCAAACGAGTAGCAGTCACATTCAGAATACAATTTAAAACTATCATACAACCAGGGAGGAAATTTTGGTAAACTTTGTTCTTACCATATTATTGTACTGAACTGGGAATTAAGGCACAGGTGCTTTTAAGTCTTTATCTTTCTCTGCCACATGTAGACTATGTGTTAATAGCTGAAGACATTAGTTTAAAGGAACACATCCCATGTGTTTTCATTGTATTCAACAACATCACATTACCCAAACAGAATTAGATGTGCTCCCTTACTGACACAGATCAGAAAAGAACCTGTGTATAAGAAAATGTATTTTAATACCAAGTTACTTAACAGAAGTTTGATAGGTATAGAGAAGTATCAAATTTAAATGTATTTGAAAGAGTCTGATCTAACTTCCCTGTAGACATCTTGACATTTTATAAAGAGAAGCCTCATTCATGGTAATCTGGAACAGACAGTAACAGCTGTCAGGGTAATGAAGAAGAGCAATTAACGGGAGGTAGCCCAGCAAAAGGGCCTAACCCCCATGGTTCTTACACTATGCCGGTGTGGATGCTTTTTGGAGTCACACTGAAAGAACATCCTGAAGAAAAATAAAACCAAAACTAACTGGCAATCGTTACAATGTGAAAAGGGAGAAAAGTCAGACAAAGCTCAACAAGATACAGGAACAGATGCTCCACAAAATGAGTAACATGACATTCAAATCTACAAAAGGAGAAATGGTGTTARTGTTTTTACTGCACATACATGAAACAACGCATAACATTCACAGTGAATAACACTTACTAATGAATAACTTCTTACACAGATAATGCTTAGACAATTAATCTCACACATACAGATAAGCAGAAGTTGCATGTGTACCTTTTGTTACATCATTTTAATTAACCATTCATATATCAGGCAGCAATACTTTAGCTGCAGCTCAGAAATAAGACAGACTATTTTTTGTCCATAAATAAATGTAAATGGTTTTTAAAAAATTGTCTCATTACTATGTATAGTTACTTAACAGACTGGAAAGGCTCCCAAGGTTTAACAAACAGTCTGATTACATACCTCATAGACCACCACCACATACTCTCCTGCGAGTTTAGCTCATAGTTAATTACTGTATACTCGTAATTAGCCATGTGCTAGCCTCGTTCTGTGTGGTAGCACATGGCTATTTATAATATTACAATCAGTTAAATGCTAGACTGCAGGACAGTAAGCAGAGACCCTGCAGGAGAGCAATGCTGATAGGCAGGAGGTCTCTGATGGCATATAAGTACACACATAGAGTACCAGGAGCACTATATGGCGAGATTATGTTTGCAAAGGATATCTTAAAATAGCATAACAAGTGTGAGAGTTCCCAGTTTACAGTTTATGTTGCTTTTATCAACTACAGATGCACAATCTCCTTACATTTGGGGGAGGGGTGTTGATGTATGCACACAATCAAAACCATTGTCTGCATAATTGTTAACTGGGAACACTGGCCCAAGATGAAGCTGTGTAGGGGGCTGTGGCTGCTTCTATCTCATGCCAAGACAAGTCTCACAAAACATTTGCAAAGGGCAAAGGGCACAGCTCTATTTTCCCTTCCTCCCCTTCATCCCACAATCACAGCTACCATGCCAGTGAAAAGCATACGAATTTTAAATGCACTCTGAAATAAAGCAGTGCAGTAAGATTCACATTCTTTGCCATAATTTCCAACTGTTGTACCTACACAACACAGCAAATAACTTACTTCAAATTAACCCATGTCCAGAATTCCCTAGTTTCACCCAGGCACAGCAGTTATGGTCTTATCATCCACTTTAATCGTGAATTTCATCCGTTTTGTTGCTGAGTGCCACAACCTTAATTAATGTAGCTTTCTAAATGTTAATAAGACATGGTAACAAAAGGGTGTTTCTGGATGAACTGCGATTTCCTACAACCACACAGCACAATTGCATGCAGTCTGACAAAGAAACGTGCCAATTCTATGTGCCAGTTCAAACGTGCTTGTTGTAGTTTTAGCAGTTAATTTGTGGCAGTCACATTTGGAATATGGTGAAATATTTTCAATGGCTCTCACAGAACCAGTTTTGTTGACAAAGTTTACACAGTGGAAAAGAAAACAGCATTGATTTGGCAGTTTGAAAAAACATCCCTGCTCCTGTCCACAGCTGGTGTCTTTGCCACTGCTGGATATTTTGAGGATATATTTGTTTGGGAAACATGAATAAAATTATTTTCAGAAGTTCTTGGGTTGCTAGTATTTTATTTTTGCTTTGTTTCATTGGTTAACTAATCCTGAAGAGTGATATTATCAGCTTAGTTTTTTTCAAAAATAAAAACTAACCTCAAAAATACCACACTTCGAAGTTACAGGCTACCTATAAAAAAAGCTGGAAAAATTCTGACCCCATTTAAGTCAAGCCAAGAGTTGTTAAATTCAATGGCTAACAAACAGGGGGGAGTGTTGCTCAGAGCATCTAACAGTAAAAAATGATCGAAGTTGCAGGAATATAGTTACTAAAAAGAAAATGTACACAAATAAATAAAAAGTAGCATCTGCTATTTAACACACAACTTCAAGTACTTCCTACATATGGAGGGTASTAAGGCAAATATTTAAAGGCGAACAAAGCACACTGCTTTTCCCCTCCACCTTTGCAATATCCAATATTTCCCAAGAACTGAAACATTCAGTGCTTGAAGGATGTTTACAGTCCATTTTTAACGTAGCCTAAGGAAGACCTGCTTCTCTGCTCATATTGTTACTTTAAAGATGCATCATCATTTCCTGGACAGACTCTTTTCTGAGCAGTGTTTATGAATAGGTTTTTTTCTAGATTCTTCTTCTAGGTAGCTTTATGAATGTAGAGTTTTATTATACAAATTACATATACATAGCCCTCTGTACCGTGCTTGTGAAACCATCTTCCACAAGACTTAACTAAACTGTTTTCGGTAGAAAATGGTGCTAAACTGTTTTGCAGATAACTGCAAATGCCTCCAAGTTAAGAACATTCAGTTCTGGTAGGAAATTTCACTACATTTCTTACTCATTTTTCTATGAAACCTTAATCTTGATTCACTAGAGCCAAAGTTTTGTATTCCACAGCAATGGAAGCCACTGTTTGACTTTCAAAGTTAATTACTCTAAGCTGGAATAGGTATGACACATCCTTTAACCCCAGGCAGAAAAGCTATGCATGGTCTGCTCTTACAGCACTCTCAGATGGGAGTCCAAGCCTCTAATATTTAAAACTTGATGCACAAACTGTTTTTTGGCAAGATTCTGCTCCAGCCCATCTGCTAGTCTGACATGGTGCCCACTCAGAAGATACTATGCCAGTTTCAGTGGGGTACAGGTGCCAAAGACGGCTGAAGGGAGTGCCCTCCATAAGGCAACAGGTGCCCTATCTTTCATCCAAAGCTCCTCCTGTTACCATATAACACTGCTCAGAAATACATCCCCCACGGGAGGGGGGGGGGGGGAAGGGGGGGAAAAAAAAAAAAACAAACCCAAACCTGCTCTYTTGACTTTCTAGTTTTACTTGGCATGCCAGGGTCTCAGTCCCTGACCAGAACTCTTGCATGGTGGACTAATGAAGAGCAAGACAACGGCTCCCAAATCACAGGTCCATACATATGGAAAAAAAACCCAACACATTATGTGGCAGAACACTAAAGTGTAATAGTAATGATCTCTGCAGACTTTGTAACAGGCTTTAGACTACTGTGTAAAAATGAGTTATGCTTTCAAAATTAAGACTTCTAGCCTACAGAGGACCAAAAAAGAAGAGGGAAGATTCAAGAGGAAGCAGTCACCAGCAAGAACTCGTCAAGGCAGGGACTATTTTCTCTTTAACATACGGAGCAGGCTGATCCTGTACCATGTGATCAGCCCTAAGTAATCACCGAGTAGCAAAATCAGGCTAAACTTACAATTCAGTTTCCCCATAGACAGGGTGAAAAATTAGGTAATCTACTTGCTATATCTATATTTATACGGTTTAATATTAGTGACTAGATAAAAAGACTCTTTCCTGAAGCGGTGTTTGTCTGCCAATGAATTTATTTTCACACTAAGGTTCACACCTGCAGGTACAATGAGACCTTTGCTGAAATGCATTTTAACATCTGAAGGTTAAGAAAAATCCATCCCTAACCAGACAGTTACTTGCTAGTGCTATTAATTACAGGCGTTGCTATTAACATTCTTCTTTCCATTGAGTTTATAAAAATCATGCTAAACGTATATCTTTCGGTATCATTTTTATTGCATTTTTAATTCGTTTGCTGCACTACAGTAAATATTTTCAGTGAAGTTAATTTAAGCAACTATTGAAGTACCTCACTTCTCTAGAACCAATTGCTAAAGCCAGCTTCCTAACGCAAACCAAGGAATGAACAGTATGACAATGACAGAATGTGCTTCCATCAACGTTTCTCTTCCCTGACACATGTACACCCCTGCTCACAGCTATACAAATTATCCATGGAAATTACTCTTTCCAAAATAGAAACAAACTTTCTTTCACACCTCAGCCTGATTCCCAGAACACCAGGCCTCAGAATATCAACGGCAGAGTGTACTATGGTCCAAGCTTAAAAGCAGAAAAGGCCAGAACCACACCTCTTCCCTACCTCCACCAGCAGCAGAGCTCCCTGTGCTGCTGGTATTAAAAGACAATATTCACCCATTTAATCACTGCTTACTGCTCAAGCAGATATTCTTTGCCACTTCTTGGAAAATGGGGGGTGGGGGGAAGAAAAGGATAGTGTGCTGGCTATACTGGTGACAGATCTCCAAGCAGGGCAGAATTATCACCAATTATAGCTTTATCAATACGTACTTCCCTGAGCTTCCCATATTGTAACAACACACACAAAAACAGCAGTCAAACAGCAACACATAAACACCTGCTGCAAAGCCAGCTATGAAAAAAGGTTTCAGAACTCTTCATTTTCACCTATCGCTTACAAAGTTCCATTACAATACACAGGTATAATACAAATAAAACACATTTAAAATGTAGTAAGTTCTATTGTAAAAGATATCATCTAACAAACATGTGTGTATATAAATATATATATAAAAAAAMCAAATATTTTGCAGAACCATCAGTTTCCATGAGAAAGAAGCCTGCAAGTAGACAGTGCTGTGTACAGCAGATTTCACTGTGACAGTAGAATCTTAACAAAACATTGTGTGACCTTTCTGCATTTAAATTTTCAGTCCAAGTTGTGCATTAATAGAGTGCTTGCAGCAGGACTAGAGAATGATTTATATAAAGACTGGTGTTAATTACTGACTGTGATCAGGAAGATAAATGAGAGAATGTAAGGCTCTCAGTAGCACCCTCCTCAACTCTTGCTTAATCTTCCAGTGTACTGCCACTGTTCTCCACAGGGCCACAAACTAGCCATGAGACCACCAATATGTCACATTCTTCCCCGGTTGCTTTCCATTCTGCTCCCCCTTATCAAAGAGACAATAGTTCTGCCTGAGATGCCTGACAGCAAATCAGCACCAGTAACAAAAATAAAATAAAATGAAACTTCTAACATAAAACAGCATCGTTAATTCCAGCTTATGMTCCATATTGCTCTTGCTACAACAAAAGCAATGCTTGAGAGGACATCTCTAGATGGCTTCTGTTGCTTCTGGCAGCAGAGGAAGCTCTCCTCTTCAGAAGCATTGGGAGGAATTGGTATTTGTAAGCCTTCTGCTGCTGGATTTGCTCTGGTCAAGATAAAAATGCAAAGGGAATCCAAGGGAAGGAACAAGTCAACAAAAGAAACAGACAAGATGGCACAGACAGGAAAGAGAAAGAATAATTAGAAAACCAGGGAAAACGTTTGTGAGGCAGGACAGAACTTGTAGATAGTGGTAACTTTCAGGTACATAATTAGAAGTTTAGAAGCCCTGCACCTGAAGAGACTATTTGCATCCTAGGGCTCAGGGTCAGTAAATGGCTTTCAGCAGCTTTGATTTAGTGAACAGAACCTTCCACAGAACGCATCCCTTGTAAATATATTTTGCAGAGATACCGTAAAATTTCTCAAGAACATTGTTATAGATTAATGGAGTATGGAGTACTCTTGATGGGGAATTAAGCTATAACAACGCACATCAAAATCTTTACACCGCTACTGTAAAAATACTTATTAAAAGATATAGCCGGCAAAGTTAACCTTTACTTTTATAAAAGGGCTGTGCTGTTCATACCTGGCAGGCAGTCAAATCTGTCTCCACTCTCCTGTCTTGCCCACCTCTCTACAGCTCCTTCTGGGTTAGCTTCTCACTGAAAGTTTAATGTCCTCTCACATCCTGCGGTATATGCACTAAAAACTAGTCTGAACAGCACAGAGAAAGAAGGTGCCTCTCAACACCAAGCATCCGTATCTTACTCTCAAAGGTTCGTCATCTACTTCACTCCCCTTGACTCTCAAAGACAGCTAAACTCTTTTGTAGGATCAAGCCCCCAAAAAGCTACTGAATGGTATATTTTACATAATATAAACACGTATCAGAGATAAAGAGGTGGCCTAAACAAGAAAGCTTCAGTCAGTGTCAATACTTGGGGACAAATCTTGCCCATTTCCTCTTTTAATTGTAGGATGAGCTATAAGGGGAACTAAGCCTTCAGTTCAGTGCTACATGTAACATTCACTACCCTTTCTGAAAGAAGAGATAAAACGGACACAAATACCATTATAAAAGTGGCAGCTGTATTTCTTCAGCTATGCTGTCACTTATGAAAAAACACAGAAGGGTAATACCAAGGGTCCCAGATTGTATTCTCATTCTCAACTAATCCACTGACTGCTTTCCACCTCGGTTCAGTGGGAGCCAAACTGCAACAACCACCACAACATATGAAATCACCTCAGTAATCTGCGTAATCAGGCAGAAAACTAATCAAATCTGCATGAAACTGACTGAATCCCACATGCTATACCACCCACAAGGTCCGGTGCGTTTTGACTGCAACAGAAAATGACAGAGCTATATTCCGAGTGATTCAGGAACACGGTTTTTGTTTTACACGTGGAGAACCACACCCACTACAACCTTGCTTTCTGCACTGCATCCCCAGTTCCCTCAGTCCCTCCTCTCCGTGGGAGCCTTCTGCAAGTTTCTGTCTTCCTTTCCTTTATCCTTGAATGGCAATATCCACAGACACCTTAACTTTACTTCTTAGCTCATGCTGAGGTCTACTTTTCTTACGGTAACGTCTCATATATGCTCTATGCACAGCATCTCTCAAACGTAACTGACTGATGTTTCAAAGAAGGTCATAAAAAGCTATCAGATATTTCAAAAGGAGAAAGAATGTAAATATTTTAAGCGCACTAGCCTTTGACGCCTCTGTAACTGCACTTAGTTGAAACCCCTATCATCCCCACTGGTTCAGTCTGCAGAGCAGTTAGGTATGTGTGAACCATATAAATTCCAGAGGAAACCAAAACAGAAACTCCACTACAGGAACCTATCAGATGCACTCCAACTACTAACAGCAACATAAGGATTCAAAACAATTCCTTCAGACAGCCTCAAACCATGCACACGGTGAGGAAATTCAGTGCAGCAGACCACACCAAATCTAGTCCAAAGTAAAACAAACTTTCAGCTTAAATGTAGGGTAGATGTAGGGCCATAGCCACCAACTGCTGCCATTTACTCATTCACTTCTGTTACACCAAACTACTTGCAAACATATACACAGCCTTAGCTTTCTCCAGGTTCTTCAGTGGCTGTTTACTTTGCAGAAAAGTAGGAGCTGTGGCATTTGGGTTGTTACTGAAATCTTTTTGCTTCATTTACACAGGCATTCAGTGGAAAAAAAGTGCACTTTCCTCTTCTTTCTAAAAGCCAGTTTACACCTTTTCCCCCCCCTTGAAAGTTTCTCCACTCAAACCTGAAGTCCAGATACAACTTAAGTCCAGATGCACAAGTAAAATTGTCCACCCTCCTGTAGTTTACAGCCACACATTAATAGCTGGAAGAACAGTACAACTGGGCAACGACTTTAGAGAAGCAACATCTGACCACATATGGGACTATCACACCATGAAATAAAATATGAGTCTTCAGTTGCCATTCAGTTCTTTGTGATTAACCATAATGGACATGAGGAGGAAAAAAAGAGGGAGAGGAAGAACACTTCATTGCAATATAAAATGTTCCTGAACAGCTGAAAGCAGACCATGAGATAGTCAGACAGATGCAACAAAGATCACGGTAACTCTGTCACCACGAGACCAGCGGCACAAGTGCTGTATTTATGTCTGCAAATACAAAAAGAGCAAACATGCTAACCCTTCTGCAGAAAACGCACACTTTTTCTCTCTACAGTAGGTGCCCGATGCTGCAGTTTGACACTGATGGACAACTCTTTCACCTCCATGAAACCGCACTGAATCTAGCACAGCTCTGCAGATTCGAAAAGAGTTATTAAAGACAAAAGAATTGAGAAGGCACGTGACATATGATGCCTGTTCTAATGAAAACTTGTCTCATTATAAAAATCTGGAAATCACACTAAGTGGAAAACTCATGCTGCATAACAGTGTATTAACAGATTGTTTTTCCAACAAATCACTCAGTATGAAGGAAACACCATTAAGAGATCAACTGAAAAAATCCAAGAGTAGGAAACAATCAAAACTGTATTTTCCATGGCAGAAACACACAAAAAGGAAAAGCTTAAAAAACGAAGGTATAGCTGATTTATGCATAAAAAGAAGTCGATTTATGTATAGGAATAACTTGCTTATCAAGTTTTAAACTTTTATACTCCAAATAGAGAGTTAACATACCTCTAACTTAAAAAGATCATGTTTGGCTCCAGGGACGATGTACTAAACTGCTTCTAGGTAATTCTTTACTGCTGTCTTAATACAAGTTCAATTTAGTCCCTAACACTCACTGTGGACTAGTTTGCCTGTATATGTTTGCCATGCCAAAAAAAAAAAAAAAAAAAAAAAAAAAAAAAACCTCATAATATTGCCTTGAAAACAGGATTTGCTCTTTCATAGAGACCAGCAATAGTAACATACATTATACCCTCTCCAGTGACCCAGAATGCCTTACAAACTGCCTTTCAGAACAATTCATTCCTTATAAAAAACAGACTGAGTGAAATGCAGCAGCTTCTTCTGAAGCAGATACAGAAACATATCTAGGCTAGAGCAAATAAAGAACAGCATTTCCACCTCTGGTGAAAGACTTTTAATTCAGAGGCAATACCCAGCTAACTATTGTTACTGTTATGTTTCTTGGATGAAAACCGATTTAGTCTTGGCCAGAAGATAACATTTCCAGTAACTGGAAACCCAGAGCACTCCAGAGCACAAGACTGGCATAATTCCAAAGTGGCAGCTCACAAAAGCATCACCATTACTTTGAAGAGCATCGCCTGGCAGTACTCTTCGGTAGTCCGACAGCAGCAGCACCTTGCCTACCCCATGCAAGCTCCATAGAAAAGTGCACTAGAAGCCCGCAAACTGGGCTGGACCGCCCATGGAGAACACGCTGCACCATCGGCAACACTTCGAACAAGGACGCCCAACAGGGCGCTGCAAACATCAGAAAACCACGCTTCAACAGAGATGACCACCAGCATGTAAACAACAGTAACTTTTTAAACCCATTCTGTCTTATTCATGTCAGAAAGTTACAAAGAAATTTGCAAGTCACCCTTCTAATCACCACCAGTATTTTACCTAAGTAGATCAAGCCAAATCCTCCCTGGCCGATCTGACTGCCCAGCCTCCATACTTTTCCTTCGGTGTCTTTCAGGATCATGTCTCTTGGGAGAGGAACTGGCAGCTTGCCTCTGCCGCGATCCTTAGGCGGCATCGCACCTTGAAGGGGGAAAAAATGAAAGAAAAAGTTGACTTTTGTCAGAAGAAACAATATCCCTCGATGCCCTTTACCCAAAGGCACCGAGCAGGGGGCCAGCCCTCCGCGCCCTGGGGCAATACCCCTCAGGGCGGCGGCCAGGCGCCGGGAGGCTCTCTCCCCACCTCCCAGCCAAAGGGCCTTTCAGTTGAGCGGCAGGCCGGAGCGGCTCACTCGCAGCGACCTCCCCTCCAACGGCCGACGGGACRGGGGTAGTAAGCGGCCCGCGCTCGGCCCCGCCGCCCGCTCCCCCCACACCCACCTCCGCAGGGCCCCCGCGGCCTTCCCCCGGCGCCGGCCTCAAACTTCCCAGCCGGGAACTTCCCGCAGGCCGGGCCCAGGCGGTGAGCGCCCGCCCGCAGCGGGACGACGAGGAGGAGGCGGGCTGCCGTCTTCCCGCGGGAAACCCCGGGGCGGGGAAGGGCCGGGCCAGCCTCGGCCGGGACGCGGGCTCTGCCCGCCCCGCCTCGCCGCCGGTGGGGCGGGACTCTCTCAGCCGCCCGGCTCTCCTCAGCGAGGCGGTGCCGGGGATGGGGGGGGAGAAGGTGTCGCGCGCCTCCCTCCTGCGCGCGCGGTTTCCCGCTTTTCCTCAGCCCGCCGGCCGCTCGGCGCAGCGCTCCCCCCTGAGGCGCCGGCACTTCGCTTCAGGGGGAAACGGAGGAGTTAGATGGCGCACCCGAGCCCGCCTGAGGCCCAGTCGCTTCGGCTCTCCTTTCTTTCAAGCTGCACTTCACAAGTGAGGAATTTCCCCCCCCCCCCCCCTTAAAGTGCTTTGGTACATATAGAAGTAGTTGATCAGACTGTTCCCTGCCCGAGGTGAAAGGGGGGGGGGGGGTTGCGTGTGCAGCAAGGACTTCAGGAGCTGTAGTGAAGTCACCGAGCTGTCAGGGTGCCACCCCTCAGTCAGGTCACTTCATTTTTACCTCAGGATCTTTCCATCATAGGTCCACCACCTTTTTTATTCCAAGATTATTTCTACACACAAAGAGGAAGAGGCAACGGCCACCTCACAGGCCAGTCAGCCATTGCTCCAGGCAGGTACAGATACAGCTGACCCGGAGGTGGATCAGCCCCATCACGACCATCAGCTTGTGAGTTGGTAATAAAGGACACAATGAGGTGGTTTTTTTTTTTTTACTCCCCAAGCTCATAGGGCATACCTCTGATCACAAGCCACCATCTTGTGCAAGCTTTGCTTTATTAATAGGATTCACTCACCCAGCCAGCACACTACACCAAGGTAGAGGTGACTGGGGACCACCACATCTTCCCAGCAATAACTACAAGTCCTTTTACCAAAAAAGAGGTTCAAGAACAACCAAAATCCAGAACATCTTCAACAACCACATAATTTGCAAGTGACCTTAAAAGTAGTAACACAGATTATGACTGCAAAGTATATATTGCCATCAGTAGAGTAGGCCTTAACATAACAACCCTTTCTGCTTCATCAGTCTTGCAGGCTTTGTAGTTTTACTATTGCTGAAAGKACCAGCTAAAGAATAGCCAGGAGAAAGCTCAGCCATAAAACAAATTCAAGATTACCATAAAGCATTTCATAGGGTTTCTCCCCTTTGCAACAGCTGTCAAAAGAGGTTGTTGGAGGGTGGTGTTGGTTGGTTTGTTTTTTTTTAAAAAAAAAAAAAAAAAAAAAAAAAAAAAANAAGAAACAAAAACACAAAACAAAACCACAGATGCCCAGTGCTGCATCAAAGAAACCATTACCACTCACTGGAGAGAGCTAGCACCTTTATTCACTGAGACCATTTGGGCAATGCTCTCAGGATATCTGTCACTTGGGATGAGAGCCACCATTCTGCCAYGCTCGAAGGATCTTTTCAGAAGAAAATTGTCTTCAAATAGTTGCCTGGGGATCAGAGAACCAGCCTCTGTTTAAGGAGAAAGCTTTTTTGTTCAACTTTTGCAAAGATGTATTCACATGATTAAACTGAAACAGAAGCATGTATTAGAGGGCTTGCTGCTTCTGAACTATCTTCCCCCACCCACAAAAGTAAAACGTCAGGAGAAGAAAATGAAACAAATCAGATGAGGTTTGCATTTGTCTTCTAGGCATTTAGCAGATACCAGTGATAGCATTAGCTTGCTGGCAGACACCTACATTTTTATATAGTTTAAGGCTTTTTTTTTTTTTTAATAGAAACAGGAGAGAACACCATAACAAATCAAAACACTCAAAATTTGTAGAAATTATGTGGAGAAAAAAAGATTAATTACGAATAAATAGAAAGATACRTGATCCTAAAGAAACAAAACTGATTAGATATTCATACTTTTATTTTATTTTTAAGTACACAAGAAATGGAGTTGATTTCCCTTTTGTTCCCACAAAACCATTTAGAATACTCCAACATCAGGAAGTTAGTGGAATACATTCATTTAATGAAAGGTTGGGCTTCAGTGCAAAACTTTACAGTTCAGAAATATAAGTTGTTTTGAGCTTATTTAGTGCTTTTTATTCATGAGCAAGGATAAGATCACAAAAAGAAAACAAGTTCATGCAGTTCTGAGGAATAATGAAGTCATCAGAAAAGGCTATTTCAAAAAGAGTCATTATAAGCTAATAGCAAAACTAAAAGTAGAAATAAATACACAAGGGTCTATTTCATTGTTAATGAATACAGTAGCATATGTAATCTATTACCATTTTTGAAAACTTAAGTCAGGCTACATAACATCACTTTGAACTCATACAACACAGATACATAGGTAGCTGAGGTTTAAGGCATTTAGTTTTTAAAAGAAAGTTTCCTTGTACAAGTAAAAGAAAAGAAATTGCAAGTCTACAGCTTGAACTCCATCCAAATGGAAGAGTATCTGAAGTCTTAGCGATCTTTAACATCATGCAGCTCTTTCACAACTTCCRCAGTTTAACATTATCATGTAGTATAAAAAGGTTTAAGATATATACCATACAAGTCACAGAAAATAGTTGTGGGTTTGTGGGTTTTTTGTTGGGTTTTGTTGTTGTTTTGGTTTTTAGACAGAGAACAGACATATGGTTAAAGATTTTGAAGCTTTTATCATTTGTTACAAGAGTTAGAAAACCCTTAAAGACAAGAGCACAGGAATGTAACAGAGACTAATAATATCACTCAGGGGGAAGAAAAAAAAAAAAAAAAAGATTTACTAAAAAGAAAAGTTTCCTGCACATACCTAGCTACTCCTGAAGAATGAATTTGTTTGTCACTTAAATCCAGTTGTTTTATAAACAACTATAACTAGTATAGTAGGACCACAAAATAAACATATGCAAACATCACTAACAAATTTTTCATACAAGTCTGTTCTGGACAAGGCAAAGCAAAAAAAAAAATAACACATACAACTTTTCAAAAATCAACAAAGATCAAAGACTTTACCTGAGAAAAACTCTAATCAGATTAGAACTCAATGCTGCCCCTTTTGCCCTATAAATAGCACATTCATGTGTTTTGTGGGCGGGACTAAGAAAACCTCTTTTCCTGTTGGGCTGAACTGGCGACAGGGCTTTTTTTTTTTTTTTTTCCTGCTTATCATCAGCCAATTAGCAACCCTCCCAAGAAACATGAGCTTCATTTAGTCAGGTTAAAGCCTCCATTGACTCTTCACAGTTGCTTCAAATTAGCAGTTTGGGGATATAAGGTAAGGGGGATGAATGGCCAAAATAATTATAGATACAAGGGTGTGTTTTTTGTTTGGGTGTTTTGTTTTTTTTTTTTCGTGAAAGCCTAATTATGATGGAAGCAATTTCCCTTCAAGGTGATACAGCCAGCATTACTGCTAAATTCAAGAATCCTTATAAGAGAAAGGCGTGTATGCTAATAAGAGTAAAAATATACAAATCCTGCCAGCATACAACTGAAAATGCTACCAAATTACTGTTATTTTACTTCCTAATGGCACATTGCTGCAAACAGCTGAGGGCCACAGGCCCTTCTCATGAAGAATCTATCCCTCGTACAGCTCAGGTGGGCATTTTCTTGTTACTCAGAATTATATATTAGAAGTGGTGGAAGAGTCTCTGTTTGGATGTTTGCTTTAGTGCTCCTGGTATCTTCAGAGTTTTGTTCATTTGTTTTGTTTGGTGTATGCTTACTGATACATAATACGTGAGGAAATCTGAGCTTCTCTGCAGAGTTGGTACAGGTATGGTCACTGTTATATTACTGAAAAAGAAAATGGTGGTGCTATACTTTTTAGGTTATTTGGTGATTCTTGCCAATACCCTGGGCTGGCTCTTCTGCAAGGTAAATACAGTGATCTAGTTTTGGGGTAAAGATATGAGTGTAGATCACTTTACATAGTAGATCAAAGTTACGTACCCAAGTAACTTTTGAACGTATGGTTCTGCTGTCTAGCTATATATTCAGGTGTCTGGTGCTATTTAATATCTGGCCTTTTGGATTTGTAGGTACCTAAGAGGCACTTTGAAAGTTGGAAGTGAACCCGTAAGGTACAAACTTTGGAAGTTTTATCCTGATCTGTGGCTCAGAAGCAGCACCCTACTCCTAATATTTTTTTCCAGAATAAGTTCTAGAGGGTGACAAAAAGTTATGCTGTGTTATTATGGGTTGCATTTAAAAAGTGTGGTGAGATTCTCGGGGAGTGAGTGTTTTCTTTAAGTCTTTAATAATACAGCAAACTGGTTTTTATCTCTGCCCTGAGGCTGTATTTGTTTCTGTCTTTGTTTTAAAGCGCTGTACATTAAACATTTGGTCCATTTTCCATTTATTTCAATCCTTTTTTTTCTCCTTGCTCAAACCTAAGCTTGAGTGTAAAAGATTTCAGTCAATTATATGAAATCTTGCAGTATCACATACACAACGCCCCTTAAATTTGTTACAGTAGGTGAGCAACTTGTAGATTCTCTCACTGTTGCATTGTGATGCTTTTGTGGTATTTAACACTGACATTTTAGTACTTCCACATTTAATTCCCCACCTCCACTCCAGATCTCCTTGTTGCTTAAAATAGCATGGCTAAATTTACACTAGAGATGTAGCATCTCTGTATTAAGACCATTGACAACAAGGCATCAAGTTTCAGACTGCTTCCCAGTTTCTGTTGAGAAATCTATTTGTGTTCGTGCATCTGTGCAGAGTCCCATGTGCTTGCTGTGCTTATTCAGTTGTCGCTGTGCTTGCTGCCAGTTTCTTAGAACTTTTAAAGTAATTACTTTTTGCAGTATCAAGGGATCTCCAACATCCAGGGGGCATGTTGCTCAACTCAGTCATTGTCTAGGTGCATTGACACCCATTTTAAAGACTCTTGACTCTATTTTGTGTGACTGGCCCCATGATTGAGATCACATAATTACAATAATTAGGAAGCTCACCTCAGGATATTATCAGAGCAACCCACCCAAACCTAAGTCCATATGGTTTGAAATAGCTAATGAGTCAGTTAATGTGCTATGTCCAGGAGTAATGGACACTCAATATGGATGGCATGAAGACATAATTTACCAAGTTCCTGACTGATTAAGGTTCTCCACGTAGACAGTTCTTGTATTTTGCATCTCACAATAAGTTCAAAGTATTAAAGGCCTTTACATGTTAAACAGAGCAGAAGAAAACAGCTGAGACTTTTAAAAGGCAGGCAAGAAATTAGTCCTCTCTTTAAAGAAAATGCAAAAAACTGTAGATCTTAGAACTTTCATCTTAAGTATAATACTGCAAACAAATTATTTGAAAAGCTCTATTAAAGTACAGGAGGTGACAATGGCAATAGGTGACATTTGCTTTAATGCCACGTAGCCTGAATGAATGAATGACTCCCACACTGTCCTTTTACCGAAAAATTAATTCCTTCTATAGGGGCTGCTTTAGCCTCTGTAACTTGCCTACCCAGTCTCCCTTTAACACTTGTCTTGCTACCAATACAAGAAAAACGTGTAATCAGTTCTACATCCTGAACTAACCAGGACAGGGAATTAATACAACGAGGTCAAACCTTCTGGCAACAAAAGCACCAAAAGCCCTGAAACAGAGAAGAAGTGATGTCTGGTTTTTGAATGAGCTACAGAATCTGTCTGTCCAGTCAGGGTCAGGATTCCTCTCCCCAAGTCTGTTCATGCTCTTGCATCACTTTAATGGCTGTTGGGATGAGATGTTACTCCTAGTTCCTACCACTATAACTGAAAAGACAGTCAGACCCTGGGTGTGTTCCTTATCTCGTCTTGTATCTCAGAGGTTTTACTGCTCATACCTTTAGAAAGCAATTATTTATGAGCATTGAAGAAAAAGTGTTTTCTTAGCCATGTTTGTTCACTTTCAGAAATGTGTAAAGAGATAATGTAAGTTTATTGTTGTTGTGGGAATGGATTGTATTTGCAGGGAGAGCAGAATGTCTAGTGGTTAGAGCAGAGAAAGGGATCAGGAATGATTTTCCTTATGGGAGTAGTTTCAGGCATCCTAATCCTGGCTCTGCTACTGACTTGACCTTACACAAATAATTTCATATCTGTTTCATTTTATGCATCTGAAGCAGTCCGGGTGGCTTGTCTTAAGGCACTGAGATTCTCAGGTGAGAGTTACTGTGCATGTATTATTGCCATGGCTATTGCCATGTTCATGGTGGTGAACATTAGCCCTACCTTATCATGGCCATGTGATGCATTAGAACTGGTTTCCCATATAGGCAGCTTAAATGTATGTTGTTCTTTCTGTCATTGTTTCAAGCATTTTTTATTTGAGCTTCTCCCCTCCAAAACCAAACACATATGGAACACATAAAATTTGCATGAAGTTAAAGTTGTCACAGCCTTGCAAAGAAAATAAGTATGTTTGCCCCCGCTGGCGTTCTTGTGCATTTTATCCTAGGCATAAAAGTAAAGACATGCTGGTCCAAAAAGCAGGAGGAAGGTTGCTAAGCTTCTGTAGTGGTTATTACTTAGACACTAGGCCTTTTCAAAGGATGTCTAGGAATGCAAATGAAGGAATTGCAAGAATATTAGCAGTAGCACACCAGTGTTCTTGGTCTACAGGAAGCAGTGACTTCTTATTTTTCTATACAGCGGTGTATGTGAAAAGGTTTAGAGAAACAAAGAGGAATTTGGCAAAAGCACTCAGGGAGAAGGTGCATATACTCATTTAAGTCTTTCCACTTCTGAGATTATTCTCATAAAGTTGTTTGAGAAGGGAAACTCATCTGTCATAGCATTCATTATTCACATATCAATGCTACTTTATATATATAAACTTCATTAGGATGATGGGATATATTAAATATGACTCATTTTACTGCAAGATTGATTTTTTTCCTGACCTCAGAATAAATATTGATCTTCATGATCTTTAAATGTAGTGCAAAGTTCATTATATTAATGGCATATTAATAGAATGTAGCCCTGACCATGCAATATTAATATATTTGCATTGTTATTTCTCAGATCCCATCCAGAAGGAAAGAGGCAGGGTGCTGATGCCTTCTTTCCCAGGAGAAATCAGGAAGCCATTCATTTTAATGACTGTTCAGACTGCTTTCACTTTGTTGTTGTGCTTTGGTTTTTTGGTTTTGTTTGTTTGTTTTGTTTGTTTGTTTTTAATTAAAAACTGGTGAAGTGGCAAATAGATTGTATAATACATCTAATAAGATAGTGATGTGTCGCTTTTCCAGAATGCCCAGGAAAGCAAGGCACTGTCCTTACCTGATAGTGCTCTACTACCCATTGCCATGCAGTCAATTCCATGAGCAGCACCATAGTTGTGCTATGCTCCTAGAAAGGAGACTGATGGGGTAATTTGATGGTTTTGGATTCAGTATCTGGGGCTCTGATTTCTCCAATAATCATTATAGTAATTTCCTTAACAGCTGCTTTTTAAAAGCAGTTAGCTTATTCAAGGGGGCTTTGCCCTACTTGTGTGACTCTCTTTTTTTTCCCTTCTTTTTTGCATTTATAGTGACTCTTGAAAATCCAGGCTTAGAACTGCTGTTCTAGTGATTGGCTGAAACAGGGCAGATCTGTTGTTTTTAAATATTCCTCATAGAGTAACTGTATATGACTTTTTTTAATGAAGTCTGCTCTATAAAGAGCAAGGATAAGAGATCATGCATTGAAATAACCTTTAAATAATACTGTATGGTTTCTAGAGGTCCTGAGAAAACAATGCCCACTTAGATAGAGGAGGAATACTTGTATGCCTTTTATAAATGCTGTTTTGTGAGCGGTCTTTCTGTTTAATACATGTTTTGAGTGTTTTGTGTCAGGTGACATAAGTCAACAGGGAAGATGACAACTTCCATTCCCTAGTTTACAGACAGCAAGGAAAATAAATGTGTCTAGTATGACGTATTACCATACGGAAAATACTTACAATTAAGAAAGGAAAGTGATTTGAGCAACTAAAAAACTGGTAGCCTGACTTTAACAGTTTGCAGCTTTAGAACTAATTTTGAAATAAAGAATAACAACAGTGCGTGATGATAAATGGAAAATGGAATAAAATGCAGTATTGCTTTGCATCATGCTAGACTAACTTGCTGTCTATCTTTGCTAATAAAACTGATATGCTAGACAAGAGAAGTGTGATAGAACCAATTCGTTTGGACTTCAGCCAGGCATTTAATACAGAATCACATGGGAAATTATTAATTAAGCTGGAGAATGTGTGAATAAGTGCAAAAAGTGTAAAACAGTGGAGAAATGGGCAAGGAGTAATAAACTGAAAGGGGAAATTGTGAATGACAAAGATGTTACGAGTTTCCTAAGGATCTACCTCAGGACCTGTTCAGTTCAGTATTACCAATTTCATGAGCAGCAACAGCAGAATAGAAATGTCCTTATACAATTTGCTGATGAATATAAAGTTGTGAGGCACTGGAGTATTGGTGTAAGAGAAATAGAACAGAATTTAATAATACAAAATTTGAGGCTATGCATTTTGAGACTGCTAGTTTGGAGGAAAAAGAGGAGAATCACAGAGTGACCGTGGGCTGGTATGTGACTTAAGAAGTCTGAAGAAAAGTCAGGCCTGATTCTAGGTTGTATCGGATCAAGTAGTTTTATTATGAAATTCAGAATACGTATTTGGTAGTCTTCCATTGAGAATTCATCTTTATTGTCCTGTATATTCCTTAAGTGTTAAATCATGAATGTTATCTCTAAAACAATGCAGGCAAAGGGCAATGATCATATTCAGTTCTACTGTGGAAAGCAGACCTAGATCATGACCGTGAATTGAGTTGGAAGAGGACGACTTCTGCTGGAAACCGGWTCTTGTAACAAACAGATTTGAAAAGAAGTTGTAAAGAAATTTCTTTCCAGAGGTAGAGTAAGCAAAATTATATAGTTTTTCAGACGTTAGGTGTGTTGAGGGGTAGGAACACACAGAAACTCCTTTGCATCAACAGTAAGTGGTAGGGAATTAATTAACTTGATAGATGAATTAGGAGCTGGGCAGAGGACAGAAAGGGGATATTTGTTTTGTACCTCGAGAAATAACATCAGAAATACCATGAAAGGTAATAGTGAGGTCAAGGGTAATATTATGTGAAGTATTTTGGGATATGCAGGATTAGATTTTTGGAATCAACCTATCCTATTTCTCTACTACTTCATGATGTGAAGACCTATTACTTGGGTATACTTTCATCCCTTGCACAGGAAAAAAGGCAAGAACTGCTGAGTTTAGAGATAATTTTGTTTTTTCCCCATGGGATTTTCTAGAAAAAGGAGAGATTTCAGCCCATTTAAGCACCATTATTAGTTTGGTGCTTCCAAAGTATAGCGATACAATAAGGGTTATGGACTATTCGAGTAAATTAAGACAGCAGCATTTAAGTAGTATTTCGGTAACATCCTGGGCTCAGTTTGTCCCAGAAGTTTTCAAGGGAAAATCGGACCTGTTTACTTGTTGACTTAATATTTTGATGAAAATGTAACTAGAAAGATACATTTGCATTTTTCTGTGATTTTAAAAATTAGTAACTACATTTATATATTGCGGATATCAACAGAAACAGTTCATGTACATTACTGCATATATAATATACTGCATATGGTACTGTTAATTTGCTTGTTTGTATGTCTATCTGCTCTTTGCATATCTGCTTCTGTGTGTGGTATTTTATTGGAGCACATATGATTTGAAGAAGCTGATTGCCTGCTGTGGTATTTATCCTATATAAATTCTACATTAAATGACAAATTTTAGACCCATCAGAGACAGAAGACTAAGTCCATCCATTGAATTCCTATTTGTATTATTACTTTCTAATGAATTCTGTACTACAGCAGGTGTCAAATCATATCTGTTGTTTTGCAGTCGAGTATGAATAGAAGATGTATTGCTATTGCAAATGAATCTAATATGAATCTAATGAGCAGTAATGAGCAACTGTTTTGTCATTATTGAGGCAACCACTGTGATGCTAATAAACTCTCATTTCTGCTCTTTAGAAAAAAGCACTGACCAGGATTTATAACATGGCCTTAATGTCCCAAAAGCCTGAGGCAAAAGAGAAAAGTGGAACCCCTAAACTGAGCATAATTTAGTCATTTTCTATGTGGCAGTCCTCTTATTTTCTCTTATTAAACTAAACCTGGTTTAAGTCTTTCAAGCTTTCTTACATTTGAAAGGAAAAAAATGAAGAATGAGTGTCTATTAAAGGAACATAAAGTTAAGAAGATGGGCATTCTGCCTTAATTTTCTTTAATGTAAGTACACTAATTCCATACTTCTACACTTGACAGTGCTTTTGTAATAATAAAGGCAACTATGTGCAACTGTTTTAAAAGCAGTCACTTTAAATGTAACAGGCCATTAAATCAATATAGAACTGTAATATATTTTGGGGGAAATATCACAACTGTCTCTTAATTGAAACTTCATTTTTTATTTTTTAATTTATTTTTGTTGCCTGTGGATCATAAGACTGCTGAATAAACAAAAATACCTTTGACACAATAGCATCAATAGCTTACTACATAACTGATACATAAACGAGTTCTGCCTCCTGTGTGGCTTTGCCTTTTCCAAGTATAAATAATACATAGAATGATACATAAAGCTGTGTAAAAGGGACAGCTGGGTACATGGTACTTACAAGTGGAGCACAGGAAAACGAGTCAGCACTGCTTTTCTAAAAGCTAAGTACTATACTTCCATCAAAAAATAATGCTTCTGTGTATATAGTCTTCATGGACTCATCTTTCTGTGCAATAAAGCTAGATGCACTGTAGAGATTCATTTCAGTATTTCATTTGGAGGTTTGAACTATTCTGTGTAGGGTACAGCTGTTTGTTTTACTACAGTACACTCCATACTTGCTTTAACTGCTGAATGGAGACTATATTGCCAATATTTAAGGTATTATATAGACACAGCAGTGAAACTGTGAATTCGTGAGCAAGCCAGGGGATGGGCATTAGGACAAATTACAGCAATCATCGTTCAAAGTTGCAAATCGGGCGTCAAAGGTTGTATGAAAGCCGTAAACTGTTCCTTCCATGCTGGGGTATTAAAAGGACTTTTGGCCTGCTGAGCAGTAGCTTGCAATAGTTCTCATTTACTGACATTTCAATTCCATCTCCATGCCTAAGAAGGGAGGGGAGCAGGAAGTCAGGATGCTGCTGGCTTTCTATCAGTTGCTCTGCCAATGCTGTGTTGTCAGCTGGGTAGGCCACTACATTCACCTTCTCTTCCCATCATCAATAATATATGGATCATATTTACTTACCCTTTAGGTATATCACTGGGTTAGTTTTTTAGCAATGCTTCATGTGCAGAGTTGAAAAATGCAACTCAGCTTAACAGCATCAGTATCCTAGAACTCACCAGGAAATACCTTTCTAGATACATTCACTCCAAAATTCACATAGCTTCATTCACTCCGAAAGGAGTCAGTTCTCATACTCCACAACTGTTCTGTAACACAAACCAAAGTATGACAAGGGGAGACAATCAGGAGCTTTGCTTCAAAAGTATAACCCTAATCTGAACTAAACCACTGGTGGAGATGCATCCATAGTTTAGAAGAAAAGGTGAAGCAAGAACAGGTCCAGTTCTCAAGCATTACTATTAAACCACCGTCTTTAGACAGGAGAGTCTGCAAGTCGCACATGATGATAAAAGGACTTTGGTTATAGAAAGCTTTCGTACAAAGTATCTGATTTCTCTTTGTGCATTATGGTGTAATGCACTGTATTAACTTCTTCATTGGGGATTTGATACCTTAGATGATACATAAGTTCTTGTGACACATCACATCTAATGAAGGCTTTCATGTTGCTCATGGAATTAATTGTACCATACATACAAGTTACATTTTGAAGGTGTAAATTAATATTGCATAAAAGTTCAAGACTATTTATATTTCACTTTGGTAACTATAATTTCACAAAATCATAGAATTGAGGCCAAAAAGGACCTCTTGAGGTCATCTGGTTCAACACCATTACACAAAGCAGGACCAATTCTGAAGTTATATCAATCTTTGAAGTTAAATCAAATTATTCAGGGCCAGAGCTTCCCTGTCATTTGAAAGCTGTAATAGTTTGTTATTGAATGTCTGGCAGTTTTATTACAATTTACATTTTTTCTGATTGCTCTCATCTGCAGTAATAACAGACATATATTACAGTGGCATCCGCAGGCCTTTGTTAGGACTGGATCTTTCCCATAGCAAACATGGTAGAAATAGGGAGGTAGAAGTGGCTACTCTCCGAAATGTAGCTTATGATCACAAGGTAAAAATGTTTTGTGGTAGTAGAAGCCATCTTTCTGTTGCTTTGTTTGTACAGCACCTTATAGACAATGTCTGGATTCATGTCTCAAGCTCATCTGTGTGCTATGTGAATAGTAAGAACACATGGGGTAAATTTTCCTGTTCCCAAATGAATCTATCAGTGGAACACATTCATCATTTCATTCGACCAAAACCAACAAGCTTTTACTGGCTACCTTTAAGAAAAATATGCGCAAGTACTCATTCAAGTCTATACATGGTAACCTAGCAGTGCATATATTATTATACATCTTGTATACGTCAGTTTGAAGTATTTTATGATTTAATTAATGTGAATATCATTTACATTTCAGTAGTGGTCCATAGCTCTTTATATTGAGATACCTATAGCCTCTATAAATACTGTTTACCTACTTCTATAATGTCTGTGTTTCAGCATCACTGGGGAAGATGGGCTCAAGATATTAAGTTATAAATTTTTTGGAGAAATGGTGAACTGGATGTAGCTAATGAATGGATTACAGAATTTTATGCCAGAAGCAGCAAGTGTAAGGGTCTCTTCATCTGACAGTCTTTTTTTTTTTTTTTTTTTGCTTATAAATTTTGCTCACCTAGAAAGACAAAGTAGTTATTAACTCTGAAACCACCTTGTCATGTAATTGCTGAGTAGTAGAAAGCTGAGCTGAATGTTTCCTTAGACACTGTCACATGTTTGCAGGGTCAATTTCATTTTGCAGTAAGGAGTTGTGCAGTGGCCATTCTCATGCTCTCTGGCTACAATTCTGGAAGCTCTGGACAATTCTTTGAGGTCTCCCATACCTTCTGCAGTACTGAAACAGAGCAGAGTTGTTGCATGTGTGAGGCTACAGAGGTCCAAGGGGACTCGAACAGTTGAATATTCAGAGAGGATTCTGCTCAGTTAGAGTCCAAGTGGCAGAAACATTCCCGAAGATTAGATGAGAATGGAGAAAAAGTTGTCAGAAAGGGAGCAAAGGAGAGCTCATTGTAGTTTTTACAGCATTATGCATAAATCACAAGAGACTCACATGGCATCATCACTAGTATATAGATTACAAGAATCTCCCTTTGGTGGGGGCATAAGGTAGAGAGCAGATGGTCAAGGCTTTGTATTGTCCACCTTGCAGCCAATGTTCTGGAGTGGCCTGTGGGCGGAGTGGCTTAGGTAGGAAGGAGATTGGTACTGAAATTTGGGGCAGGCAGGTTTGGGAAGCAATTGTTGTTTAGACCATCTTTGAATTCTTTAGTTACGCAGGGAACTTTCCAGCAGCACTACCAATGGTGCAGAGACTTCGTTGTTCTGGGTGTACTGTTTGCAAACTGTGTCAAGCCCCACTTGGAAAATTGCACCGAGAGGATAAAAGCAACTCCAAAATAAAGCACTGTAACTGAAATAACTAGAAATTCAGCTGAGATGACTACAATTTTTCTTGTATGAGACAAAACTGCCTTACTGCCTTGTATAAGTGTCTGTCCCTGACATTGTCATTATATCACTACGGTGACCTACTGTAGTTGAGTGGTTCATCAGATCGAGGCTTTATGGAAAGTAGATTGTCATGGGAAGGCATTTGATGAAATCCCTTAAGGATATAAATATCATTTGCAGGAATCCAGAGGCATGTCTTTAGGAAAAGAAAAAAGGTTTCCTTCCAAGAACCCTAGTCTTCATATGCTACTACTTTTCACATAAATAATGAAACAGCTGTTTAGCATAACCATTGAAGGCATGTACTAACTTTGTTTACATACATACCAAACCCTAGACAATCTCCAGAGACATCCTTCCCTTTGGTTAGGGCTCTCTTCTCTGTCCTGCTGCCTCCTCTGACTAAATGTCAACAACAAATTAATCAAGGGGTCATTAAGCTCTGACAATCTATTCCAGTCCATCCCCTTGTTCACATAGAATAGAATCATAGAATCTTTAGGTTGGAAAAGACCCTGCCGATCGAGTCCAACCGTAAATCTAACGCTGCCAAGTCCACCACTAAACTGTGTCCCTAAGCACCACGTCTACACATCTTTTAAATACCTCCAGGGATGGTGACTCAACCACTTCCCTGGGCAGCCTGTTCCAGTGCTTGACAACCCTTGCGGTGAAGAAATTTTTCCTAACATCCAGTCTAAATCTCCCCTGGCGCAACTTGAGGCAGTCTCCTCTCATCCTATCGCTTTTTACCTGGGAAAAGAAACCCGCATACACATGGCTCACTTCCTGCCTCTGTGGGGCTGGAGCAGGGAAAAAACCACACCTTCCATTCTCCCCTGTTACACCACTGCCTGTGTACACACACAGTAAGTCAGTAAATCTTCTCTGTTGTATCCTTTCTGTCAGTGTGGCTCAGTTCAGCCACCTGATGGAGTTTAATGCTTGGGGAAAGGGTGCTGGAAACTAGCTGACATCCTAGGAATTTTGGTGAGAGGTTTTGGTAGACATGCAGCTAAATTTCTGGAAGAGGTGGGCATGAAACATTGTAAGGAGAAAGTAGTAGCTTTAGCTATACAACAGTTGTATGCAACATAGCTTTATAAAGTTATATTGAATTGTATTTGCATTCTTATGAAACCGTTATAAACACTACAAGAGCCATGTGTAAACCAGCAGCAGTATCACCATATAGATAGCATCCCATTCAGATTGAGAAATACAATCTTGCACTTTTTCTCTGTTAAAGAGCTGACCCTAGTCTTAAGGAGTGAAGGGCACCTGAGTCCAAATGAGAGAGACAATATGCATAAAGAAAATGGAGTTACATTCCCTATTCTAATAGGTGGCAGAAAATCTATAAAGAAGCTCTTCGTAAATTTGTTCACAAGGCATGTGAAAAAGCAATAATGCAGCCAAGGTAAATGTTACCCATACAGAAGATGTGCCTACCCTCTACTAACATTACAGAAGGGCTTATGTGTACGGCACAGTACAGTAAGAATATATGTATAAGGAGCACCACAAGCAAAGGTGATGGCCTCCAGGGAATCCTTGCTATCAGCTTTAATCCAACACCGATCTGGGCTTCGAAACCTCTGCAGTGCTGCTAAGCCTCCTTCACAAACCCTGGAACCACAGATTTTAAAGCATATTGTGTGGGGAATGGCTTCCCATTGCATCAACCATATAATGCATACCTGGCCACAGGCTCTCCTTCCTCTTCCAGGAGGGAAAGATGGCCAGTCACCAAGTATAGATGTTCTCAGATGTATGGCTACACACAATGCATACTGACAAATAGATTATTTTTCTCCATGGAAAATAGCCAGATTATTTTAAAGAGGCTTGATGACACACAGCCAAACGCTCCCAGCCAACAGTTATGAGATGAAGTTAATGGTCAAGTCACAGGATTGGGAGAAAGGAAGCAAATCCATACCTCAGCTTTCCAAAACTGGGGTTACTTTAAAATGTCTAGAAACCATTTTGGTTTGCCTTGAGTACTGACTCTGTGAAATATGAAGTATGGAAGAGAGGAAAGATTTGCAGGTGTCTTGTGAGATTAATTTCTTGCCTACAGGCTATAAAAGTAATCTTTCTTTTAGAGTAAATCTCTATTAGCTCTTCCATCCTACCAAGTTATGACAGGCCACAGATTTGGCCCCATTGACTAGGTTGGGTGTGGAAATTACGGGGTGAAGTTTTATAGCTTGTGATTATTTGAACAGATGATCGCAGTGGCTGTCATAGCCTTTGCATCTCTGAAATTTCTAGACCTTTCAACTGTATGCACTGTCAGGCAAAGGTGTACTCACTGGATATTTGTAACCCTGGTTGCCACTCCTGTTTCATTAAAAGGAAGCTCTGTTCCCCACCTTTGTATAGTTGCTCCTAATGTGAAAATAGATGCCATCATCCAGTGACCTGAACATTTTAGCTGTAGCCTATTGTTAATCAGATATATGCATTGTTTCTGGTTTCATAGCAATTGTGCTCAGTAGTTTAACATAACTTTGTAATCCAAATAGAAATCAGTTCAGTCTGGTTTACTGTCCTGCAGAAGGTACTTGTTCCCTACAATTAGATGAATTGGAATTGCTTAATTTTCACAATACTTTCTTTCTGTTTCTAAGTTCTCAAAGTTTCCCTCAAGCTATCAGCGATCTTGTCATTCTCTAGCTCTCATCTGCTTTGTTCCTTGACTCTGTAGAGAAGTTTCACTGTGACTTTTAAATCCCTTTTTTAATAGCTAAATGCACAAGGGAGTGAGGTTCATTTCTAGTTCTTGGGAGATATTTCTTGTCCCCAGTTCTTCTGTACTATTACAGGCTTATTTTTTGGCAAAAGGAAGATTAAGATAATTCCAAACACACTCTCTGGGCACTACTATGTATTTCTTGACTGCTCAATACTGTGATGCTTTTGTATTTGTCTAATGCAAGGCTTTAATTTCATCAGTGTTCTTACGCAGGCTTCCTGATTAAATAAGAGTGTACGCTTGGTAACTGCCCAGATGACTTTTGGTCTGTTTTGAGAATGGCCTCTCTAGAGGGTCTTAGTAACACTGAGCAAAAACTTGGTGTCAGTCCATGGCAAAAAAGTTACCTTGCCCTGTGGAAACCCTCCTGCTCCCTTGTTTTCGCTCATCTCCTTCAGCGAGCAGTTGCTGTCATGAGCAACCTGCTGCTTAGTGCAGAGAGCCTTAATGCAGCTGTGCTTGTGATCCCTGATGAGCTTCACGAGGGACTACACTGCAGCCCTCAGAGGAATTTGCTTCTTAAGTTGAGCTCTATCCTTCTCAGAGCCACGCTGCCCTAGATGACACTGTGCTGCTGATGTTGAATGTTGCTGTAATGCAACCGCGTGAGGCAGGCTGATGAAAAAGTCATTATAATTTTCAGCTAGAAAAGGCAGAACTTAAGCAAGTGTCTAAGTGTTAAAAGATTTATGTTCTTTTCATCAGCTAGTCTGAGATGTTTTGTACAAGGCCATTTGGTAAAGTTCAAGGGTAACTTGATTTTGAAATTTTTGTTATTATAGCAAGGAGAGGTTTTTTTTCCCTGATGGAAAAAGAAAAATTGCTGGCATAATATAGCTTTTTTTAAAAAAATATTTAAGGGAAGGAGGAGGAGGCTTGTGGATTAGACAAAGAGGTCATTTCTAAACAGAGAAAGCATAAAAACCATCTCTCTATTGAACCCTGTAGTTGGGGACAAAACAGTTTTATGAGACTATTGCAAACAATCACTCTGATAAAGACACAGGCTCAGCCTCTGCAGAATGGTTCTAGTGACAGTCATTCAGCTTCTGCTTTGTGCAGGGAAATCCAGAGAACAGAAGGCAAAGGACGTCCAAGTGTAGTAAGTAGAAAAAGGGTAATAGATACTTTAGATTCCAGGTTTAAAGAGATTGTAAAAAGAGAAGTAAAAGAGAATAAGGAAAGAACCTAGCTTTTTATTCTTTTGGGCAAGAATGTTGGAGACTTCTGTAACTTCAAGGAACTTTGTTTTCAATGTCTGGAATGATTTTTCATTGATTTTTCCTGAGGGTTCCCCAAAATGTATTTTTAAGGTGCGGTGGATAAACAAAATATTCTTTGCAGCTTCTCATTCCAGCTTTACAGTGAAAACATTGTAATAAATACAGCACGCATGCAAAACATCTGTCAGAACCTGACATTATTTCCTCTTTATAGCTCAGAGTGGTTTTTCATTAATTGGTTGTAAAATGAAAATATCAAAAAGCTTGTTCAAAATGCACAGTAAAAACCATAAATGCTTAGAGGGCTGTGTTTGTAAGTGTGATTTTTCATGCTGACACTTGAATGAGTTATGAAATGCAAGCGGATGAAACAGAAATGTAGACAAAGTGTTGAAAAGTCCAAGAGTTCAGTCGGTTATTCTTGTGTTTTACTAGTACTGTTAAGGCATGCAACATGCTTTCAAGTTTTTTTTGGAAAAAAACCTCTCATCTTGTAATGTGGTATGAGCTAGTATGTGATGGACTGTCCCAAGTGACATACAATGCTCACACATGAGGTCATTTGAGGATTTCGCAGTTTTGCAAAGAAAGCAAAAGCTTTGTAGTTTTATGCATCAAACTACCAACTTACAAGTGCAAGTCTTTTGTCTGCAACAAGCTTGAGACTATGGAATATCATAAAAGGGGGGAAAAAACCTGTTAAAGAACTTTTACTGCTTTGAAAGGGGAAGCAGTTGAAAGTAGAGTACAAGCACATGCTTTTACTGGTGTGATCACAGCATTGAAGTTGCTCCTAGGGTTTAAATGGAATCCAAACACATCTCAGGCCTCTGCTTCAGTAAGATACAACAGACTGTTAGTCTGATGACATAATTAATGGATATTTGGCAGAAGCGTGAGGTACCAAAGGGAACCAAACAAACTCACCTTTATCAGTATTTAGATTTTCATGAAACTTGCATCTTTTCATGAAACTTCAGGAAGTGTGCTGATGCCTGTCCAAGGTCTATAACAAGCATTCATAAGAATTTGGATTTTTTTTTTCACAAAACATCTGTATCTGCGGGGGGGTGTGTGTGTGTGTGTGTTTTGTTTGTTGTGGTTGTTGTTTGTTTTTAATTAAACCATTGACTTCCAAGGAAAGTAGCAAACTAGCAAGCCTGTATTAAACTTCATATGCTTAGCGTTTTTGAAGTAGACTACAGGGCTGTCAGTAGCCCAGGAAGGTAGTGATTTCCAGATTACTAAGAATGTGTTCAAAACATATTTGTATACTATATTTTTATATTTTAATTCATTAAAGTGTATCTTGTGACAGATATGTAATATTCCAACCCACTACAAAAATAGCTTTTCACAGTTAGATACAGTTTAAATGATTTTTTTTTTTTTTTTTTTTTT
>JAYKAV010003488.1:120416-167355 GCA_035582835.1 Phoebastria nigripes | reverse complement strand
TTTCCTTTTTTTTTTTTTTTTTTTTTTTTTTTTAAATCAAGTGAAAATTCTTTCAAGTATTTTGCTTTCTCCTCTGGTTTTTACCCCTTGTTAACATTGTCATTTAAGGAATATTATTAATAATGATTTGTCATTTTTCTGTAATTCTGAACAAATCCACTGAGTAAATTGTAACATATAGAACAGAATATCTAGAATAATTTGAATTTAGTCAAGGTTCGTATAACATCAAAAAGTCCTGTTTGGTCTAGTGGTATGAAAACTTAGTTTATTAAATAAAGGGAAGGTAACTGTCTTCTGCACAACTTCTACTTGCAGAAGGTTTTCAGAGATCTGAAAAGTCTTATAATTATATCTACTAGATAAATTACTTGCCTCAGTTCCTTTTAATCTTTTTACATTGTGTAACCACAAGTTATACTACAAGCCTAAGTAGTGTTCTATTTTCTTTTCCGTTTACTTCTCCCCACTTACTTGAAGTAAAGTCTCAGCTCAATGAAGTCAGTGGAAAACTCCTCATTGTGTTCTGTGGAAACAAGGCTTGGAACAGAATACTTGGTTCTTCCTTCTTTCACTTCTGCTTTCTCACTTTTTTCCTGTTTGTTTATCATGTGATTCTCTCGTCGTGTGAAAATGGAAATCGGATTCAAAGATGATATTTTTAAATAGGTCAGCTGGACTTCAATGTAGTATTGTTTGGAGGTCAGCACAGGAAGAAAAGATTAAATTAGTTATGTGGTGACTCATCAATAGAGTGAATAGGATACCCTTCCCAAAAATACCATTTCTAGCATGCTGATATTTGGACCAAAATCTTTGTGAACCTATTTGAGCCAAGGTGATAAGAAGCCAGTCAGTGTGTTTCATATCTTTGTTTTTTCTGTAAATGTTTAGAATTCTTCAGATATAAAGGTGAATGTTTGAAAAGTTTTTGTAAGCTTTTATGCAAAACCCATAATAAATAGAACTTCAGAAGACGTCTTGGAAGCAATGTTGCTTAAAGTATGTTTGGCAGTCTTTAGCATYATAGCACGTCATGGGGAACGTTTGCTCCTTATGCTCTGGCATGTTTTCCTAATAGATTGCTTTGCCAGACCCAATGGACTGCTTCGTACTTACCAGTCTCTGCTCTATTCTCCAGTCATCTCCTATAAATATGGCCCCCAAAATTACTTTTTGCTGATTTGACATTTATCCCAGTCTTTCAGGGGATTCTTCCAAGCAATTCTGTCAACAAGATCTTTGTCATTACACATAAACATCACAAAATATCGATCTTGGACACAATTTTTTCAACAGGATTATCTTCACTGGGATAGGTATATTTTCAGTCTGATTCAGTTTTTCTTTGAGGCGCGGCAACACTGCAGAATTTTCATTCTTGGAAGCTGCTTTGGTGATGGTAGATCTATTGTGTCCAAAAGCAGCTAAAGATTGCATCCAAATTTCTGTATTTTTCAGCTGGCTTTAGGAGGTGATTGCGGGCCAGTTTTCTGCTATCCATCCCTACATAGTGTTGTAAACCCCGAACCTATGGAGAGTCATGCACCTGCAGAGTGATCCCTTGATTTTACTGATCTCCCTGAAAGTACTTAGCAGAATCTTTCACTTAGTGATAAGATATAAGAGCCTTCTTTAACCATTGAACTTCTTGACCTAAAAAGTTAACAAGATATTTGTGATCTAATAAAAACGTAAATATCTTCCTATTCAGAAATCTACAGCATTTCCAAATTCCTGCAAGTACTTAGAGCGTCCTCTTTACTTTTCTTTTGAAGATTATGGTTTTGGGGATTTTTGTTTGGGTTTTGGTGTTGTTGGTTTGGGGTTTTTTTTTTTTTTGCTTTAAAGAAAAGTTAAATTTCTGAAAGCAATTTACCCTTTAGTACTTTTTAATATTTCGCATGATAGGTAGTCACCCACAACTGCAGGTTTGAAAATCAGAATTTTCAAATTCTAATCCTAATTCTGACAGAAGTGTAGGCTGAAGGTATCTGTAGCTTCTTGCTATATTCCAGTATCTTATTATATTTTTCTAGTCTAAAGAAAATCTTCTATAAGGACCATGTCATAAGACTTATTACCTATATTATGGACTTACGGTAAAGTGGTGACATTTCCATTTCAACTAGGTAGAGTTAAAAATTATTCATGCTTTCTGACAGTCATGGACACAGCTCCTACATACATGGATTTGCTTTTGCTGGGAAGTAGCTGTAAGTCTCTCATCTGTCATGTAAATTCTATGTAACTTGAAAATTCAGTTTTTATATGTGCAAAATTGTCAGTCTCAAGCATTCAAAAATTATATATCCACCTCTGCAAAGTTTTAGCGTTGACTTGAAGTGATTAAGTAAATGTTTGTCAGGTTTTTTATCTATCTCCTGGGTTTCTATGATTTCATGTTTTCCAACTTTTCTTTTTAACAGCAAGGTTTCTAATCTTTTAGAATAAGAGATGAAATTTTTATTGACTCTCAATAACCTAAGAAAGCTAGGCCTTTATGAGATACTTCAAGTATCAGAGGACAACAGTGGGAGAATAAAAAAGATCCTTGATGCAATAAAAAATAAGAATCAGATACTACTTTAATATTACATAATTTGCTCATTTTTAAGAGAGAGGCTAGTACTGTGAACAAACAGCTAGAAGTGATGAGCCTAGGAATTGTCCTACCATCTAGGCTTCAGAAGAGGCAAAAATTTTTTTAGCTTTGATCCAAATCTGGCACACCATATCTCAGTCTGTCAAAAGTAAACAGAAGTGAGGACAAATAGCACTACGATGTATTTCCAGGGACTGATACATCTACCACATTAACCAGTGGAAATAACTGAATGTGTGCATCTGCATTTCTGAGTATAGGGGAGAAGAAAAACACGGCCAAGTGTTTGGGTCACAGAAAAATTCCAGGGAGGAGGGCTACAGGCTTAGGCACTGACTGGGAAGGGGTCTTGGAACGTGAGCAAAAGTGCTTCTTGTTGAGCCCTGCTGTCTTCAGGGAAATGGAGCTTCATATGCTCTTTACAGACGAACAGAATTGCTTGGAGGGGATACACAGCTCCACTGCCAGTTCTGCCTTCTAACTAGAATAAACTCTAAGACTCTTGAGTTTTTGGCTAACTGCTCAGAGAAGAACAGATAGGATTTTGTGTATTTTTCCTCAGCCTGGCTTGCCACAATAAACTAAGCTTTTGCATTGATGACTTTCACTACCCGCTTTTAACACAAAAACATTAGTAGTTGTTCTGGTGTTGATATAGCCTATATAAGCAGGAGTATTTCCTTCCAAGTAGCTGAAACTGCTGCCAGTTGTGGGGTGGAAGTGTCTCTGTCTTCACTTTACACGTGCACATGAAAGTCATGCGTCTTCTAAGGTCCCACAGGAAATCAGTATGAAAGACTGAAATAGATGAGTATGTATATACATAAATGTACAGCTGCAAGACCTTTTCTTCCTTGTCTGTCTTTCTGCTAGCATTTTCACCCTGTTCTTCCGTTTGATCCCTTTGCTTTTTCCCTTGCTTTTCCCTTCCCGTTGCGCTCCCCCATTCTTGGAAAAGTCCCACCTTACCCCTCTGTTCTTGCTTTCTAGACTGCTCCACACTCCTTTCTCTTTCACTTCTTCACAGAAAAACTTTTCAGATCCTTCTCGTGCTGAGCCTTAGTTCTTCTGTACAGTCGTAATGCTGCTTTATTGCAATGTGAGATCCAACTGGGCTGAGAAGGATAAGGGACAGCTATGCTGCTTCTCGTCCGCTCAGAAATGCGAAGTGTAGTCTCCTGTTGCTGGAGTAGAGCTGCGGGGGAAACAGGGCTCAGTGAATGCAGCTCAGGCTTAGGAGCCTTGCATCAGCAGCAGAAACAGTGACAGCAGTGGCAAGTGTCACCTCTTGCCAGGTATGACACTGCAGCATGAAGGTTTTAAATATTGTAAAGACAGCAATGAGTATGCCTAAGTTTGGGACTTCTCTGAAATTAAAAAGCAAAGCACAAATAAAAACTCAGCTGACAAAAGCTGAGCATATGAGAGAAGTGTGTTAGTTCCAGGTTCTGTAAAAAGAAGCTGCTTTGGAATAAATCTGACCTGACAGTGACCTTCAGAATAGGCTGATCTTCCCAAAGGAGCTTCCTAATTTGTACCTATAATGAACACATCATCTATATAACCAATTCCTGCATTTGAACTATGCCATGTTTGTTCCATTATATGATGAAATACAGATGTATTTCCAGACACACCAGGAAGCTATTTCTAAATCATCTTTTGCTCCACTGCTGACTAAATAAAGTGATTCCAGGCTTTCAGGATTTAAAACAGGTTCCTATCTAAACAGTTGTTGAGGGTTTCTTTATAGTCCATGTAACCGCAGAGAGAGTCCTGCTATTTCACAGGATATTTGCCCAGCACAGGTAGAAAATTACAGAGTTAATAGCTTACACTAACCATTTTCTCCCACGGTTTTCAGAAGCTTTATCCTGTACTGTAGTGCGCACAGTCCTCATGCTGACAAAGAAACTGAAGCCTGTCCCTTTCTAACCATATGGTCCTTATGTTCTTTCTAGCAAGGCAAAAAACCTCTTATATATGCTTGTTTCCCAGGATTGCTTTCAGAGGGGTGGCCCTTAAAAATCTCAGAAAATGGAGCCACAACACCTCTAAAGAGAAAACTGGGACTAACTTCAATTTTAGGTAGTTACCTAGAGCAGTAGATTTCTACAGTTAGCAAAGACTTCTGGCCTTGTGAGCTGTTGTGTCTATACAGTAATGTGTCAGTATCCGTGACTTCTCTAGCCATCGTGTTAGGGGTTGACCATCGATCATCCCATTATCATTATTCTTCCCTCCTTTGSCCTTCTGACAGAGACTGCCCTGAGCCACCCAGTTGCACTGAAGTAGTGCCTGATGAGAACTTGTTTATGTTAAAATAAGAGATACAATAGTCTTCAGTATTTTTAATATTTAAGTAATATTTATGTATCACATCAATGCTGATAGAAATGCATGGAGTATCACCTGTGTGGCTATACAGTAGCATGCCTCTTCTGCATTCTCACAGTTTAGATCTTGCTTTTATGAGCAATGTTGCTAGGATAATTGGAAAGATCTTCTGTTTCACCATACTGACCCTGTGCATTTAAATGGTGTGAATTTTTTAAGTCCCTGCATCCATTCATCCCTCTTCTATTACGTTATTTCTTATGGGGAAATCTCTTTGCTATCTGTAAAATCACTAACCATTACACTTTTCAGGAATGTGGCTGGACATTGGTATATGTTGGTTAGATTTGAAAAGCAAATTCGTTCTCCTGGAGTGTTTAGGCCAGGTGTCTTAAACTGCTGCAAAAGGCAGTTGTTCTTTTGAAAAGTAGCAAGATTTTCTTCTCTATCTTTCTGGCAGCAACAGGAGCAGTAGGATGATTTTCCTGACCTGATTCTGTCCTAATTCTGTACCAGTCCTCTATGTCTCCCCATTCTGGGGTAGAGCAATGGCTATCAGTTTTCATGGCTCTGGCGATCTTTCCTGATGACACCTAATGTTTCAGTTTTTCCCTAGTTGTTGAGCCATCTTGCTCAATCTAATTCTGTCATGATCTGTTTGGGCTTGGAGAAAATACAGCTATTGGTTCACATAGTAAATTCAACTCTGTATTATATTGTGTATAATTATGAGAAGCTAAGACTTTCTTCCTGATGGGCAGCAAGCTGCTCACCCAGGGGTGTCAGGTACACTTCTATCTGTCACTTACTTGGGTTTATATTGACTGTCTTTATGCCACCTGCTTCCCCTTCTCACTCCCTTTGCACCAACCTGGAGCAGCAGTTCTGACCTCCAGCATGCTCTCAGCAATAAGCTCCGGACATCTGCAGTTTCAGCTGTCTGTTACAGGGGCATGATTTGTGCTCATGTTTGCAAGACAGGCTTCTGCAGTGCTGTTTCCCTGGCTTCTATAAGCATTCTTCTTGTGTATAATGAATTGTACATACCTGCAGACTCAAATGCCTGAATGCTGTAGCAGGCATATGTATGTCAAACTACAATGAGGACTCACGAAAAAAACAGCAACCAACTTCCTTGTAATGTGATCAGAAGGGGACAATACATGTTTCAGAGTTCACTGGGCACGTTCTGAAGGGAGGCAATAGCTTGGGGGTTTTTTAGGTGTCTTTGGTATGCTATAACTGCATTTCCTCTTTTACTTCTCAAGGCTTAGATCTTGGCTGGAAAGGTTCCATGTCCTGGCTGGGCAACCCCAGGAAACCCCAATCCAGCACCTTTGTGAATCTGACACTGTTAGACGTGGTGCCAGGAGGTATATGTGTTTCAGCAACAGATGGGCAAGCAGCTCTGCTGTGGCATTCTTACAGGAGATTTAACAAAAAGTTTCTTGTATTGCAGCCTTACAAGAGGCTCCTCCTACCTCTTCTTGATGCAGTTTTATCCTTCCTTCATGGAGCATTTTTTATAACATTTACCTGAAGCCTTTTGGCTTTCCAAAATTATTTGGCCTTATGWGGATGATAGTGATGAAAGGTTAGAAGAGTTAAGCCACTGAACTTAAAAAAGACAAAACTTAAAAGGGATGAATTTATGGCTTGATAAGCTTGTATTTTGCATGATTTTTATGTGATACATCAGGGGAAATATATGAATGAAATATTAAAAATCTAATTAGATCAAATCCAAAAGGTTATATACTGATTTTCAAAATCTGTCTGTTCTGTAAAACAATGACAGAAAAAGTCATACTTAAAATAAGTGATACCACTGTCAAGAGTTTCTTAGACTAAATTTTGTACAAGCACAACCTCGAATGACCCATTATTGGTGCTTGCCGAATTTCCTCTTGGAAATTTCCCGTTGGGATATTTTCTCTTCAAGTACTCTTTTCACCTGGAACTTCTAAGTTAATTCAGCCTGACTGCAATAACAGTTTGGAGATGTTTTAAAGCATATTTATTATTGAGAGAATTGCTATTCAGAACACTTTACTGATTAATACACAACAGTAGCATATACATAGACGTCCCATTCCACATATATAAGATCTTACAAACTCTGCATTTGGTTTTTTTTGTGGTAGTATTACCCCCAAAAACATTTATAGGCACGTTAAAGTGGAAAAGGAAGGGCCAGTGGTACTGGACTGTGTATGACACTTTCAAACTGTCAGTATCAAAGCTCTCAGTAAAAACAAATAGATCAGATTGCATGGAGTACAAATGAAGCATGCATCTTTATATATGTAGGGATATGTATGAGTTTAAGACTTTTTGAGCTTAAACAGCATTAAAGCTTAACTTTACTTTCTCCTGATAAGGCTGACACCACATGCCCTGAGCTGAGACAGCCCCCTCAACAAATTGTTGCAGGGAAATAGCTAAGCGTATGGTCATCAACTCATGCCATATTTTCCTCACAACACCATCAGTAAGCAGATGCTTTATGTAATCAGAAATTCCTGCTTACTAACAGAGAAATCACAAATATGACACATTGCCCAACATTTGGGCTTTTTTTTTTTTTATTACAGGATGGCTACAGGAATTTTAAATATGTAGTATAAAACCAGTGAGTCTGTCTGTCTTATCTAATTGTCCTGAAAAMAGAGAGCCTCCCTAGTCACCATTTCCAGTCCCTTTCTCTTGTCTCATTAAGCCAATATCTCTTTAGAAATAAGGTCATAAGATTCCTTTTTTTGTATCCTGATGACTTGTTATTAGCCTACCTCTGGGGCCTTGTTCCATGTGCCTTTGTCCAAGTTATCTGTGAGGGCTGGCCCATTCCATCGTCCCACCCCTACAGAGAAGTGGCAAGTATCTTATTTGAATGTCCTGGTTTTCACAGATTTAAAATTTTATTCCTTCCATGTGGACAGGACACGCTTTTGGACACCCATCCTTTCTTCCCAGAGGAACAGGGTTTCCCCAGGATCTGACGCAAATGTGGAGGAGCCTCTGAAACGCCTGAAACACACATAAGAGGGGAGAAAAAGAGCATGAGAGTTGCTCACCCTATTCCTCCTTGGTCTCCTCAAGTTCTTTGCAGAGTCTTGTGACCTTCCTGTCTGGCTCCCCACTGCCCTTAAAATGCTTTTCCTTCCTTGGTCTCCTCACTGTTCATTAGTTCCCCTGTCCTCCAAAGCAAAAATTCATATGTGTAACTTGCTTTCTTTTTAAAAAATATTTTAACTGTATTTACCCCAAATAATAAAATATGTCTTTGTCAAAGGTTTTTGCATTACTAACAGTATCTACTCAGTTGGTTTTCAGAATTCCTTTTGAGCATCAAATGCAAACTGCCGCGAGGTATAAAGTAGAGTAAGCTAATATTATACATCCTCTTGTACCACACAGCTCATTTAAAAGTTGGTCAGTAAGGTGGAAGTCATTCTTGATTTCAGAATCCTAGTATGTTCTATAGTCTCTTAGGATCAGGAATTTCAACGCTTACCTACTCAGAGTGCCAAATGTTGAATGTTAAGAACGTTTGGAGCATTGTGGAAAGCTGTGGCTTGATCCACTAAGGGTATGCAAGAACAGAAAAAAACAGTTTATCAGAATTTTATCACTTAGGAAAAGCCGTTTTTTCGGGCCATATCTTGAAAAGCACAGGCAAACGTGACCCTAAGCTTATGACTCTAACCTTACCTTGGATCCCCATGAGGCACACCAAATTTCAAGCCAATTTGAGCAAGTATGTGGATTTTAGAGCACTTAAAAGTGTCGACCTTTAAACAGAAATAGGTACTCAACCTTGGAGAGCCTGCACTCCCTGATAATTAACAGGAGGATTTAGTTGTATTGTGGGAATGTAAAAGCTCTTTGTTGATATTATTAAAATGGAATTTTTGAGCTACAACAGATTTAGATTTTGATCTTACAGATTCTAATGAATAACACTGCTTAGAATATGTCAGAGCACAGCTCTCCTTAAGGATCTTTACCTGCTATATTCTAGGACTGTCATAAAATGCCAAAATGCACTTCACCGTGTGTCCTCAGAAACCATATTTATTTCCTGAAGAAAATGCTTGCAACGTGKTTTTTTTTGTTCTGTTTTGTTTTCCCTGAAGTGGATTGCAAGCAGTGGCAGATGAAAGCAAGCAGTCTAACCAGCATGGACGCTAGCACGCCTCTCAACAGCTCTGGAACGTGACATGTTGCAATACTTAATTTGTTAAGCACAAGAGCATATTGTGGCATTAACTACAAATTTTGTGATTGTTCTCACACGCACACCAGCTGGTCAGATGTTGCTGTGTGTTATAGTAGCATCAAGTGGTTCCAGTAGAGGTCAGGTCCTTACAGTGGTAAATATTGCAAAACCCGCTCCCACCCCCAAAACAGTAAAAACAAAACTAAAGGTGCGGATAAACATAAAAAGATATAGTGACAGGAAAAATAGAAACAGCAAGGGGATCGGTGGCAGAGGTAGAAAGAGAATTCAGATTTTTTTTCATACCTGCGTACCTCATCATCTTTCCATGGACATGCATGTGTACTCTGGAGTCAAAAATGTTCACTTATTTAATTGATATTCTAGCTGTAATCATAAATCTTTCCCTTAGTACCATCTAATATCTTGTGCATTCTTCAGTCAAGCTTCAAGCTTTCGTAAGAACTGGGACAACATGTTTAGCAATGCTTCTTTTATCCTTCTTGATCTCACAAATCTTAGATAACCAGCTGGATTCTGTGGTCTTTTCAAGCATGTTCTGGTTGTAGTCCAAACTGTAAGTAAAGACTTGAAAACAGTAGGATGTTTTCTCAAATTCTGGAGACAGACTTACAGTTGGTGTAAGCAGCCATAAAACTTCTTTTCTGTCGCCTACTTATGTCTTTTTTTGTTGCCAATTTATCTGCAAAACCCTCTCCTCATGGAGAGTGCAGTGTACTTGTCTTAGGATGGTTTTGCTCATGTGAAACTAGCCTTTACATGAGTAAGTCCAAGTTCTTAATCCGCAAAGTATCTTCTGTATTTGCACAACTATGCTGGGCACAGTCCAGCCCTTTCTCACTTCTGCATTTATCATTCAAGCGCTGTTTTATTTTTTTCTTGCCTGTCATTAATACAAATGTCAAACAAGCACGGGCCTATCTCAGAACCTTCTGGCTCCCCAGTAGGTAGCAATATACCAGGTTGAAATGTGTCAAGTATCTATCATTACCCTTTGCTTGCAGACCTTCAAGCAGCATCTTTCACTACCTCTGGCAGACTCTCTCCTACAAGCTATCCTGAAAAATTAATATCTAGTGGCTTAGATAGGGGGACTGTGACATAGATGAATTAAATAATTCTATCAAGTGCTTTTTTTGCGCTGTTTTTGTGAGTGTGTTAAAACAAGAATCACGATATAGTCTGGCCTGCTTTTGCTTTTTTTAGATTACTGGTTGCTTATTGTTCAGCATTTTTTTTATTTCATCATAAATTCCTTTGCCTTTAAATGGTTATTGAAGATGAAAATGTGGATTCAAAGTTGCATAGTTAACGTCACAAGTCTTCATGTATATGTGTGAGTGTATATGATGATATGTGTGCGCACACGTAAAAAAGTCTCTTTCTAATTTGATTTTATCTACTTCATCCTACTCGTTCACATAGTCTTTTACCATCAGAAACAGTATCAAAGCAGTGGAAAGAAAGTGGTATCTACCTTGCTTACTCCAGTGAGAGTTCACTGTTCTGGAACAACAGCAGCATGTTTTCATTCACTAAAGAAAGTAAATATAAACTGAACAAGATACATTCATGTGATTTAATTGAAATTATACCAAATAAAAACATAACTAATGGAAGTGTAAGTATTGAATATTTTAAATAATTTTTAACTGAATTCACAGGCAGATTTATATGTTAAAATTGCTAAGCCTCAGTAACTTGGGTATTTTTTCTTTCTTAGTTGCTCTATGTATGTCGTCTTAGAAGATTTCCTTAGCTTGAAAAGAGCTGTGGAAGGAAAAACCCTTCGGCCTGTTGGCCTGACATTGGAGACACAAATTTGAATATCACATCCGACAAGCTAACTTCTTACTGGTCTGTCACCCCTGGCAAGTTCTTTGTCTTCTAAAACGTAGGTGTTTTGGGATGTGGAAAATTACCTTGTCTGTACTTTTCATGGCCACGTGGTATTAAAAGACTGTAAAAATAGACAACTAACAAGGGAACATCTTTACAAGAGGGCAAAGAAGCATTTAGACCTGTGGGAGATGACTCTTTCCCCTTCTCTCTTTTTCTCTCTCTCACACACATGCACACACTCAAATGCACACACACGTACAACCCAAGATGTGAGTGATCTCACTGGGCCAGGCTCCTGCTGAAATCACAAGCGAATTCTAACAAAACAGCTGCCTTCATGGCCTCCTGTAGCATGCTCTTCAGGACAAGGCAAACATATCCACCTAAAATCATGTTTTGTTTGTATCCTAACTGAAAGAGCGTTAAGGGGGGAAATGGGAATTCAGAGCTGCCAGCTACAGTATCTCTGCTATCAGTTCACCAATAAGGCCTAGTACAGACCCGCAGAGCCTCTGGATAAATTGTATTTTCCAAGGGTTAATTAAGCTGTCTTGAGCTTCTGCATGAAGGGGAACAAACTGGCACTTGCAGCATTTTCTGAAACCTGCTGTCGACATTACAGTCCCTGCTGCTTTTAGCTGTATCGATCTGATGCCTGACCTGTGAAATCCTTGATGGCTGCTAACACTGGAAGCTTACTGGAGCTTTCCAAGGGAGCTTCAGGACAGCTTGTGTAGTCAAGTACAATTACCTGTCCCTCCAGGAAAGCCAATTAGTTCACAAAGAGCTGGAGCAGAACAAATGTTTTGTGTGTGATTTAGAATCTTTAAAAAAAGCTTTGTTCTGTCTGATTCTTTTGTTTCTAATTTTATGATTATTGCTCCGTTCATGACAATCCACACTGCATTTCCTTACATGTCTCATAAAGGACTACTTGGGCATGAGAAAACAGATTTACAGTTGTTATTTTTTAACAGACAAAAGTCTCATGTGCGATGCAAAAGCCAGCCTTGGTAATTTTAAATATCATGGATCTAAAAGTAGAATGCTCACATATTGAATATTTTCAGAGCCTTAGATTAATTTGTTTAAAACTGACAGCATATGTAGACATTTGTGCTGTAATTTTTATAGCACGTATATACATATATGTATATATATACACAAATCTCACTTTAAATTCTGGGTCTTGATTTTCTGAAGGTGAAGAGACAGCAACTGTTGTACAAAAACAACAACCCATAAAAAAAGTGGAAATTAAAGAGATCACCATGTATATTATAACCCAGTTAATGCAGTATTTATAACTTTTTTAAGTAGAAAGAAAAGACAGTGAACCAAAATTTAATCTCCGTTATTCCAAACAATCTTACTATTTGGCTCAAGTTGTACAGGGGTAACAGAGCAGCATTAGCTTGGTAACAAACCTCTTTAATTAATCTGAACTAATAATTCAAATAAATAAGGACCCACCCAATAATTTAAGTGGTCAGTTACAGTGGACTGAGTCCAAAATACGTGATGTTCTGCATATAAATCAGACTATAGCAAAAGTGGTTGCAATAGGAAAACTTTGGATGGTTATCAGCTGGTGGTGAGAGGTGTCCTGGGATCAGCGATTATGGGTTTCGTAGGTATTGCACAGCTCATAGCCTGTTGCTGAAAATGGAATCCTTGGTTTTTTTGGGTGGGTTTGGTTTTTTGGGGGTATTTTTGGTTTTGGTTTTTTTTTGTGGGGGGGGGAGGGGAGGTGGGTGTTTGGGTTTCTTAATCATAGAATCATTTAGGTTGGAAAAGACCTTTAAGATCATCAAGGCCAATCCTTAACCTAGCACTGCCAAGTCCGCCACTAAACCATGTCCCTAAGCACTGCTTCTACCCGTCTTTTAAATACCCCCAGGGATGGTGACTCAACCGTTTCCCCAGGCAGCCTGTTCCAATGCTTGACAACCCTTGTGGTGAAGAAATGTTTCCTAATACCCAATCTAAACCTCCCCTGGTGCAACTTGAGGCCATTTCCTCTCATCCTATCGCTTGTTACTTGGGAGAAGAGACCGACACCCACCTCGCTACAGCCTCCTTTCAGGTAGTTGTAGAAAGCGGTAAGGTCTCCCCTGATCCTCCATTTTTCCAGGCTAAACAACCCCAGTTCCCTCAGCCGCTCCTCATCAGACTTGTGCTCTAGACCCATCACCAGCTTCGTTGCCCTTCTTTGGACGCAATCCAACACCTCAATGTCTGTCTTGTAGTGAGGGGTCCAAAACTGAACACAGTATTCGAGGTGCGGCCTCACCAGTGCCGAGTACAGGGCGACGATCACTGCCCTAGTCCTGCTGGCCACACTATTTCTGATACAGGCCAGGATGCCGTTGGCCTTCTTGACCACCTGGGCACACTGCTGGCTCTGGCTCATATTCAGCCGGCTGTTGACCAATGCTTAGCCTTGTTGAACCTCATACAATTGGCCTCGGCCCATCGATCCAGCCTGTCCAGATCCCTCTGTAGAGCCTTCCTACCCTCAAGCAGATCAACACTCCCACCCAACTTGGTGTCATCTGCAAACTTACCGAGGGTAYACTCGATCCCCTCGCCCAGATCGTTGATAAAGATATTAAACAGAACTGGCCCCAGTACTGAGCCCTGGGGAACACCACCTGTGACCRGCCKCCAACCGGAGTTAACTCCATTCACCACAACTCTTTGGGCCCRGCCATCCAGCCAGTYTTTCACCCAGCGAAGAGTACGCCCGACCAGGCCATGAGCAGCCAGTTTCTCCAGGAGAACGCTGTGGGAAACGGTGTCAAAGGCTTTACTGAAGTCTAGGGAAACAACATCCACAGCCTTTCCCTCATCCTCTAAGCGGGTCACCTTGTCATGGAAGGASATCAGGTTAGTCAAGCAGGACCTGCCTTTCATAAACCCATGCTGACTGGGCCTGATCACCTGGTTGTCCTGTACGTGCCACGTGATGGCACTCAGGATGATCTGCTCCATAACCTTCCCCGGCACCGAGGTCAGACTGACAGGCCTGTAGTTCCCCGGATCCTCCTTCCGGCCCTTCTTGTAGGTGGGCATCACATTTGCTAACTTCCAGTCAACTGGGACCTCCCCGGTTAGCCAGGACTGCTGATAAAGGATTGCAAGGGGCTTGGTGAACACTTCTGCCCACTCCCGCAGTACCTTTGGGTGGATCCCATCCAGCCTCATAGACTTGTGTGTGTCTAAGTGGTGTAGCAGGTTGCTAACCATTTCCCCTTGGATTATGGGAGCTTCATTCTGCTCCCCGTCTTCCAGCTCAGGGGGCTGGGTACCCCGAGAACAACTGGTCTTACTATTAAAGACTGAGGCAAAGGCAGCATTAAGTACCTCAGCCTTTTCCTCATCCTTCGTCACTATGTTTCCCCCCACATCCAATAAGGGATGGAGATTCTCCTTAGCCCTCCTTTTGTTGCTAATGTATTGATAGAAACATTTTTTATTGTCTTTTACAGCAGTAGCCAGATTAAGTTCTAGTTGGGCTTTGGCCCTTCTAATTTTCTCCCTGCATAACCTCACGACATCCCTGTAGTCCTCCCGAGTTGCCTGCCCCTTCTTCCCAAGGTCATAAACTCTCCTTTTTTTCCTGAGTTCCAGCCAAAGCTCTCTGTTCAGCCAGGCCAGCCTTCTTCCCTGCCAGCTTGTCTTTCGGCACGTGGGGACAGCCTGCTCCTGCGTCTTTAAGATTTCCTTCTTGAAGAATGTCCAGCCTTCCTGGACTCCTTTGCCCTTCAGGACTGCCTCCCAAGGGACTCTGTCAACCAGTCTCCTAAATAGGCCAAAGTCTGCCCTCCAGAAGTCCAAGGTAGCCGTTCTGCTGACCCCCCCTCCTTACTTCTCCAAGAATCGAGAAGTCTATCATTTTGTGATCGCTATGCCCAAGACAGCCTCCAACTGTCACATCACCCACAAGTCCTTCTCTGTTCACAAACACCAGGTCCAGCAGGGTGCCTTCCCTAGTTGGCTCACTCACCAGCTGTGTCAGGAAGTTACCTTTCCATGCACTCCAGGAACCTCCTAGACTGTTTCCTCTCCACTGTATTGTATTTCCAGTAGACATCTGATAAGTTGAAGTCGCCCACAAGAACAAGGGCTAGCGATCATGAGACTTCTCCTAGCTGCTTATAGAATATTTTGTCTGCCTCTTGCATCCTGGTTGGGTGGTCTATAACAGACTCTCACCATGATATCTGCCTTGTTGGCCTTCCCCCTGATTCTTACCCATCAACACTCAACGCTATTGTCACCATCATTAAGCTCTAGCCAATCAAAACACACCCTAATGTACTGGGCTACCCCACCGCCTCTCCTTCCTTGCCTATCCCTTCTGAAGAGTTTATAGCCATCCATGGCAGCACTCCAGTTGTGCGAGTCATCGCACCGTGTTTCTGTGATGGCAACTATATAATAGCTTTCCTGCTGCACAATGTCTTCCAGCTCCTCCTGTTTGTTGCCCATGCTGTGTGCATTGGTGTAGATGCACTTCAGTTGGGCTATTGATCCCACAACTTTTTTGGGGGGAGAAACCCTAATTCCTACGTGACCATTCTCAGGTGCTTCCGTGGTTTCTAACACATCCACAACCTTTGCGTCTTTGCTGCCGCAAATCTTTGCTTAGAAGAGTGATAGAGAATAGATCTCACTGGCTTCCAGTTTAGGGCTCAAGAGTTCAATGACATTCCATTACATTTGGATTCCTTCCAATCCTAAGAACTCTTGGCGTTGCCACTCTGCTTGAGAAATGGAAGGAAAGGGAGTGGGATGCAGACCTTTTCATTTCAAGGTCACTGGTTTGATGAGGTCTGGGTTAGCAGTGACCAAAAGTTATTACTGCATGATGACTGTTTTGGTTTCCAGTGTGAAATGAGACAATGGTCTTTTAGTCCAATTCCCAGCTGAAGAATGTTCGTAGTACAGAAACCACCATTACAACTGACATTAATTGGCACTCTGCTTAGCGGTGATAGCAGATAGACCAAGGATGGAATGGGCATTAGAAAGGATTTATATTCTAATTCTTTGTGGTTGTCCTTCCAAAGGAGGCTTGAAACACTGCAGTACAGCAGTGGGAAGACATAACTTGCTGCTTCATTTACTATATAGGTACGTCTTGCAGGGGATGCAGACTTCCATGCTATCAAGTTGGCAATTCTCACATGTAGGAGGAGAAAAAAAAAAAAAGTTGATCCACTGGGCAGATAACTAACTTTTTTTTTTTTTTTTTTTTAACCAGAGTAAATGGTAAAAAATTCTTACCATTTTTTTAACCAGAGTAAATTATGATGTAATTTATGTTAGAAAATCAGGAGCACTTAGATTCACAGCTGAAAAAAATCCTAAGTCAGTCCTTATGCATAAGAAAAAAGGCTTTCATGCTCATGTACTGGTAAGGACTTTGTGAAAGCTGGAGTTTCCAAGCCTCTCCCTAAAACATGAGCATATGCAGGAAATGGCTTTTGTTTACTTACTTCCAGAGTTGCTTTTATTGTTACTCTATTAGTCACTAAATCACAGGCATCAATTTAGGAGAAAATGCAAGTTTGGCTTAAGTGCTTTTGTCAGTTCCTTTTCATCAGTTTTGGGAACTTGTCTTACCTCTTGAACTGGATGTGTTATGATACAATAGGACATTAAAGAGAGTTAGGAGAGAAATCCACCATAGGAGCTGCTACAGTAACACTTGCTATTGTCAGGAAGACAGCTATTTCACTGGTGATGCTTGTAGTCTCTGAAGCTCTTTAGCACGTGCAGGTCAGCATGTGCTCATTCTTTTTCATTGCATCTAAGTGCATGCATCCATACTTCATAGGTATGCAAGGAGAATTGTTGGTGCATTTGATAGCCATCTTCCTGGTTGAGATGGAACATCTTGAAAAAGAGATCCAGGAGTGTCTCATGCTGAGGAACATTATTCTTACATTAAACTTAATCTGGCTAAGGCTGTGTCAGGCATATTTATGGCAGCAGAGCCATTCATAGTGGGAAGGATTATTGCAGTGTCTCCTCTAATTGTGCTTCTGCCAGGTTCTCTGACTCCTAGATGCCTCAGTGAAGATGAAAAGCATGGACTGTTGTTGGAAATTTGTGGGTTGGATTGACCAGGTGATATTGCATAGCATCTGGAGGACTAAGATTTATAAATGTGCCTGATTAACCTTCAGGATGGCGAGACAAGGTGCTTACCATTTGAAGCAATGCTCACTGACTTTCAGAGGTTTCCAAGAAATCTACTGGCAATGATAGAGCAAGATGATCCTGCAAAGGGTGAGGCGGTATGCTCTGTAGGTGGGTTTTGTTTGAACTAGCAGTTCCCACAACTACATTCAGCCTATGGTCTTATCAAATGGTGGGTGAAGGAAGGAACCACATGAACAAATTTTGTCTGGCTTCCACTGGATTACCTACATACTGCACTAAGTATCAACAAATGCCTGATCCTTTGTGCATTATGTGCTCTCGTAGTAACTGTGCTGAGCTATAAAATGATCAATTATTTATATGGGAAGCATAGTAAGTCTGAGTGGCATATCTGTAACCTGGAGCTTCGCAATTAATAAATAAAACCATTTCTTCTACTGTCAGTGGCCTGTATCCTTGCTTGCTGAGCTGCATGCTGGGCAGCCAGAAGAGGAATTGTAGGAGTACATTGCTATACATTTGCTTTGCTGGTGTAATTACTTGGCAACATTGTCAATATTGTCTACCTTGCTTAGAATAAAAAGGATATTGCTGTGAAAATCTCTGCAATAATATTAAATGAAACCTTACTTAGTCATTTGCAAAGGAAGCATCATAAATTATATTGCAGCAAGCCTTCAGAACAATTCCTTTATTTGGATTTCTCCCTTTCTTCCCTGCTACTTCATACCGAGCCCAGAAAAACTCCATGATGCAGTTGGGCAGAAAACACAAGGTTAGCAGTAAGGAATAAGTGTTAACCACCACAAATGCTGCAGTATTCCTTGCACTGTAGTGATTTTTGTCCTTTGGGTCAGGGTTAAGCACAGTACAGCAGCACTTTCAAACTACCTTATGAGTATGAGTAGCTGCAAAGGAGGTCATCTCGTGAAGGGTCAGCAAAAGCAAAATAACAAGGTATATCTGTGTGTGGGAGGGAAATATTTGATGTGTTGGTGGTGCATGTAAGAGACCAAGTGAAATCTTCTTAGGAGTAACATTCAGCGTCCAATCCTGGAAGTTCATGTGTGCCTCTTCAGGTTTCTGATTCAGGTCTCTCTTAGAGGAGGGCAACTTGCTAAGGAAAAGTAAGAAGCAATCCATGCCACCAAAATTTTGCAAATTTTCACTTATTAGGTTTTGTCCCCTGATGCCTTTCTGCAGAGCAGTCTCAAGTGTCTGGTTTACAAAAACTTAGCCACTCTTACATGGCCTAGCTGTATGCAGGGAGGGAGAAGAGTGGCAGTGAGCCAGGAAAAGCATCAAAAGCATGTGCAGAAATGCTTTCTGTGGCTTACGGGTGCAGAAGGCTACCTGTCCCCTGTTGTGCTCCGGTACAGTAAGTAAAGCAGACTGTTTTTATTCAGGACCACAGGCTGCTGAGGCTGAGTCCTTTTCTCCTGTATTGGGAGAGTCACAGACTCAAGCAGATCCTGGATTCCTATGAAATTGAGCATTTACTTGGGCTACAGCACGGAATTGAAGGATTCTTGTACTGAGAGGTGCAAAAAGTCAAATTTTGGTTGTTTGACTGATCCAGGCCTTTTGGTATGTGCTGATTCCCATGCCAAGTCATTGGAAATCAGCATGCAGTCTAGCCTGGAGGCTTAGCACTTCATCTTTTGGGCTCCTTTTTTCAGATTGGGTTTCTACCTGCAGGTCATACTTTCTCTTTCTAACATTTAAGCAGTTCAGTCATCTTTTTATTCTTTTACTACAAGAAAGACAAAAAAAAAACCCCAAAAACCAAAACAAACAAAAAACCAAAAAACAACAACCAAAAAAAAAAAAACCAAACCCAAACTTCTGTTTTTCTATAATTACAGCAGCAACTTTCTTTCTGAATATTTCAACAGAGTGTCTAACTGAGGAAATTTAATATGGTGCTGAATAGCTCTCATGGAAGAAAAGTACCTGTGCTCTGCAGTTCCACTGGGCCACTGGAAGTGGTACTTGGGGCACGTACTCTCCACTTGGTACAGGCTTGCATTAAATTTGTAAAGCGTGCACTAAAAGTCCATATGCTAAGCATGTGTGGTGAGCTAAGTTAGCTGTGTAAGAAAAAGCTCACTTAAGGTGTAAGTGTAATATAAGCCAAGATACTTGTTAATTAATTAAATGTTTTTGTTCATCCCTCAGCATTAAAACAGTTTGAGCTTTTCAAGTGCAGAGAAGATTTCATTCCACTTATCCACAATAATCATGTGCTCCATGGCCAGAGAGGCAGTCACATTAAAAAAAAAAAAAAAAAATTTCAAGTGCAGAGAAGATTTCATTCCACTTATCCACAATAATCATGTGCTCCATGGCCAGAGAGGCAGTCACATTAAAAAAAAAAAAAAAAAAAAAAAAAAAAAAAAATCCCATTGCATAGCCTACCCACTGTTGCAGCTTTCCAGTGGTCTTCATAAAAAATGGATTTGGGCAGATTATAACCATTCTTCAAACATCTGTGAAATATCACTATCCACAAAACACTTGGGCTTTAATTGTTTGAAATGCCTGTCTTAAAATGATCCTTCTAAAAATGAGTTTGATTTTTCCTTTTCAATGTAAGCAACATTTTTATGTTCTTAAAAAAAAAAAAATCCTACAGCATTGTTGGAAGTGCTGTGTTCCACTTTATGAACCCTGAAGTAATGGCTCTGCAAAAGTATATGCAGAAGTCTGTTATTGACTGCAAAGACATTTGGTACCGATTGACTGTGAACTAAAGCATCATTTTCACTCTCATACCAGCATCAAGATAATATTCCATTTGAACCTCTGATTTGATTGATACATCTCAGCAGCAGGACACTTAGACTTTTATGTCATAAAATGAAAATTAAATATTTTATGTCACTGAACACAACAGCCTGGCATGCAGTAGTTAAAATCCAATGAAGTTCCAATCAATCCTGTAGTTACTAAAATACCTAGAATCTTGCATTTTTGATCTGAGAGGGCTTCCAGGAAAATGTCATAAAGTTAAAATGGTGACTAGTCAGTATTTGTACTTTTAAGGCTCTAAAATTTCCCAGCTTGCAAAGGCTGCTAAATATAGACAAGCAGTTGCGTAAACAGCAGCTTGGAATACAGGATATCGAACTTGCCCATTTTGCAAACTGAAAACTCCATTTTACAAGTGTATTTACCTACTAGTGTTCGGGCAGATACATTTTGCACTTCACTCAACTAGAGGATCTAGTTTTGAAAAGTCTTTCCTAAAAATTCTTTTAATAACATACTTCTAGTAAAATGCAGGTGATGTTTGAATTTTTCAGGTTTTGTAAGACAAATATCGGTCCATTAATCTAGAAAATATTGAACTGGAATATATCCTCTCAGCATTGGGGTAATCCATTGCTTCTATTTTTTTAAAGAAAAAAAAATGTAAAGGTTGTTTCAACTTTTTATATGAACTGCCCATCTTGACAAGTTCTTAACTTCAGTACATTGTGTCTCATTAGTACTCTAAAACCTGCTGAAGCTAAACTGCATCTTACTTGCCTATTAGTTCAACCTTAGGCCCATCAGTAGAGCATTACCCAATGTCTTGGGAACAATTAAGGCATGCCTTCCCTACCAAACAGTTTCTAAGTGGACAAAACATATTTAACAGTAGAGTTTGTGGCACACGGAATGGAAATGCAATGAAAACTACTGGGAATATGCATTAATCCTAATGCTGAACAAGTTCCTAATAACTCACTTGAAACTCCTGGGGATATAGTATCAAGTATGTACTCTCTAAATGCTACTAATGAAACATTTACAGTCTACAGTGATGAAAGGAAAATAGAAGAGTCTGCGGCCAGTTAAAGGGCTACTTGAACAACACCCAGAATGCAAACTTAAGATGTACGTGATTATTGATCTTTTCAGCAAAAAGGCTTTATGAATAATATTCATACCATACCATTAGAAGCTAAAGTAGCCTGGGAATTAAGCATCAGCAGGAGAGCAATTGATGGATTTAGACAGGTCAGACAATGTCATTCTAAAAGTAGCTAATCAATATGGACAAATGTGTCAGAAAGGTGATTTGAAAAATGACTTTATAATAAGGGAGGGAAAAAAAGCCAGGTTCTTAGGTCCCTGATTTTTCCTCCCTCAGAATTACATATTATTGAAACAAGGTTGTTAACTGTTTCACATTTCCACAAGCAGCAAAAAGAAATTAAACTAAAAAACAGAAGGACAAAGCTACAGTTTTCCCCACTGAAGATGTGTAAATAGGCTGACACCAGGGGAATTTTGCCCAGTGTAGCCACTGTGATCTCCCTGCTGTCCAATTTTACAGCTGGGCCATACTTTATCCCACCTTGTTTTGAATCCTCTTTGAAGTTGCAAACTTAGCACCAGAATCTGTGCAGCATTTTGTTGAAAAGGGTTGCTCCAGCACTCCTGAGGAGGCAAAACCTTTCTGAGCTGGATTCTTTTTGCAACAAAAGAGCTGTGATGGCTTTAACTTGCTGGCTTAGGTAGCTTTCCAGCTGCTTTGTTCTCATTCAAGTGGTGCAAAGTGGTCAGAGAGATACCATTTGACTTCCAGTTGGACTTCTTCAGGAGTCGACTGCCAGCCATTGGAAATTGTTAAGCTTTTGTCTGTCAGATTAAAAAGTGTGCTACATTAAAGTGTGATGTTATTTGCTCTTGCAGATCACCGTAACCTACCAGCTGCCTGAACAGCACACGCTTATCAGGGCTTGTTTAATTCTAGACTCACTCAGCCAAACTTCTCACTGGCATCTATTCTCCCCAAACCACAAAGAAAATCTAGTGACTAATGCTTAGGGCTCCACGTTCATGATAGGTAACTCTTTCTACTTCTGACAAAAACTTCCTATGTGACCTATTGGACACATAACCAAATCTGTCCTTTGCTGCAATTTCACCATCGGTAAAATAAGTAGAATAGTACTTCACCGCTTGAGAAGTTCGTACTTACGAACTCCCCTGAGATATTCCAATGGAAGGAATAAAAGAAAAGATTTACAGGTACTAGAGCATGTTATTATTTCTGCTTTTGTCAAAGACACAGTTACCTTCAATTTATTTGAATCTCAAAAAGTAGGAAAAATAGATCATTGAAAAGCAACGGATGTGGAAGTTCAGAACAAATTTCTTGTTCCTTTTAGTCTCTGCTGTCTCAGAAAACAGCTGATTTGTATCAGTCCCTCTGAAATCCTTCTCTATCATCTTTCCCTGTGTGACTCCACTCTCTTTGATCCAGTAGTTGAACATGTGTCAGCTGAGAGATGATGTTTTCTTCCCCAAAATAGCCTTTCTTTTTGAGGCCCATGCGTGACATGTCGCCTGAGCAGGAATTTCAGTTTCAATATCCTGCAAGTATTGTACCACGTCTGAGATGATTCTTACCGTGTCCCGGGAAGAAGAAATACTAGCTTGGGTATCATCAGTAACTTCTTGACAGAGTTTTTTTATTACCCTTTGAAAACATTCTCATGTCATGACTGTGGATGAATGCGGTCAGGATGAATGTGGTCCCTTCTATGCCTGCAGAAAGGAGGGCTCTTGGGGAAGGTTGTCCATTGCCACCCTCTGGGCCTTCTAGGGAGGAATGAATAGAGTCATTGTAATGCGGTACCATCTGGAAGCAATTGGAGGCAGGGTAAATAATGAGGAACAATGCAGTCAGATTCAATAGGCTTTGGCTTGTGTAGGTACTAGGTCAATAGAYGGCGAATACATTTCAATGTAAAAAATAACACAGCGCCAAGAAGTACAGTTGGGGATTATTTACTAACCAGGACATTTATATAGCATGCTGATGAGGAAAAGGATTTTGCGGGTTGCAGTGGGGCAGTAAATAAAACTCAGCCAAGACCTAATGTATGTGAATGCTGATGCCATTGTACTTACAGGAATGGAGATTTGTTCAAAGCTATCATACTCTATCCTTTTGCTGCTAGTTACATGTTTATTAGACATATATGTGTTTACTCAATTCTGAGTCTTGGTTGAAGGACTGAAAAAGATTTACCTGTGGTGAGGTGCAGCTTATGCATAGCCTGGAGAACAGGCCTTTGAGCTCTGGATCTGGAGCTAAACCTTAGGGACAGTCACAGAGCTCATAACCGAAACCCGATCCCTTCCCCTCCTCTTCTTCTCTCCTTCCCCCCTGATGACATAGTTCAGGAGGTTTGGCTTCAAGGTTCCTATTTCTCCTGTTGCTGTTGGTAATTATTTAAATAACACAAAATCCCCAGAATGTGCAGTATATACCTTATTTATTATAGATTGTCAGTTGTTGGTTGCATTAGTCCTGTGATCAAGTTCAGAGGAAAAACCTTTAAGAATATCAGTTTTTTCTTTCCTCCATAGTCCTGCCTCTTTGGCTTGGGTGCTCACAGCAATTCCCACTAGTAGCAATAGGTATTGAATAGCGTTTTTTCTCCCCTTAATGCTACTTCAGCAGCACAAGGTCAATGCTTCTTTCCCTCTGGTTTTCCCACCTCAAGAGAGTAACATTTCTGAACAGCAATCCCCAGTGTTCAGAGCTACGATGTACCCCAATCGTGAAGCTCATCTTTGCTACTAAGAACAAAACCGTATTCTCCATAGTGCAACATGCCCATGATATTAACCCCAGCTCCCGTCGCCATCTGCAAAAATAGATCTGGAGTCTGTTTACAAATCATAGTGATGTTCCCAGGAACACTGCGTTGTAAAACAACAGTTTGTCTTGAATGTATTTTGATTTTTCAAAACAGTTTTATCTTGAAAGCAATCCTGTAAGCCTTATCAAGCAAAGCCCTAGTTCCAATGTATCTGTTTGCTGAATTAAACAGCGCTAAACATTTAACATTCTAAATGAATTAGGCTGGGAGATGTGAAGAAAGCTGAGCTTTAAGATGAAATGTAGGACAAACTCAAAAGGATGTTTTGCCTGTTTCATTCAGCATTAGTATCTTGCCTATAGGCCTCCCTTTGAAATAATCTGTGAACATGGTTACCATATAATTAGCTGAGCAGTAAGTTAGGTGTTTAAAAATATTTTTTCAGGTGCTTTTTTGTATTCATGATAGCTTCTCAACACCAAAAATCAATCTCAATCAAAGCTGCTACTGAGTTTATCATAAATTATCATGAAAAGGTTTTCTACTGAGTAGATGGTTAATTACTATCTAATTTGAATAATTTTGCATATTAATGAGAAATGAATGAAAATCATTTTTAGATTTTTAACTTCAGCTGAGAAACCCATGGAGATAATGGCCGCCTTTTAAGATGCATGTGATCCTGTTACTAAAGGAGACTGAGAATTTTTTTCATTTACCAACTTGTTTTAAATTGATTAATGGATTAGCGTTTTTGTCATTAATAAACTATATCCAAATGAAAGACAAGTTCATTATTTGACTGTGTGGCCTTATATCTGCTGCCAGAAAAAAAGTAACTGACTGAAAACAGATTAAGGCTTTGCTTAGGGAGGATGTAGCCTTGCACAATCCTCTGTAAATTCTAGAAAGCCAGAAAACTGCAAAGTTATGCAGAGCTGGTTTGAGGTAGGTAGCAATTCACGTGCTTTGCTATATGAAACATGAAAAGGTATCACAAACACAACCCCCTTACTTCTCCTCAGCACCCACACCTAAATGTGAGTGGGTGAGAGCCCTGCCTGTGGAAAATGGGGGATACAGCCCTCTGTGCTGCAAAAGGCAATAGAGCTATTTTGCCATGGCAATTTCAGCCTGGCGGGTGGACTGCCTTTGTGCTTTCGGTGGGCTCCTGCAAAAGGGGGAAAGACCGAAGGAGCCTTGTTGGTAGCTCATCCTGCATTGCTCTACCTTCAGGCTTCCTTGTACACCAGTCCTTGTACACCAGTTTACACGGAAATTAGCCGAATTACTGCTGCCCTGTTGCCCCACTGGATCAAACAGTTCTGCATCTGCAGTGAGAGGTGTGAGCTCAAAATACAAAGTCGCACAGCAATGGGAGTATAAGGCCATTGGAAGTTTGGAACTGTAAATGACTAGATCTGGGTGCTCTGCAAACCTTCTGTATTTTATGTTGCCCTATACTATATGTAAGGCCTTTAGGGAGGTGACAGTCTCTTTGCAGAGTACCTAGAATAATGTAGCCCTGATTCACAATTGCATGGTTCTCTGCATGCTGCAGCTGTACAAATAGTAAATAAGGATAAAATACACACACTGCGGTATAGAACCACATGCTTGTTCAGGGATGTCTAGTTAATATTGCATCTATTAGGACTTGGGTTTCTGGGATTCCTTCCTTCTGATTTTCAACCATGCAGTGTTTATAATATGAGCAAAAGGAACTTATAATGAAATTGAAAGGTTGTACATTAAAAATGAGTATACAGTGCACTCTTAGAATAAATAATTAATTGCCAGAAGATATCAGAGAAGCCTAAGGAGTGACATTTATATAAATATAACAAGACTATCCAGATTTCTAATGGCAAATATTTAAAGACAGGAGGAAAAATTTTTGTAGGGAAATAAACCGTCCTGCTTCAATACATATGCCAGACATTACCTAATGTGAGCTAGGGAGAAACTACGCATGCTCATTATGGTAGACATTTGACTGCTCGTCTTCCTGCAGCAATTGGTAATAACCTTTGTCAATAACAGATTACTAGATACTAAGTACGCCAGTCCCGTGGTCTGCCCAGTCTTACCTAAATATTTTTTTTATTTGCTTTTCCTCACTTTGATGAAATGGAAAGGAAAAATTATATGCATTCTTTAATAAAGCCTGGGACTTTTTAGGGCTATGATTCTTACACCTGATTGCAAGGTAAGTGGTGCCGTGTTTGAGGGGAGTCTGAACTTTTCCGGGAAGAAATTTCTTAAAATACGATGTTGTGATTGCTGAATTTGCACAAAATAACAGACACTGAAATTTTCAAAATGGAACAGGGTATTTAGCACATGTTTTTCATTCTTGATAATGATAATCATACAGCTAAATCTACCTAAAGGTTTGGAAGGTATAGATTAATGTGGAATGTAACCAAAACTGTAGGGAGATGATAGACTATTTTGGAGTCAGTTCTGATCCCTGCTATGATCCTTTCCTTAACTCCATCTGTATTTTTGCAGCACTTTAAATGTTGCTTCCAACATATAAAATGTTTTGGGGGTTAACATTTTTCTGTGTTGGCAAAGACTTCCTCACCTCCATTCCCCCCCCCATTGTCTGCTTCCCTATTTTTACTTCTGGGAACAACTACCATGTGCATGGCTAAACCAGTGTTTTGTTGGATTTGTCTTGGGAGACCTCTAAGCATAAGCTGTGGACCTCAGACTGTACCACAATTAAAAATGGTATGTCAGCATGTCAAAACACTGAAAAAGTCAAGATGGGAACTGTGTATCAGAAGAAGCTGGTTAATTAACACAATTTCTTTAGTATGACAGTATTTTTTTAGGACTTGGAATGAAATACCTGTAGAAAATAGATGTTGAAATGAACAATATGAGAATTTAGTAATGATCAGTATGCTTCTCTTGTTCACTAGCAGGGCACCTATATATCCAAGCCCACCCAAATGAAATGTTTCCGTTTGTTTAGAACATCATTGCAATCTGTGCTAGTGCAGATAAAAAAATCTTAACAATCATAACTCTTAACAATGTGTGAAAACTCCTATATTTTACCAATGTACAAGCTAATAAGCATGTGACTGGCATCTTTTTCCGGCATTAAGCCATACTTTACAGATGCTTATATTAATGTATCTCTCAAAAATTATTTGGCCCAGCTCTTACAGTCTTCGCTCAATACTCTGATTTCAAAAGAAATTCTGCCCAAGTTTTGACTGCCTGTTTGAGTCAGTAATTTTGTCCCTAGGAACACTATTTCAACAAAAATAACCTCTATTTGCAGAGCATCTGCAGGTGTGGTTTGTAAATCATACCAATGCATTTGGTCAATGGGACGGTAAGAAATAATGAAGCTGTGAGATCAGAAGATGTGTTAGCACCTTTAAGTCGCCATGCATGTATGCACAGAACCCGGTGCCTGCCACTGATACTGAAGTATCTAATGAACTATTATTTTCAGGTTTTCTGGTTTCTTACATTGTAGAAGAGGCTCTACAGCTTGTACATTTTCTGGTGAGTAAAGTATTTGCCATCATCAGAAACATCAGCAGAAGGTCAGACTGACTGCATGAGAATTGTGTGAATATTTTTGCAGCTTTCATTAGCAAAATTATTTTAATTAGTGAAGCCCAAAGTAATTGCAGGAGAAGGTCATTTTATTTGTTTAGGATCAATGCCTCCATCACCATCCTGGTAGAATAGATTTCTCCAGTTGTGAGGACTAGTTCTAATCTGGTGTAAATCAAGAATAACTCCACTGAGGTAAAATAGAGCCCCTCCACTATAAAACTTGAATCCTAAATACTGCTTTAATGGTGAAGAATGAAGCTGGGTGTCTATTCACATTTGGTCCCTTTCAGAGGCACTTTGCCTCTCAAATAGCCTTTGGACTATTTGGACCTATTGGATCATCTGCAAAAGTATAGTACACTTTTAAGTATACAATGATATGAGATGTATGTCCATTATATCCAAGATACTATGCAAATGCAGTAGGGCACTGACCTTGTTCAAGGTGTGAGTTGCTCGCCCTATAACCGCAAGCTGGCAAATTTGTTGCCAGCATGATCATTCTAACAAGTTGTAGTAAGGGAAAGAGGTGTTGCAGGCTCCTTCATGCTACACCTGAATATAAATGTTTGATCATATATTTTCCATATACCTAGTTATTTTTTCAAGGAGACCACACATAGGTAGAATGAGAGGAGTAAAGGAAGCCAAAAGTTAAGAGCTCTGTTGGCATTACATTTTCTTTAATTTTGTGATGTCTTCACCTCTCCGCTATGTACATAGGTTCATGCACAAATTTCCAGTGCACCTTTTTCTGAACTTCTCTCTTAAGTGGCACAGCTCTAACTTCAGAATCAGTCATAGAAAAGGCACTGTTTCTAGAAGCCAGTGAGATTTTTAAGATCCAAATGCTTCAAACACCATTTGAAATGATCAAGGGCAGGGACCACTCATGAAAATTGCCATGCGCCAAGAAGCTAGACGTTTAAAATAAAAACACCATAAATAGTTGCTGGGCTTGTTCTATATCATATGAATTCATAGAGTAATGACCAAACTGTGGCACAGCTCCATTCTCACTTATATTGAGTGTAAATTTATAGTAGTTGCAGTGAAGTCAATAGCATTTCTTTGGACTTACAAAGGTTACTGAATGTCAAATTCTGCTTTCAGGCTGAGAACAAAATAATTCTAAAGATATACTGAGAGCATGATCCTAATTTGCTTCAGCAACCTTTGGCCTCTTTGTCATATAGAAACCCAGGAAATTACAGAAATTTCAGGTTTGTGTTCCTTTTAAAGACTGGATGATTTTTCAAAGACCATCTGAGGAAGCAGAATGTGTACCAGTTAGGCACTGGCCTGATTTTGAAGGCCTGGTGGATATGCGTGCCCTCAACTGGAACCAGGAGCGTTCACTTGCTCAACTGGAACTGGGTGATCTTCATTTCCTTGACTAGAACTGCCTACCTCAGGGCAGGCAAAATCCTCCCTCTGCTTCCTGCTGTGCCCTGAAGTGCACAGGCTTGACATACTTTAAAATGATAAAAACTTCCTGAACTCCAAACACGACTCAGCCCAGGGCTAGCTGTTGAGACAAGCCATGGCGATGTTCCGCCTCATTTCAACAATTAGTGGATTATCCTTTTGCTGTTTGATTATCTTTGTTATAGCCTTGTGTGCGTTACTGAAGTCTAATTCCCACTGATTTCAATGTGTAAGATGTGCTTTTTGTTTTAATGATAACTCTGGAATCTGGAATTAACTATGTCAAATGAGGTTGCATATGGAGGTCCAAGTTAATTTCTGTTTAATAGAAATAAACACAGGTGACTCTCCCTCAGGAAAACAGGGTCTGCAAGGTCATTTGGCTTGCTGAGACATGTGGATGATGCTTTTATGCCAAGTCTAAATGGTGGGCAGGATTAGGGAAGTTTTGGAAGGGCATATTGAATTTGTATATGTGCAGATCAGATAGCCTAAACCAAAATGTCTTGAGAAATGAGAGTCATATAAAGGAGTGGAAAGTGTGGAAAGATGTCCTTGTGTCTCTAAAAGTTGAAAAGAAATATCATAGGTGTGCTCTTATGGCCAGAAATAGGCTGCTATTTAAACCGTATGCCGGTAGAAGTGTGTTTTGGGATGACCCTGCTGGGTAATGCTTCAGATGCACCCACAGCTTTGAAATCCTCTGTAGCACACGCTTAAATGCATTGTGGGCATGCTTGCACCTCCAGCTATTCTGTCTGCCTTTGCAGGAGCAATGTCATGCAGAGACGACCTTGTCCATTGTCCCCTGCTGCAAGGACAGACAGGAGTTGTACGCTGCCTGAGTTCATTAGCTGGTCAGACTGCCTGCAGGAGACAAGCAGACACCAGYGACAAGGTCCCAGTGGCAACTTTGAGTTTAGAGCATTTCTGGGACAGTTGTGGCAAAAATAAGGTAACCCACACTATTTTCTGCACATGCACAAGGAATGTAGATACGTTACACTGCTTGCCTACAGAACGGATCCCATAGCTAGAGCTGCAAAGCTTTACGCTTTCAGCCCCAGTTTAATCCATGAAATCTCAGCCAAAATGTCAGCCATTACAAAAGGTACTTCTGATAGTCACTGTGCTTCTGAAACAAGGTTGCTTTTCATGGAAATGCAGTGACCAATAACATGAGTTTGTTGGATGAATTATGTCTTGACACTCATCCAGGTAAAGCAGCGGAGATGACAGGTAGTTTGGCAGAAGAGGTACAGTTAGCATATGAAAGGATATCTATAACATATGGGCATCAGTATATATTTGTGGATTAATACATAGCTCTTCTGAAAAATAGGTTTTAAAATTGTCCTTTCTGCTTAAAAAGTCAATGAAGATTTAATTATAAACCCAAACATACCTAATACATATGTAAGAGAGATCCTGGTAAAAAAAATTTAGAGGACACAGAATGAAAATAAAGCCAAAACTTGTCAGTGTAACCATTAACTACAATGGATCAATGCCAGTTTACACTACCTGAGAATCTGGCCAATAATCTCTATTTAGCCCACACTGTCCTGCATCTCTTGTGATATTTATTTTTAGTCATTAGGATACCTTTGGCAAAATAAGGTCCTGCTTTATTCCAGGGGCAAGTCTTAAATGAACTCTAATGCCTAATGTTCTTTTTCAGTTTTCTTTTATTTGTGTATGTAGAATAAGCCAGCTATATACAGTACCTTAGTAACTATGTATTTCCATGGGTTGTAGATTTTCTTATACATTTATATACTAATTATATAACTAGTTTTGTAAACTTGTACGTCTTAGGTAAGATGTTCCAGAAATCAAAATAGTCAACATTAAACACCACAAGTACAGCTGCAGTTTTAAATATTTTATAATCCAATCAAATTGTTTGAGTAGTAATGCATTTAAATGTTGTTATGGAATCCCCTCTAGACTTTTTAAAATGGTTACTCTGTTCTTGGCTTTGCTATTTATGAAATTCATATGGGATGACATTTTTAATAATAGAGCATTTGACTTACAGAGTAGCAATTCCTGCAGTGTCTCAGTATAATCTATAATTTTCTGACTGAACTTTCAGAGGGACACAAACACATATCACACTTTTATTAATGAACATATACATCTGTTGGTGTTGCCATAATTGAAATGACCTTACGTAAGAAGACCTACATAAGTCATTTAGCATTTTTTATGATGCTTGGGTGAAGATAGCGTACAGATGCAGCTTTAGGAAGCTAAAGCAGGAGTACAAAAGCTGTGCTAAAATGACAAAGGGAGGTTTAATTTGGAAAAAGGCACAAAGCAAAGCATAGCCCACATATAATTAAGCAGCATCCGGTACTATAGAGTCGGACAGAAGAAAGCTATCAGGGAGTCTAAATTACCTCTCCTCCCTAGAGAGGATGGCACTGTCAGGTCAGGGCTGTGCTAAATGCTGGGTAACATGAGGGTATTTGATTGCAGTTGCTTTCGCCGTACAGAGGTTGTGGATAAACTGAGGACATCATTTCTGAGAGGCAAAAGTTCCTTAACCTCCTCAAGCACAAATATGTGTCAGAAGGGCATTTATAAAACAACAGCCAGGGCTTTGGAAAGGAAAAAAACGCAAACAAAATGGTAAGCAGTCTCCTTTGCAGTTCATCTTAGGCTCTCTTCCACTGAAAGGCATGGACAGAAGCCAAACAACTGCATGAGACTGGGGCAAAAAGTTGCAAAAAGACTGGTGGGAGGCAGGACTCCTCTGGGCCCACGCCAGCAGTGTGCAATTCACCCAGTGTCCTGTGCCCCAGCTGCTGGTGGCAGGAGTAAAGGAAGAGCGCAGGCAGGGGAGCCTTCAGTCTCCCCCCTTCTCTGCCTGTAAAACCTGTGGTTTCAGGCAGTGGTGCAGCCGTCAGCTTCCTCTTCCTTAAAGTTTGTGCCTTCTCCTTGTTGTGCTCTCATAGGTGTCTCCTGCGTGAGAGGGTGTGCTGTGAAAGCCCGCAGCCGGGGTGCGGCGTTTCCTGGCCAGCCCTATGGCAAGGGAAGGGTGGTCCAGGACATACGCGCAAGCCTCCTGGACGAACATCCTGAGAACCACAGAAATGTAGCCAGGGTTCCCAAGGTGGCCTTGTTTTGTTTCAGCAACATTTCTTCTGCCCTTTCTGCATATTTCTTTATCTGCTTAAGCATGTGGAATGATTTTCCTAATGATTATGGCCAAACCAGATGCTCACATGGTGAAAATCAGCGTCGGTAGCTCCACTGGCTTCAGAAGCATAAGCTAAGATAGCGCTGCTGATGGTTTTCATTTGCTCAGTACTGTGGGAGAGTTTGATTTGGAGTTTAGACCAGAAAAACTTTCAAAAGAGAGCCTACAGTTGGAGGGATAGATCCTGCTCCCACATACACAGTTGAAAATCTCACTACATGAAAGATCTGGAGCTACTCCAGATTAACTTCACCAAAAATGAGCCTGGAATCAGGCCCTGTGGTGCCTGAGTTACTTCAGACTGTTATTAATTTGGAGAGAGAAAATGAATTCTTGTTAAGGGGGAATAGGCAGTCTTTATTAATAATAATTAGAGAGGGAAGACATTAGTTTTGATATATTGGCTTAATTTGGTAAATAGACAGATCAGTAAAAAATAGAATTAGTAATTTTACAAACTGGTAAACATTTTCTGTAGTTTAATATTAATGGTGTTTAAATGTTTCCTTAAAACTGTGGGTTGCTCCCACAGTAGCAGCTACACCAGAGTGAATTGTCTGAGCACCCCTCCTTAGTTGTAAAGTCAGGCACCTGCTTCAGTCCTCAGTGATGGGGTGGGATCGCTAAAGGCCACCGAGCCTTGCGATCAGAGAGGCAACACCAGGGTGTATGTGTGTCACCAGCAGCTGGGACGCTACATATTGTAGTTTGCATGCCACTGCACTTCTTACGAACTGTTGCTCAGGATTTGTTTCTGTCTATGCTTTTTGTTCTGGTTTCAAGGCACGTAAAAGACGGTATGTGCTGTTAATGCAGTACCACTTAAAGGCATTCTGTGCTAAGGTATGAGTCCCATTGCTCTAGACCCTGAAGACTTTGGTTGTATGTCTGTTTAGATTGCAAAATTTAGGAGCGGGGGAAAAAGAGGCTTGGGATGTGTGTGTCAACAGCATATCTGAGTCCCTTTCCTGTCATTAAACCACATCTACTCTGAAGCACCAATGTAATTGTTTTTTCACTGGCTAAAAGGGAGTGGTGACACCGTCACCACCATCACTTCTGAAAGATCTCTCTGGTGCTTTGCTTTCCCATCTAATCATCCTAATCTTCTTACTCTTGACTTTTGGTGGGATCACAGCACAGAGTAAGGAATGGCTGCAATCCAAATTATTATTTGACACAAGCTAAGTGGAAAAAACACCAGTATCAAATTTYACCAGAAGCCATACACTAATGTACCAGGATTATTGTGTTCTTCAGTCAGAATGATTGTATGTAATTTTACATGTAATGTTCTTTGAACATATGGTTCATAACATAAAAATCCCTTCATTTTAATTGACACAATAGGCTGGAATGGCTTTTTTTCCCTTGCCAAAGTACTTGTTATGGTCTGTATCACCTATAATGTGCATTCTGTAAAGCTCCTAACTAGGTATTTGGATGCTGGAATGCAAAAGATTGCTATTTATGAGACCATGAGACCACCTAGTGGGTCAATGATTTGCATTTTAAAAGTTCATTAATATGTACTAAGATCATAATAATGCCAGTGTTTCATCAGAACAACCTTCACCTCATTCTAGTAATAAATATCTTTTTAAAATGTCTTTTAATGTGAAACAGAGGAGCAAACAAACATGTATTTTTGTGACTCTCAAGTTGCTCTAATTGAAAGTTTAAAGGACACTGGCCAAAGCATTTTTGTCCCAACAGTGGATAAAATAATTTTTTCCTTCCATTGTTTTTAAGAATCCACTAGAAGCTTGAAAGTGAAATCTGTTTTCTTATCTAATCCCTTTTTCTTCCTTCATGGACACATACTGGTTCGCTATTGTAAGGCTGCTTATGAGTGCTAGTCTGCCTGGCATTGATTTTTTTTTTTTTTTCTTTTTTTCTTTTTTTCTTCTTATTTAGGAAGAGCACTGCTGTGTATTTGTTTAGGAGAAAATACAAATATAAAGACTTATGTGTTTTATCACACATATTACAAAGAAATATAAACTTTCTTCTGACAACTATGTACTAGCTCTTGTGCTCTGCGCCCCATCCAGATTTCACATCGAACTGTTTCACATCTTTGTACCTGTCTTCATTTGAAGTAGCCTTTATTAAACATAATCAGAAACACACATTCCTCTCAACCCTGTGTTCATTCTGATCCATATTCTTTTCCCTTTCGCAGAGAAAATTCATAATAATAATAATTTGTCTGACAGAAATATTATGTTTTGATTTTTTTTTGTATGTTTCAGAACCACAGCATGGAGGAATTTACTTTAGACTCCCTTTCATTAAAGTTTAATCACAAAGGCATATACAGAGTTAGATGAACACCTGCATGACTTGTCTGAAATATAGGTTAATTAAACAAGCTAAATATACTTTACAGAACAGAACAATAGAACATACCGTTCTGCAAATGAATTCAGAAGATTCTGAGACAAAAATGATCATCCCAACATTTGCACTGAGCTTCCCCAGGCCTGTTCTGAACTTTATACAACAGCATAGACTAGTGGCAAGAGGAAAGATTGTAACCAGGGTGCCTTTACAACATGTTGTCTCCTGGGCTGTGACCCCTCTCAGACTTAAGCTACAGCGAGAGCCTAGTAACCTGTAACTGTGGAAACAGGTCCTTTAGGGATTTTATAAAATACGAATGTAAATTATAACTACCTTAATTATCTAAAGCTACTTTCTGTTGACTAGGTAAGTGGAAAAAAAAATATCTCAGCTAATGAAATAGCTAACGTGGTAGCAGTTACATAAATTCACAGAGACAGAAACAAGTAGGGGCACTTCCTTCCTTTTTGTTTGATCATGGAGCACTCAGTTACCTGCAGTTCAACATATTCTCTTACTTTTTTTTACAGTATGGTGTTTTCTTGACTATACTGGCATAGCTGTCCTTTTGAGTAATCTGAGATGTGAGGTGGGGAGACAACAGTAAACATTTTTTTTTTTCCCCTTAGATCAGTTTGATTTCATCTACCTCCATTTATTTCCATTTCTCAGTGGGTTCACTTTGTCAGCACCTCCAAACCCACAGGATGAGCAGACTGAACAGAAAGAGCATTTGCCTGTTGTGAATGGGACTGGCTGCCTCTTCTCTTGCTCAGAAGGCTTACACTATTTAGCTGTATTTAATTCAATGGATTTTCTTTTAAATATCTGCCTAGGAACAAGTTCTGCAGGCATCTAAAGAAGCAGAACTCCCACTGATTTCAAGAGGGGCTTGCTCAGTGACAGAATGCAGTGTTTGGCCAAAGGAGCTGTAACAAGAGCTTCCTTATCTTTAGTGCAATGGAGATCCCTGCCATGTTTCCCCTAGAAATAGAGCAAGACCACACATAGGATGCTAAGGAGACTAGCTTCTGTTTTGCAAAAGTCTGCATTGTGGACTTTGGCATTTTGCTTATCCATTCCTGTCTACCTTATATAGTCATTCACACTTACGTAAAGTGGATGTAAAATGTGAAGGAAAACTGACAATCTTTTTCCACACCTTTTCTACTGTTACTGATGACTAAACAAGGTACAAAACAATGAAAAATCTCAGTGTCAGAAAAGACCAACTTGTCAGACCTAGAATAACCCTAGCACAGATTTTGAGTAAATCTGCTGGACTTTTCTACTGCTCTTTAGCTAAACCAGACAGTCTTCAAAAAGACCTGATGTTGTTACCTGATCCACCTCTGGACTTCAGAAGAATTCATTCTAGCCATTAGTAAAATATGTCCTGCCTTTAGCCTGGCCTCAGATGAACTAGTGTCCCAGGTCCCTTCCTCCCATGTAGTGAACTGTAAGCACATAGCATGTGTGAGATGGGGCACAGCACGTGCTGCAGGAGCTGTTGGTCTTCTGCTGGCCCTGGGAATGGCCAGTCGGGCTGGCAGTGGGCCATGTTGCTGGAACTGGGAGCGCCATGGGTGGTGTAGAGATGAATGCATTTACGGCTCTGAATGGTGTCAGTCTCCAGGTTTAATAACTTGGGCTCTGTCTGATGCAAACTTCATCTAGAGTGGGGCTGGTATGAGTGAGGTAGGTCAGGTGCCAGGCTGTGAGTAGAGGAACAAAAGTGGTTTGTAATGTTGGCAAGATGGAGATGAGGCACATGAGGACAAGATGGCGATAATCTTTGGTTAAAGGAGGAGTAAGGCAGCAGTTGTAGAAGCAGCCTGGTAGTGGAGGGGGAGGGAGACCTGGACCCAGAGAGGTAGACAGTACAGTCAATTTTCCCATGCTTGGCTGCAGAAAAGCTAGTGTAGCAGACAGCTGAGTGGGCCAAGTATTAAATGCTGATTGTTTTCATTTTGGATTTTTTTTTTCTTCTAATCAGAGTAGAATCTGACTGCTTTAACTCAAAGGACTATAACTGATTAGTGATAAATTAGGATCAACTGGCAGAACTTTACTAAATTTTTACAGAGTTGCTTTGAATTAAAACACTGGAGAACCTGGCCCAGAAGGTAAGTAGTTGGTCCTGCTAAGGTTTTGGACTCAGCGTTTCTAAGCTGTAAGGTCAAGACATTCAGTTCTGGTCCCTGTGTGACTAGGCTGTGCCGAAACAGGTAATTGTGTCTGCAGTTAATCATGGGGGAAAAGCTGTATTTGCAAAGAAAACAGAGAGCCTTTAAAATCTAGGTCCCCTAGCAGGTCTGCAGGGGTTTTATTGAATCCTACAGCTGAACTGGTGACTTTATTCTGGGAGTGGCTAACCAATGCCGCTCTGCAAGCTGAACACTGAAAGCTCTGTGTGGCTGAAAGCTACAGGGCCCACATTGCACAACCCAGATTCCAGAGAAAAGGAGATGTCCAGAGCGGCTCTCAGGTGGCTCATGATGATGACGGCTCTCCCCAGAGGGTTGTCTGCTGTGGCAGGAGATACTCATTAGCTGATGTCTGCCCAGCCTCTCTACCAGTCCAGGGAGGTAGCATTGGCCTAGATACCTCTCTTGAACTGTCTAAAAGCCACATGTGACGAAAGAGGCCATCCYTGCTCCCTCCTTTCCTTGCTATTTAAAATATTGCAAGAAGTTTGAGAGAGGTCTTTTCTCATAATTTGCTTTTTTATCCACTCTGCTGCTTCGGGATATGGTCTGCAAATATTGCTTGCAGAACATAAGTTTATGATAAAGAATTTATTGAAAGCTAGTAAGAGTTACATACTTACATGATCAAATATATATATGTGAGCATAGTATTCTTTGCTCAGAAAAGCTGATCACAATTTGAAAGATAACTCAAAAAAGTAGCATGTTCTGAATTACAAAGAGAGAAAGAGGGTGAAGGAATTGGAGGGAAGAAGGACCGCATGGCTGGGCGTTTTGCTGTTTGCTACTGCCAGTACTGGTCTGTGACTCTGGATTATAGGAGATACTTGAATGGAAGACAAAAAATTGTATTAGACTATTTAAGGATGACATTAAAGTGAGATTTGTAGCAATCCTTTTGATTAAGCTAACATCTTCCCTCCAAGTGTCAGGAACCTTGTCAAAATTTAGATGCCTGTGCTTCAGCACTGGCTTTGCTATGGCACAGCTGTGTCACCTTGGACAAGACTGCTGTGAAAAGAGCTGTGCAAAAAGTGGTGTTGGGGGCTTCCTCCACTTTGCCCAGGAGCTGCTTTTAAACTCAGGCACTTGCTTGGCTCTTTGCCTGAGCTACGCTGCAGGTGAGCCTGTGCTTGGCCACGTACATCGTTGATCCTGATCTGGATACCTGATCTGCTGACTTGACTTCTGGATCCACCCGCGCTTTTTGCCATAAGCTTGTCTGGCAATCAGTGAGCTCTTGGCTGATGCCAGTTACTGTCACGGGACCTTTTTTGGGTACTGTGAGACTGCACCCTTTCACGGTGAGGACACTGCCCTGTTCGCTTTGCTGTCACCCTCAGCTCCTGTCTCATCTCCTTTGAGGAGCAACCCACTCTTGCTGCTCCCTGACACTCAAATCCTTTGGTGTAGGAATCCTTACCTGTGGTAACAGCATTCTTACTGTGGCCTGCTGCAGGGACAGAGCTATGTATAATAAGTTCCTAAGAAACGCCTTACTGGATCAGAACAGTGACCCATCTATACCCTGCATCTGCAGCAGTGAGAGCAAGAGGTACCAGTACTTCAGTTGCACAAACCTGCCTCCATTCAAGTCTATGGGACACAGACTCGTAGAAGGTGTCCTCAGGTATACAGTTTGAGGATAAGAGTCTATTCTTCTAAACTGAAGAATACTGTGATCATGCCTAGAAATAAAGAAGCAGCCAGAGAAAAAAAGAAAGCATGTAAAAATGTAGAAAGCAGAAGTAAGATAAGGACTGCAGGTTCATGAAAGGGATATAGGAGAAAAAACTGTCGTATTTTCTGCCCTTATATCTTTATTTCTGCTCTCTTATCACTCCTAGTTTTGCACATTCTTTTTTCTTGCCCCTTCTATATCCTTGTCTTCTCTTGCTCCTTCCCTGGCATGATGTGATGCACTGTAGCTTAAAATCTTGGCACTCTTTTGAACTGCCAAGTTTAAAATTCTGAAGGCTTTGAGTGGTAATAGCTGAAATATTTCGTATTAGTGAAAGGTTAAAGCTAGGTCACCAGTTCCGAAGTGCAGTTTGAGAGAAAATTAAAAATGCTCAGATTTGCTTACTACTTAGTCTGCCAACTTCAGCAACCATGCAGAGTCAGTCTTTGCTGCTTCTCTCAGAAGTGAAGTGCAGAAAGAAGGCAGTGAGGGGGCCTTTAAGTGCCTGTTTGTACCCCTCAATTTACAGGGCAGGGAGACTTGTGTGAAATTTCTGTAATTGGCCATAGATTGCTTTTTTCATGATCTCAGTGTTGGCAAACAAGGTAGTTTTTGTGCGGTGCAGTGGTGCGTTTGAGTTGTGAGGGCTAGCTAGTGAATTTTGAACAGATGAAGCACTGTAAGTTTTTTGGGGGTTTTGGGGGTTTTTTGTTTTTTTTTCCCCCCCTTCTTTGATTGGCTGTGTGTACCTTATAGGGTCTGGAAGGTGAGTGAAATCATCTATATATGAATTATTTCATGAGTCAGAAAAAATAATAATGATGATGTCATTTTTTTCGGGACCAAGGGTTTCTCCGCAATGGCTTATGGAATATAACTCTTCCTCCTCTTCTGGGGAATTTGGGAACAATCTTCTCATTTTAGGACAGTTCTCCATAGTTTGATGGAAGAAAATAATCATACAGCTCTCCTAGTCACTAGATTGTGTCAGTCCAGTTTAGCAGAAATTTAGGGGTGGGGTTTTTGCTTCCTTTACTTTTTTATCCACATATGTCTTCAAGTCAATTCATTTTCTCACTATTCAGATGTCAGCCAGAGAGTCACAAATCAATATCTGACCACGTAATTTTTTGGTGTAGGAAATGAGGCATGTTTAGGGGGTTACAGGAAAAGAATGACAGAAAAGGGCACATTTTAAAGTGAAGTTAACGCTCTGGAACTGGACAGATTGACATCAATCAATAAAGCACAAGGAGCTGCTCAACGGCTGTTGCTTAAGCCTCTTCTAGAATGACCATTTACAAGGGAAGGTCATTCAATTTTGTGCCGTTGTATGTCTCAATCCTGCTTCATGATACATGCAAACACTTTCCTATGCAACTTCTCTGGTTCTCAAATTAACTATTAATGAAATGGCTATTGGATTACATTGGTATTTATTACTGCTGTGCTTCCCAGTTACTAGAATCTTGGAAATGATCCTTTCCATACTATCATCCAAGTCATTACTGTGAATAATTAGAAAGCTGGGCTGTACCCTACTGGTAACCTCTTTCCACCTTGAAATAATCCCATTTACTTCCACTGTTTGTTTCTTGCCCTTCAGCCAATTTTCAGTCTATGTAGCCTGCCAGTTTTCTTCCTATTGTGTGAGTCTGCACCTTAGGCGCTAGTCTCCCATATGGAAATGTTTTCAGAAAATAAGAACTGAATTTCTTGTATCCAGATTCCCTCTAATCATTCTGCGTTATACTATCATGCTTATATATTCAGTATTCCTTTCCTCTCCCTTGTTGGAAACATTTGCCAAACTGTTTCATTGCTGGGTCCCTTTTCAGGGGGCTTGAATTGTCTCTCCATCTTCACCTTCCCGTCTTACTTCCAAATCAATTCCCCGAACAGAGATTCTAAGTCCTTCCTATAATTATCTGTGGGCAGGGAACCCTCTAGATAGCTAACTGTGAGAATTTCGTGGGTAGAGAATGAGGTATCTGGTCTCCATCTTTGTGTAAATTTCCGAAGGGGCACTAGTGTTGCACCATCAGTGTTTTTGTGGGATAAATGGGGGGATTTTGATTGTACAGGAAATTTAATTAGATTTAAGGCTAATTAAATTCATTTTTTCATATTAACATGTTCACAAATATTATTGCATCTCGTTAGATTTCATTCTTCTCTCCTTACTGAACAATATTCAGTGGTAGTTTCAGATTACAATAAGTTCATTATGAAGATAAGGTGGAATTAGCGTAGGAAGCTCAGCTGGTTGAAGGGGTCTGTGCTTTAATTACTGCAGAGGGTGTGCATATTAATTACAACACAAGTGATATTTACTGTACCTCAGGAACATATGACAGGGTAAAGATACTGACAGCACCAGCTAATAAACTCAGTATGATAATGAGGAGAAAAGACCATAAAAATAGAAGGAAATAAAATTATTCATAAAGTATATTGATCCCAAAGTAAAGACATTAAGCTCTGATGAAGGGCAACAAAAGGGAAGCTCCTCACTTTATCAAACAAATAACCAAAGTAGAGAAATGTTAGCAGAGAGACAGATTGTCATTATACTGGTCATGTGACCACGCTCTAGAGAGTACATGTGAGCAGTAAAATATAATATTTTTTTAAATAAATCAGCAGAACGTCAAGTCTTTACCTGCAAGATATCGGGTCACAGTGGTTCTGATGAGCTTGGGGGCTGGACACGTTGCAAGGTAATGTTTGAAGAAGAGTGATGGGAATGGATCGTTCTTTGGATGAGGAGCCATCACCAGCTACACAAAGAAACAACATGGCTAATTGGTTTAGGCTGCGATAATTGCTGCTGGTTTTTGGTTTTTTTTCCTAATACTAATTTTGAAGCAATTGTTTTAAATCATTTTTAGGCCACCTTACAGGCAGCCTCCCATTCAACAGGCATTTAAGCATATACCAAACATGAAATACAGCGGAAAGATCTGTTGCGTGTGTCTCAGCTTTGGGGTCAATGCCCACTTCCCCAAGGTATGGAGGCCAGCTCCCTTGGCTGTTCAGGTTAGGGGACCTGTTAGACCTCTGTATTTCCCTGCTGGCATTTATACCTGGTTTACCACTTGGCAGCAGCGCACAGAGAAGTGCATCAGGGGTGACTTGTTTGGATGACACACCATCAGGGTAGAGAGTATAGACTCAGTCTTTTGTTGCTTAGCTTCCTTGGGCCTAGTACTAGTTGCATTCTTCACTAGGACTTGTGTCAGGAAAATTCTGTTCATCTGTCTCCTCTTTAGTATAAACTAAGGCTGCACAAGTGAGCTGAAAAAAAAATGTGTAAATAATTTCTTCCAGACATCATCTTCCTTGATGTTTGAATTCCCAAAGTTTAATGTGACTGTTTTATATGACTTTTGACCTAAGGCCTTAGCCTCCAAAATGGAAAGTAAGAACCTCATCTTTTGCATGTAATTACTGTACACCCTGATAACTCTGTAGTAATCATTTTGCGCTGGCTATTTCAAAAGATTTTGCCTAAATAAAATCAACAGAAGCAGTTCAGTCCATAGTGCCTGACAGGCTAGTTTGGTGTCTGTGAATAAGACAGGGACCATACAGTGCATGGAAGTTTTAGTACATATAATTCTTTTTACTATAGACATTGTGCTACATAATGTGTTCTCCTCTAAGGAATTGTTGTAAGTTAGGTGAGTGAGGTGAAGCTGGCAAGCAAGTCAGCTTGCTTGCCATTCATCTCTAAAGACCTATGTTCAAATCACATTTACTGAAAGCTACATATGTCTACTGCTTTGTTGTCATCATAGCCTTGGCAGACATTTGTTACCAATCACAAAGCTCCTTCATGTTGGGCTTATATGTCAATCTTTGCTTAATAAAGACACCTGGATTGAAACAGCCACTCTTGGTCAGGATCTCTGTACTCTAGTAAAGCCTGAAGTGGATACCTGTTTCATTCAAATGATCTTTTCACTTTTTGGAGCACTGGTTGTTTTTTTTTTCTTCTTTCCATCCTACAATTAAGAATCCACATTTCTTCCTCCTCGTTATTCTTGACAGGTAAAGGAAATAATGTAATGCTTACATTTTCAGTGTACTGGTTAACATTGATTTCAAAAGAAAAAATGAAAAAAATCTATTGTCAATGGTATTATGATAGTGCCCCTAAGTTAAATGCTTATTTCCATCTTACGTTAAAGTAAAGTTTACTGGCTACTGTTGAAGATCCTAAATTTTCCACTCTGTTGTTCATTCTGTATTAATTCAGCTTTCTATGTGGCTGTCCCCCTGACACTGGTGCAGTGTAAGGGCAGAAATGACAACTTCTTTTAACAGTTTGTTTTTTTTTTTTTAAAGTCAGTTACTGTTTTTATGCATTGGGCAAACTTAACTGCACTTTAAATATCTGAGCCTCTTGAATCTATAAAACAGATTGAAAATACTGCAAGAGCAGTTGGCATCTCGACGTTTCAGGTACTTTTATCCAAAGCCAGGAAGCTCAAGAATATACAAAATAGAAAAATTATAACGAAAGTGTATGACCACTTCCAAAGCTTCAAAAAGGTCTAGTTTATTTCTGATAAAGTTTTGGATAAATGTTTGGTTTGGTCTTTCTTTTATTCAAATGAGTTTGCCTACTCCTAGTTGTAATTCAGTGAGCAAAAGACTAATGGCTTTCCAGCGGCCTTTGTGAAATGTGTTGGGCTTCTTGGTTCAGTTCCCAATCTTTGTAGCTGTAAAACCCCTGCTGCTGTGGGCACTTGTGCTCCTGTGTTTGACAGAGGGATTGAGGTTTCATTTACTCTCTTGCCCTTAGAGATGGTCCTTCCAAGATTAGGATTGAAGCAGATTTGAGGATATTGGGGAAGCATATGTTCTTTCTGTGCATGCTTCATATATCCTTAAATTTCACAGTTTCTGGGCTCTGATTCAGTGTCTTTCAGTGATGCATTTATCAACAGATTTTTAAAAGAGGAAAAAAAAAAATATGGAAAAGTTAACCTCTATCCTAGTTCCTCCTGCAGTTGCTACTTGTGAGGAACAACAAGGAACAAAAAGCAAGATACTTTTGATGATCTGAACATGAAGAATTGCTGATCTAGATTCTAATGCTTAAGGACTGATTTGAAAATTTTCATTAAAAATAGAATTTTAAACCTCCCCATTTGTATCCCACTGTAAATCCATCGTCTTCGTTGGAGACATTCTTCACTTAGCCCTGTAAGGTGGTTAAGCGTGTGAAGTCATGCTTACCACGTGTGCTTAATTAAGTAAATGTGCACACTTAAGTGTTTCTCTAAATCATAGCCTTAAGCCTAGGAGAATTCTTAAGTAGATTTGTGTGTTACATTGACTTAAAGCTAAGCATTGGGCTTAAATGCTTAGATAAGTTCAGCCTAACTGCAGTCAGAAAAGACTTGGGACACCTGGCACATGTACGTATGTTACAGACGTAAATAAGCACAGTTCCCGCAATGTAGAGCATAATGGTATTTCCAGGATCAGAAGGAACTCTTGATTTATGCGAACAGTCAGTGTGACTGTGAGATTTATTTTAAAGGGCTAGCAAAGTAGGGCAGAAAAGAGTATTAGTGGATTGAGTGTATTTAGCCTTTCAAGGTTTTTTGCAGGGTGCTGCGTAAAGACCTCATACAGAATCTTAACTTCAGGGTAGATCCTGGTTCAAGTTTAACACCTGTTAAAAAAGAGGAAACCAAGCACAGGAATAAATTGGCCTTCCTTGCATCCTTTGCCTTCCTCTTCTCCCCTACAGCTCCCACTACTTACTTTATACTTTCTGTGGGAGCTGACGTGATATGCTGACCATACTAAATAATTTTGGCTAATCGGTGTTTTGTAACATTTTGAGGAATTCCAGAGCTAATCAGACTGTGTACTTGGCAAATATAATGAAACGGTATACAATGACATTCAGGTTCTTGGGCATGCTTTTACGTTTTGAATTAGCGCTAACGTAAGAGTCAATGAAGTCAGGCTCAATTAAGATGGCTGCTCTGTAGGAGGGTGCTAGTTGTCAGTCAGAAAGAAATAGAATACAGTGTGAGGATGGTCAAAGAGGATAAATCATAAAGAAGAAAATATTTTAATGCCGCCATATAAATCAATGGCATGTCCTTACCTTGAAAATCATGTTCACTTTTGGTCACCTTATCTCAAAGACATAACAGAAATAGAAATAGAAATAGAAATGGTCCAGAGAAGGGCAAAGAAAATGAGTAGAGCCATCTGAGAGCCTTTCATATAAGGCTACATTAAAAAGGGCAGGATTATTATTTAGTTTGGAAAGAAGAAGAGCAGGAGGAAATGTGGCAGAGGCATATAAAATAATGAAGGGCATAGATCAGGCCAGTCTGCTGCTTCTCATTACGTTTGTCTGTAACAAAAGAAAAAGAGAGAACTCAAAATAGAACAACAATGGGCCAAAGAGTGATTCATTAGAGTGAGTGAAGAAGTACAGCACATGGTGTATGCATTTAACTTGTGGAACTCAGAGCTGCAGGATGAAATGAAGCCCAAATGATTTACATTAATAAAGCCCAACAGAAATTTACTTTTAATACTTGAATTGTAGCTTATAGTCCTTTCAACCAGGATTTAAATAAGAGCTGTCGTTACTCTTCATGCAGGCATAAGATATTTACCAGCTGGGGTGGAGGAATACATCTTTCCCTGTGGTACTGTATTGCACAATTTAGGTACAGAATGGGGCAGGAGAAGGGAGTATGCCTCTCCTTGCTGAATACAATTCAGTATTGGTTGCTATCAGAAACAGGATGCTGTATTACAAGAATTATGCGATGACAATTTTGAAGTTATTGCCCACTGGCAATTTATCAGCTAAGAATTCTCTGTGCAAAGAAGTGCCACTTCTCTTTGGGGTCTGGGTTTTACTTCCAGTTGGTGCGCTTTGTTTTCTGTCTTTGGTCTTGTCAGAGTTTGGTAACTGGGTTGGGGTAGTTAGCCAGAACTGCTTCTAATATTTTCCCTTTCTTAGTTGCCTCTAGTCTCCTGGCGACTGTCGGATAAGAATCAATGTACTACATGAGCTTTTAACAGCCTGATCATTATAAGGCGAGCATGATCATTAAATGATCCTCACTTTATTAATGCACTTTATTAAGTATCTTTTCCTGTATGTCTGGCAATTGCACTTGAGGTAAGTTAGGAACAATTACAATGCTGAATAAATAAAAATAATCTAGGTAAGTAACAGTAAAACATTAGTTACGATATTCAGGGCACTCTGGAAGATAGACACACTCCATTGCACCTTAACTTCATGTTTAGTCACTGGGGTTCCCGTTCTCCACTTACTTTTCATTTGTAAATAATGCAAAAATTTACCAGGCTGCCTTGCTGCAAATAGAGACTTTTAGTTGAACTCAGTGCTTGCTTTTCTCTTAAATTCCTTCTTAGATCAATTAAAATAATAGAATATTTTGAACAGACTGAAAATCTTTCTTAACCTCTTATTTGGGTAGTCAACAGTTACTTGTAAGCTTTCTGACTTCCCCGCCCCCCCCCCCCCCCCCCCCCCCCCCCCCCAGGAAAGGCAGAAAGTCTTTGTTGTTAGCAATGCATCTCTGATTTGTAAAATACAATTTCCTTTAAGGATATTTGAGTACACAGACCTAGCTTCTGCTTAAACAGAACATAAGCACTTTCCCACTAAGTGAATTTGAGCTGAAGAGGTCTGAGCGAAGTATGGAAAAAATACTCACAAATATTTCCCATATTAAAATAAAACGAAGAACTGCAACTGAAACATGTCGTGACCTTGTCATGTTTGCTTTACCTGAACAATGAGAGGTCAAATCACATTAGCACAGATACTTGCAAATACTGAATTTTATGCTTGTATTTCTGAATATTGACAGTGAACAAAATTCTTCATTGTGCTGAGGGCTAGCAACGTTTAGGTATCACCCGTTACCCTTGCTAGCCCTATCCTGCGATTACACAGTGGGTTTGTGCTGTACGTATTTCACCCTACATGACCTACACAATCCACCCCAAAGTGAAATTCTTCCTTTTCCTGAAAGCTGTCTCCTTCTTGCCTGTGGCTTGCAAAGGATGCTCCATTGTTCGCAGTACTGGTGTTTGGCTCTTGTCTAGACCAATGTTCGCTCATCACAATACCCCTGTCAACACCGTGCTATGTATGTGTTAGCTGCACTGTATTACTGTTGTCAAACGGCTCTGCTGTCATGTAGTGTTTAAATGTAAAAGATATAGGTGACGATGTGAAGCTGGAGATTTGTGCTGAAAATCTGGATTTTAAGTTGTCTGCAACACAGAAGTTGAAAAGCTGAGACAGTTTTACAATAAATGTAAGCAGTTTAAGCAAGCTTGTAGCTATCAAGATGTGGATGTATGTTTTCCCCTCTGAAATGTGCTGCCTTTCAAGAACACAAGTGTGGCATTTAGGTGACACCGTACTGCTCATCCGTGTGCCCTTTCTCGGGATGACTCTGCTTCCGTCTCCTCCTGTCTGCACACACTGTAACTCTAAGGGTCTTCAGTGACCCTGCCACATGCTACAAGACCAGTGAGCTGCAGAGGAGTCTAAACTTCCAGTGATATAGGAAAAGATGACAATGAATAAAATGCAGTGCTCTTTTTCACTTCTATCAGTTTTATTTCAGATCTGTTTTTTTTTT
>JAYKAV010003488.1:113729-119568 GCA_035582835.1 Phoebastria nigripes | reverse complement strand
AAAACAAAACAAAAACCAAAAAACAAAAAAAAAAACCAAAAAACCACACAAACCAAAAAACCTGACACTTGCAATTAGTCATTACCTACTGTTGCTTGCAATTTGTTGGCAGATCAAGCTACAATCTGTTGCACTATGACAGATCAATTTCTGCAACTCACAAATTCATTACAGAACTGAGCCAAAACAAAACAACTTTCTCTCTCCTTCCTCCCTCCCCCTGGAAAGAAGACACCTCCCCTTCCCCTACCCTTAGTGCTGCAGCCTCTGGTTAGTGAGATCCTTAGACTTTTGTGGAAAGGAGCAGATGGGAAGCAAAAGAGGGATGGGAAAAAATAAGCCTTTCTCAATGTAATACCCTTAATCTGAGTACATCTGCACGTTAATGTGAGATCAGTCCCTGTCCCTGGAGCAAGCTACTGTGCGGTCCTAAAATAGCATTTCAGTTACTGGATACTGTACAAAATGCATTAATACGTTTTTGCCCAAACTTGTCCTTGCATTGTAACCATTATATCCTGCCACAGATTTGGTCGAGGATGCACGGGATGTTTTGTATCAGATATTGGGTTACAAGATTAGACATGAACGTGTGCTCCCTTTCAGAAAACAGTGACCACTTGCTATTTTGTGGGAGCTGCCCTTCATCTTTCCTTTGCATAAGAGGATGTCAGGGACCTGACAGTTGTGTTGCAACGTGTTATTCTTTTAGAGAACTGTAGTCATCTTTGCACTATCTCCAAGAATGCTTAATTAAATAGCACTAATGGTTAGGACATGAAAAGTAGGATAGAAGAACCTTTTCTTTTTCTACTACCTTTTGTAGCTTTTGTCACCTGACTTGGTAATCCCACCTTCAGTGAAAAAATAGCACAGTGACATTTTCAAAACATGCAGTCCCTTGAGCCTGGAACCTAACACAGACAAGAAAGCTCAGCTTGATTCCAACACTGCTTTGTGATGTGTACTCCTCTTTTTCAAGAGCTGGGCTGCAACAGCTGCTAAATACAGGGAAAGGGGGAAAAAGGTTGCTATTATACAGAGTTTAGTCGTACAAAAAGCAGATGCTTTATATGGATTTTATAAGTGAACGCGCTTGGCATTCCAAGGCATCCTGGGTTTATTGCTCGTGCTACCTTCACTAATTTTGCATAGTGATGAGCAGCCACTAGATTATTTGCTCTCCCTTTTTCTCAGTTCCCCAAACGGCTCAATCCTGTGTAACATGTAGTGCCATCAGATCCTGCTGGGGTCAGTGAGCACTGATATTGGACAGCTTCTTGTAGGAACCCCTTAGCTTTTCAAAGAAGGGAGGAAAAACTAGCAAATCTTCTCAGTGTTATAAAAGCACATCCTTATACAAGGCCAGATTTGTGGAAGCGCTCACATTTTAGCACCTGAATGGAGCAGACAGCTTTTTTGACAAGTGCTGGGAGCTGCTACTGCTGAGGATAACAACAAATTCCCCTAGGTTTATTGTCAGGGATGGTGACGGCAAAGAGATTTAACTAACTGAATGCATGTGGCACATCAATGAAATGTTAGTGATAGGGAGGGTCACTATAGCAATATATACCTGTTCACTAGATGTTTCTTACCAGGCAGAATGTTGTCCCACTTGTGACATGCTGTGCAATAGGTGAAAGGCCAGCCCCACTGTTCTCTTCTGTGGCTCATTTTAGTTTACACTGTTGTTTACTACAGGAAAAGCTGAATGCCTGAGCTGAACATTTTGGAGTGAGGAGGAAGCAGCTATCCTAGAGTTTTCGTCCTTCTGTGAGCATTTTTTTGAAAATGCCTGCCAGCCCCCCTCGTCCCCCCCACAAAATGAAGTTTTGCTTTCTCAAACTATTTCGCAGTCTTTGAATAAAATGACACACAGGTAGGGATGCTGAATCAGAACACAGAGAGGGAAGAGTCTCTTCTCTCAACAATTTAGAAATCCCCCTCATCTTCCCTGAATTTTTTGCCTCATACATGCCTGGCACACACTGATTTGCCCAGCAAGTTATCCAGAAAACTTCAGAACACTTAAAAGCCCACTTTTTTGACTGTTATTATTTCTGTAGCTCTTTCTGAGGCAAAAATTTCAAGCTGATGTTTGTGGCAAATAACATTAAGGTTCTGACGGTAGTCTCCAACATAGAAATTGAGAGGATGACAGACTGTTTTTAAACACCTTTAATCACTGCTGAGAAAGGGACTTTTTCTTATATTTTTAAGGATAATATAAGACATTGTAGTTGTGCTCTTGCCCTTTAAGAAAGCTGTACTCAAAAAGGGCATATGTATATTGAAGAGTTGTATGTAGTTCAACATATTAATTTGTTTATCATCATTTAATAGTGCTGTTCTGGTAATGAAGCTAAACTTCTGAATTCCAAAACTGAAATGAAAATTCTGAAATCTGAAATACACTCCATAGAAACTGTATCTTGGATATGTGCAGAAATTCAGAGATGCAGATGGGAATTGAGGCTTTATCAAATTATTTGGCTTTCATTAGAGCTGAATAAATAGTAACACATGAAACCTAATTCTATCCAATTTCTTTGTTCTGGTAAATTACTACCTATGCCTCTAGCTTTTCTAGTTCCTGTGTTCCTAGAGCAGCAAGTGCTTTTTCCCCTCAGAGCATTTTGTTTAAGCATTTAACCCCTCTCTCCCCCCTCTTCCCTCCCCTCAACAACATATAGACATTTCAAAAGAAGTATATTTGGAGACAAGTATTTCTTGAATCAGCTTTGAGTACAACTCCTGTACAAGTTGTCTTTTTGGTGTTTTGATGCTTTCAGCATCGTTCACTTTCTGTATCGTGCTAGTATGTTTTTATTTGAACAGAACAGTTGTATGATATAGGATGTTACCTTAATTTCCATAATGTGCCAGATATTAATATTAGCACATTGGTTGCCGATGCGCAGGTGAACCACAGACCTTGCGTATCAGTCCTGAGGGGAATCAATTCTCTGCACCAAAACGCTGGTCTTGCTCTGTAAAGATGAGCTACGGACACAGACAAACAATTGCAGAAAATATCCCTAATGTTAAATACAGTATAAAGAATCTGTTTTTCCCCCTCTTATTATTCCTATTGTTTTATTTCCAGCCCTCTTGCTAGTGGCTGCCTTTGTGGCACTTCAGCTGTGATTAGATGGGCGGGCAAGCGGCTTCCTCTAGAGCTGAAGCCAGCTGGGTGAAAAGACTGGCAAACCCTCAACTCCTCGTCTACCCACTGCCTTCACGGCTGAGTTTATTATCTCCATAGCTCTGTGACATGCCCAGTCTGTGTGAGCCAGGGGTCTCAGAGCACAAGTCAATATTCGGTAGTCAGAGCTCCCTTATTACTGCTCTGTTGCTATGCTTATTTTGAGGTAGTCGTAACCTAAAAAACTGCCTAATAGCCAAGAGGCGGGGGGGGGGAGGGAGGAGGAGAGGCAGAGAGAGAGGGTCATCCACTTCTAACGCTGGAAACCCTGTGATAATCTGTTCCATGCATTCAAATGAAAATATGACTTCTTGGCAGAGAATAGCATTATAATGTAAAATCCCATATGCTGTTATACAGTATGTTGCAATCTGTTTTACTGCTGCCTCTATTCTAACGAGTGAATACTGCCAATAAAGCAATTGAAGATAACACTAATTGCTTATTTCTGTGATCCATAATTTTTATGGCTGCCTTATAGCTCTTTAGTCAAATAGATGTTTTTTGGCCTCTCAGATCTAGAACTCATGTACTGTAGCGATTGAGGCTGAAAATCTGCATGCTGGCCTGAGAGATTTTTCTAAGCTGATGAATAGTGTGTGTGTGAGGGGGAAATAATTGAAAAGTGTTAAAGAAAATAGAAGTCTTAAATCAGTCATAACAGGTCATAACACTGGATTTAATCAATATTTTTTAATATAAATTGGGCTCTTTCTCTATCCCTCTTGCTTCTACAGAATCATCTTTGCTGTGGAGTAATAAGACACTGGTTTTCAAAAATAAAACTCCCTTAAGCTTTTCAGAGCAGCAGTGGCTGCCTGTGTGCTGTTCCAGGCACCTTTGTGTCTCCAAGAGACAGAAATGGCACCATTGGCATATAAGGCTAGTCAAGTCCTAGTCTTGCTGCTTCAAATCAGGGCTAATCTTGTGAATGACCAGTTCKTTCACTTACAGGGTAGGTCCCACCACCTCCTAGCAGCTCCTGTGTCATTTGAGTCCTTCCCCAAGATTGCAAATGGAAGGTGCAACACTAACCATAAAGTTTTGAAGGCCAGTGAAGAGAATGGGCCAGATTCATAACCCATTTGGGGTTCCCTCATGGTTTTGGGGTGTTCTACAAGGGCCAGTAGAGCTGCCTGTCCCGGCATTCCCACACCATGCTGAGGCTGTGCAGCAGCTTCTAAAGCAGCCCCTTGCAGACCAAGGGAAATGCGTTGATGAGTCCCAAAAAGACATGTCTCATGGTCACTATTAGGAAACTGAACTCACTGTTAATGGGAAGGTCAGAAACTTCTCCTGAATAGACACTTGCCCTCCTGTGCAATGCTCTGATGTTTAGGGCACTTGCCTTATTTAAAACAGATATGCTTCGTATTTCCGGTATGAAAGAAGAGTTGGTGGGTAGTGAACTTACCCATTTGTTGGGTAGTAAATGTCTCCTTGCTCATTTAGTAACCTACTTCTTCAATGTGCCGTGTTGTGGGGAGGATGGGTGTTGTTTTGGGGGCTAGCTCCCACTGTAGCCGTGAACCATTTTTCACATTTTATTGTGTTGTAGGTTATTGCTCATGTGCTTAAAGAACACGACTGGCCGTGTTCCTAGAGGGCTGTTAGCGTTTGTGTGGTTCAGCCTGGCAGCAGGGATAGACTCCAACGCTATTCACAACATTGGGGAGGAAGGTGTCTGTGGGTCCTCTCTAGCATCTGGAAGGAAGGGCACCAGTCTCTTGCCCCAGCGGGAAACAGTGGGGCAGGTACAGGCAGCCAGCTTTCTGCCTGCCCCGTCTGGCTGGCTGCAAAGGGGAGATGGCAGCAGGGCACAGAAAACAGGCTGAGGCGGCTCCAGCTCAGCGGCTGCCTTCCCCCTGCCAATGACCTCTCAGTAGTGGCACTGATCGGCTCCATGGGACGCTGCAGCTGGGGCTTTCTACCCCGCAAGGCCCTCCCGACGCCCCGCCAGCCCCTGCGGCTGGGCCACCACCCTCCCCATGGCACAGCATGGCATGGAGGGGAGAGGGAAAGAGCCAGCCAGGACCAGGTCCAGCAGGATTTATAGTTCTCGGGGGTGTCGGAGCATTGCCACGTGCTGGCTTTCCCTAAAATCTCCAGGTGTAGTTACTTCATTGCAACCAGGAGGTCCAAATTATGCTCCAGCCCTGCATAGACAGTACAGTGAGGGGTGATTCGCGGTATGTCAGAGTCGGGCTGCCTTTAAAACAGGGAGCAATACACAGTCACTGAAGCACGGTAGGGGAAGATACAAAAACAGACTTAATGTTGTTCCTTGCATTCCATGTAAAGCACATTCTGGGTAATATTTGTGATTTCTCTGAAGCTATTCATTACCAGCGTATCAGTGCTGCGCATTCATTTATGTGTTTATAATGAAAGAGATGTGATCACAACAAGGCACTATAGAATCCAGCCTTCATATTCTTCTGCAGGTAAAATCCCCATTGACTTCAGTGGCTGTGAAACTAATATATAAGTATGCCTACTTTTCATAAAGGATCTTGATTATTTATGTGCAGCCTCCTGTTTCAGTTCATAGCTAGACATAAAATTCCTGCAATTTTTCTAAAGCATTTTTCTCCTTTGTTATTAGCTGTCTTGATTCTGCATTACCTCACA
>JAYKAV010003488.1:8729-108729 GCA_035582835.1 Phoebastria nigripes | reverse complement strand
TAAGAATTGCAGTAATCAGCCAAGAGGCTTATTGTGTGAAGTTGAGGAGCCAAAATTATTTGTGAATTCAGTTCAGATTCAATGGATTTTTTTCACCCACCCTAGAAATGTTTCATTTCTACATTTTGCAACAAAATGCTTTCATTTTGTAACAAATCTAATTTCCTTCTTAGAGTGTGAAATGGTAATTTTGTTTTGCTGTAAAGACTATTCTTGGGTTCATCCAAGCCACTAGTATTGTTGTGAGGTTTTTTGAAGTTTGGTTGTCAGCTTGAAAAAATTAACTATTTGCATAGTTGGTTACATGAGACAGATCAACAGCTCTAGAGTCATATCTGAGATTAGGGTCTCTGCCAAGAAACAGGATCAACTGATGAGACTGGACAGCCTCCCTGCATTTATTTTGCCATGGGCAAAATGATGTATCCAATATGTTCCTTACAAAGCTTTGTCTTTGCTGGGTATGAGGTAAGAAAGGGTACATATAAGGTAATGTTTTGCTGCTTTGTTTAGAACTAGTTTATAATTACTTTTATAACTTTTCTTTTATAAGTACTTCTTCTATAACTTTTTACAGCTACTTCAGTTCCACTTGTATTTTTATGGGTCAACAAATTTACCAAATTCCAGCACAATGGGTTTTTTGTGTCTGGGGCCTCAGAGAAGTCTCTGAGCCAGTGCCCCTAAATAACATGTTGCTGGAGGATTAAACATTGTGTGCAACCTAGAAATGAGAGCCATCATGGCCTGTTTAGGAGATATTAACCCATCAGGAATCCCATTCCAAACAAATATGATTTATAAAGTGTTATTACATTGCTGCTACAGCATCACCCGGCAACTCAATTAGAAATGCAAAAAATGCTGTTTGAAAGCCCATTTTGGTCAATGAAAAGACACCATCAATGTCAATGGTGTGTTAGACCAAACTCTGCTGAAATGAGTAATCACTATCAAGGGGTGACATTTTTCACTSAACTGAAAGAAAAATGCACTATCTTAGATTCAAAACCAGAGGAATGTGATGTGATTCCAGTGTGTGCGTGTGTGTGTTGTTGTACTTACACTGGTGCATTTCACACCTAAAGAGAAGTCTTCACTGTAGTTCAGCCATTTACTTTACACTAGAGTTTGGATTTAACCCTTGACCTTCTGTGGCATCATTCAGCCTGACTAAAATAAAACACCTTAGGCTGTTTTCTTGCCTTTCTCAATGCCCAAATGGGCACTGTGGATTATGCCTAAGGTTTCTGCCCCCTGCTGTGGACTATTATGGCACGGTCATCTTTGTGCAGAAATCCTTTATATGTAGCATTTTCATCTTCATCGCCTCAATACGCACGTGTGTGTGTGTATATATATATGTATACATGTATTCTTGGAGGTGCTTCAGCTTTTTTCTTTTTGCCCAGTCATCTGGAATTACTCTCTCAAGCTTTCTGAAAGGTTGAGTCACTTTGTGCTTCTCATCTGGGCTTGTCAAATTTTGTTGTAGAAATAGATAGTGCTTGGCCGATTTTACACTCCTTTTAGCTTTGTTTCTACTACTTGCAAGTASTCTCAAATGCGTGCCCACTGAAAGAATGTCCTTCCTAGTTTAGATCTCTTTTGATTAGTATCTTGCAATTTCATTATAATTTTTGAAGCCTGAGCGATGCTCTACACAATAGTGTTTATTCTTAAGTTTTCTACGTGGATTCTACAGTCTGCTGACGAGTGCTGACCCAGAGCTACAGCTGCAAAATGGTTTGCAAGTGTAACAATTATAAGTATTTCCTTTTCATTCTTAACATCATCTGTGCTATGTGAGCCCAGACAGTGATGGTTTCAGCTACGTGAGGGCTCCATGAACATGTAATCGTAGATGCTAGTGTAGAAGGATAGTTCTCGGCTGGCTCGTGCATTTTGCATTTTATGCCCTTTATGCGTTTTTTGGGTTAAACAATGATACCTACCTATGTAGCAATGTTATCTTTCCCATGGGCTTTTTTTATACTGGCAATCTGGGGGGAGGAGATATTTCCAAAGGTCATCATGCGAGCTAATAAACTATTTTAAATGAGATGACTTTAAACTTCTCTCTGTTAAAATTCACTTTTATCCATATATTTTTTGTGTCTCAAACCAAGTCATTGTACAATATTCCTATTCATAGATGCCTCCAAACAGATAGCTCCTGTGCTCTTCACATTTTTGTTTTTCTCTATATATGCCTGTATATATTTATTTGTACCATTTTTGCCAAAAATAACACATCTTTTCAAGATGGAAGCTTATTTTACCTGCCTGACACCTCGCCCTTCATACTGGTTATCTATATATCATTCCACACTTGCCTCTTCATGTATTGCACACAAATGTGGTCTCTGCCATTTGCTTACCCTTGTATTTTCTCTGCATGCCTTGGTATGCCTTTTAATTAGATGCACTTCTGTTCCTTCATTACTTGTTAACCCTTTCTTTTGAGAAGCAGTTTGCCTTAGCCCTGCAAATAACCCTCTGTTTTTTCCAAAGTCAAGTCCATTTCCCTCAGTAACCTTGATTTCACCAGCTATCAGTTATACCACAAATAATTCAGCCTCTAATTAGTCCATCTGTTAACTATTCAAGTACACATGACTTATCTTTATTATGTAACATAATGGTCAGTCTTCTTACCTGCGAGTGATATTTTGGTATGAAAAATATGTTTTTCTACTTATGACATTCCCATGTTGCCAATGTGCCCCCTATGGAATATATTGCAGATTACATGGGTTTATAGTCTGTGCCAGGAAAGTGATAAGGATTTCACCCTCTCTGATTTTTTTTTTTCTGCAATCGTTGCTGCTTCCAAGAAAGTGCAGAGGCTTTGTAGTCACCCCCTCCTTCTCTTTGCCAGATTTTCTTCAACTTAGAGAGGTTGATGCTAACAAATTTTTGTGGAAAAAAAAGATTTACCTCTGATAAAAAAGGCAGAATAATTTTGACCTTAATTTCCTAATGCCAGTTGTATGGGACAAGGTTAGATTTCTGTCACATGATGAGACTCAGCATTAATCAACCACATGAAATATCTAACCTATATTTTCTGATATGGCACAGAGTTGAGAACTTTTCATCCATTCAAGATTGTCACAATCTAGAGCACTAAACTTTTTGGCCATCAACAGTGCCGTGACAAATGTTTAAGTTTCTAAATTAATTTTCATCTTTTTTTTTGTTTCTGTTTTTCTACAATATTTTTCATTATTTGGAAAAAAAAAGTGTGTTGTGGAAGGTTGCATTTGAGATTTGGCTTCCTTGGAACACAAGAGTGAGTACGGATAAATGCAAAGCATAGGAGCATTACTAGACTGTAGCTATTGTGCATGTGCTCACAAGGGTTTATAGGAGTTCAGCTTATTTTGACCCAGAAGAACCATCATGTGCTTGATAGTTCTTTATTATTACACTCTCCCCACAAAACAGGGAAAATGTATCTAGAGCCAGAAGAAAGTTCTCCTTCTGCATTTCGTTAAAGACTGCAGTCCTGAAAAGATATCTTGTACAATTTTATTTTCACGGGCTCAGAACTGGGCTGAAACCGTATGTCATTGAAGGTCTCRTGTTTTCTCAACTCATGGAGAGATTTCAAGCAACTCGGCTAGCAGTAATAGGTTTCTTAGAAACTGGACAAGAATCTTTTGAATTTTACTTATGTAAAACCTCCATTGCAAATGTAATTTGTTACAAGTCTGTCACCTACCTTGAAAGCTGTAAGATTATAGCCTCCATGCAGAATTTCACACGGCTATTTTTAACATTGTCCTCCGAGTTCCGTGTAGCCTTCTTACAAACTAGCCAATAATTACAGCAACATGTTGTTCAATGTTATCTCTAAATCTCCTTTTTTCCTTCCACAATTTAGCGAGTCCCAAAAGTTCTTTGATGGGACAGAGAAGAATTAATGCCAAAGTTGAATGAGTTACAGCCGCTACCACCTAATTAAAATGATTTTGTGCCAGTTGCTTTTGTTGGGTAGGATCCACACATAATATAATTTTAATCCTGTTTATATACACTCCTGGGACAGATTTGAGATCAGCATTGCCATTTAAGTGAGGTTAATCAAGCATACTGTATGCAGCTTTTGTTTCTCTATTGTGTGTGAAAGGTGACTACAGCTGATGGGATCCTGACTGGCCGTTCGCTGCAAAAACCACTACTTTCTTGTTAACAGAGTGTCTGATCATTAACCTAACCCCAGCCCCAGTGACTCTTTCTGCCTGGTCCTTGGAACTGTACAGCTGTTGTTATTCACAGAGGAGCTTATAGTTATGAACTGGGTCGTACTGGCAGCAGATACGTGACTGTACAGAGGGTAGAAAACAAGTGAAAAATAATTACATCTTCCCTAAAAACAAACACTATTTTTTGTATTCTTGGTGCGTTTTATGTATATATAAAGGACATTATGGCAAAATGAAAAAGACCCTCATAAAAATCCTTCTTGAAAAGTATTGTTGCTGACAGCCGTGACCTCTGTGAGTCTGCATGTTTACCCATAATTCATAATTAACAAAGACATTAGAACTGCCACTAGAGGATTCTGGGCTTTATTTCTTTCTAACTGGGCAGTACTAATGCTGGAAGTGCTCCCAATTCAGTGATTTAACATTTCAGGAAATCTTGGAGAGGCAGCAGAAGCCTCCTTATATAGTTCATACTCTGGGACTGTGGTTATACAGATATGGCTGAGATAATTATTCAGCTCTTGTTATTGCTGTAGTTCTGCACCTGATCCCTGAGCCATTAGAGCACTCTGCAGGTTATTACAACTATCAAACATCAAGGTCTCTTTTCTAGTCTCTCGACTATGTGGTTATCATTTTACTTCTTTTAAATCCTCCATCTGCGGAGAAAGCTTCTATGCTCTAACTTGGAGATCTGCTAACGCTTTTTTTTTTTTTTATGACTTCCCAAATGAGGCCCTTTTCTTACCAGCACATTAACATAAAAATATAAACTTAGAGTTTCTCCACTTGTGGTGTTTTTATTTTCTCCCTCTTGTTGATTTCTTCTTTGAGACACCGTGCATCTACACTTTAATCCGTGTAGAGAATGAGCACAGAGAGGTGGGGGTCTTCAGAACCATGAAAACCCACAAAACTTCCCCAGGATGATATTTTTTCTGATGGTGGGTTAAGTTAGTGTTGATTTTTAGCTGATACACTTCTTTGCTTTACATACGTTTTTACCTCATTGCTGCTTTTCAAGCTGGACAAAAATTGAATGAAAATGGAATGGTACCTTTAAATGAGGCTTTGACTCTCACTGTACTTAAAGATTCATTACTTTCTGTGCTGTAGGTGAGTAGTCCTCAGCATTTAAGATGGGGAAGCTTGTTGGAAAAAAAATCTTTGCTGTATGTGATGATATCAGTCTATCGTCACCTGGCTTTCACTGAGTACCTAAAAACAAAACCAAAAATATGATCAAAATCATGTAGATCTGAATATCCTAGTCCTTCTTTTAGGTATTCAGGGTGCAGGCATTCACTCAGATGATGATATTTAAGATAATTTTGTAAATTAAGAGCCTAGAGCAGACCTCTGGGGGCTACATCAAAAAGGAAAACAAGGAGCTAATGCTGCTTTATGCACTAGGGAGCTCAGCTTTTTGAAATCTGTGTTTTGCATTATATCAACAAAACACCTGCAAAAGGCATTCCATCAGCACCAGGCAAACTGATGAGGGATCTAATCCACCAAGAGTCAGGGGCAGTCGCAAACAGTATGGCAAAAGGAGGAAACATATGGTTGCCTTACTTAATATTGCTGTACTGTCGTCCCACAACATATTCCCCTAAATGGGCATTAGCTTTATTGGTAGATCAGAAGGATGTGGAAAGCAGGAGAAAATATAAATATCGTATATGTGGGTTTTTTTTATTTTTTTAAACACAACGTGTAATTTAACAGATACCTAATGCATGTTAGAAAGAGGAATAAATGTATAACGCATATTATACTATTTTTTAAATCATAGCTATTAGTGAGTGTCTCAGGAAAGCTGCGGTTTTATGTAATGAAAGCAAAGGGTAATTATGCTTTGACTTGCGCTTTACTTGTTCTCCAGTTATTCTTATGTATTTTTACTGTCTCCTCTGCATGGCCTTGCATGAGAATAGCACTTTTACACCAACTCTTTGTTAAGGTCTCTCAGCAGCAAAATTTAATATTTTGGCTTAAAAACCCCCCCAGTTTCCCAATTGTGTTTTATATTCTATTAGTGTGACATTAAATAAACACAATTTACCCGTAAGTTGTTGGGAGGGACTTGAATATTCTCTTATATTGGGATAACTCTCTGAAATATATAGAGATATATAAAGTAAGGATGTATCTGACCAGTGGTACTGGTTAAAAATGGTAAAAATATGTGGGTTTTAAGATTTGAATGACCCATTAATATTTTTTCTACACTTTTGGGAGCTACAAGAAAAGGCAACTTTTAAACTATTTTTTTTTAAATGAGTCTACTGATCAAGCTTTAAAATTACTGCGGCTGATTAACTGTAAGAACACATTATTTGTGCACGCAACTCCAACCAGCTACATTGCAGGCCTTGAATAGCCTTTCAACTTAAGTAGTTATGGTAGAAAAAAAATATAAGCATTCTTATCTTTCAGGTGGCTAAAGCACTCTCTTGTGTTGATCCTAGGACCTACATGTGCACATACAAAATACTTCTTTCTTTTTTTTAATTCTCCTGTTGTAAATATAAAACGCTGTTCACAGATTTCCCCACTAGCATTGTTGATGAAAGCACACAGCTAGGGAAATAAAGATAATTTACTTAGCTGAATATTACTGGCTTTCTTAAAGATAGATTAATTAGGAAGTAGTATCAAAACAATTTAGAGCAGAAAGAAAAGGCGTTGGGAACAGCACTGAGAAGATAAGCAGTGTCACCCTTAATATAGAGTCCTGTTGTTCTACATAGCTTTCTCTTGCTAAAAAACAATGCGTGCTTGCCACTTTAAAGCCATAGTCTTACAATTTCATGCTTACATGCAAAAACTTGTACTTGCATCCTGTTGGATTTAGGACAGATATAAGAATTGATTTTGGCTTTAGGATGAAATAATCAGCATCTAGTTTTCATTAATCCCTGTCTTTAAATAATAATAACTAGATTTATGATATTTATTAGCTTATAACTTGCTTTGGAATGTGAAACCACATGAATCAGAAAATGGGTCATGAACTAATTTTCAGGTATTTAATATTGTAGTATAAGTAGAGCCTTGTTATGATGTTTCTCATAAAAAGTGAATAATGGGAAATTGATATAATGGTTAATTATGCATTTTTACTTTGTTTTAGGACCACCGCAGTAAAACATATTGGGCTGTCAGCATTATGCTTGTGTTGACCTGACATAAGGCTTCTTGCTTCCCTGTGCCATCATCACTTCATCATGTTCAGAGGCACGTGCTGCTGTGAATGACACCCTGTGGCACTCCGGTACCTTTGGAACAAAGGTGACTTCACTTTAATGGTTTTTCTTTTCAAGACACAAATGCATACTGTGTTTATTCTGTGCCAGGGAGCAGCAATGGTGGGCTGCTCCAGGCAAGCCAGGAGCTGAGGGTGACAGCAAGGCTGGTAGGGGCAGTGGTCTCACGGATAAAGGGCACGGTCCTGCAGCACCACAGCAAGCCAAGGTCAGGTCCGGTCTGGTGATGGGAAAAGGTCACTTCCAGTGATGGTAAGCAGGGTTAACAAGAGATCACCAGGCAAATCCGCAGCAAAGTGGCCAGTCTGAGGTCAAGCCAGGAAGGCAAGTTAGTTCAGGATCATTGAGGTACCTGGCAGGCACACGCTCACCTGTGGCAGAGCTGAGGTGAGGACTGAGGGCAAGATCCAGACCTCCTGACCACAAATGCAGCTCCTATAAATATAGCAAAGAGGAAGCAGCCCTGGCAAAGCTTCTCACAGCTTTTCCTCACACAGCTCTTTTTACAGCAGTCTGATCCAAGGTTACATAGCTGCAGCATATCAGAGATGGCCTTGAACGTAGGCAGCCAAATCTGGGGTTTGGGGGCTGCATGTGCATGAAAGTATGGCATTACATGATTGGTCTTTTGGATAAATGGGACAGTTCAGGAAACCAAGAATTTATTCTTTGTTTGTAGTCCCTAAGCCTAACACTGAATCACTGAACTTCAAATTAAAGGTAAATTGCATTCCTTAAGTTTCAAAGTGTTTTTGTGGACTTAGCCACACTGGCCCCTCTAGGGCCAGTGGGAAATGAGCAACTTAAATCCTTGTGAGTGGTTTAGAAATGTAATGCTTTGAAAAATTGCTGACTAGGATGTTGTCCAGGACTCACTGCTGCCTAGATAGATACCATACACTGAAAGGAAAAATATGCATGTCCTTTTCACGGATGTTTTATAGGACTATATTCTGGGTTATTCAGAACTCGCATCAGCTTTCCTGTGAGTTGTACAGATGCTCTTGATTGCCAGATTAAACCTGTTTTTTCTCAGTTCAAGAAAGTAACAAGTTTTAAAAACCTAGTGGTAAAAGATATCTACCTGACTACATGGAAACTCTTAGAGTGACCTGTCTTGCTAGTAGTTTTACCAATGGATTAGTGTGTGAATGTTTGCAAAATCAGAGCGCAGGGGAAATGTTTCAGGCTATCAAGCAAAAGTTAAGAGAATACGTAACAAAACCATGCTTATATGTATTTATCCTTCCATGTATCCCGTCTATAGTTCTGGGGTTTGACCCATATTTTCATACGGGACTGCCCTCAGCAACGTCCTGTGTTGTCTTCTGCTATGGAAGAGCTGGCAGCAGGGGATTTTTCCAAACTGGGAAGGATACAGTGGCAAAGGATGGGGCTGGAGGCTGGGAAAGAGATCGGGAGTGGATGGGTGTTTCCTGGGGAGCTGAAGCTGCAAACTGTGTCTACCTATTCCGCCAAAATAATGTCGCCTTGGCATTGAGCACCCTGCTGTGGTACATTTCTCCTTGGTGACAAAAGGGAGTATGACTTCTTTAATACAGGGGTGAGCTGAGCACTCAACAAATTATTAACATACAAATATAATACTGGAAAAAAAAGTCTAATTTTTAGGTAATGCAAAGCCACCACTACTGCAGGGAAGAGGAATCTCAGCTGAAATACACTGGCATGTACACCACAAAACCAAAATGAAAAACTTGGCCGCATCCTTAGCTTGCTCCGCTGCAACTGTCATTGCAGCAAATATTTTATGTAAACTCACCCTCTGCTTGGAGACTTCTTGGGTAATTAGGTAATAGGAGATGGTGCTTCAGTTCTTCTTGTTGATTTCTATTGCGGTTATACCTTAATGTCCATTGCTTTTCTCACCTTTCTGATGGATTAGGAGCAACACCTTGGGAGTTTTTTTGCCCCACAGAAAATATGTTTTAAAGAAGTATCTTAAAATGAGGTTAGATTTTACTTTGTATTCTTACATAGTAGTCGTTTGGTAATGTTAAAAGTCTCTATTCCATTCTCTGTTTTAATGCATGCATGTCACTAGTGGTTAGGTGTGCAGTGATATATCCTTTTCCATTTCAAAAGCATTGATCTGAGTCCCCTTCACTGAGGGGGATTTCTTTTTTTTTTTTTTTTTTTTTTTTTTTTTTTAAATAAATCTTAGTGAAACAATGTAACGTTTCAGGTCAGTCCTGTAGGACCACTCTGGTCTCAGTGTAACCGCTGCTGCAGAGCATGGAAACTTGCTGGCACAGTATTGCAAAGTGACTCTGCAGGGGCTGGATGACTTCCAGCCAGCAATGAACTGCAGCCAAGAAATGCCAATATGGATAATGCAAACAAGAGAGATTTGGGGCACATTTCGATTTAACCATCTGATTTAATTGACAGAATAAATGCACCTGTCATTGGGTAATATTCTTGTGATTAGTTTTGGCTGTGCTGATGAAACGATGTTAAAAGAATGTCAGAACAACCTGTCCTGGGACTCCTACAGGCAGTTTCAAGCTAAGGAAGGTCAGTTTTCAACTAGATAAAAGATTCAGAATTACCTCTTCTTTCTTTCCTCCTTTGTGATTGTATGTGTCTCTTACTGAGACACAGAACAATTTAACTCGCATATTTTCCCTCTGCAGTCGTTCTTAAGGGTCCACAGGTCTAAACAAACACACTTAAGTGAAACGATAGCCTGTTCTTATACAGGCTTTGTTAAGGCCATTCTGTATTTGGAAGGAAATGCATTCACAAGGTCACCATTTGCCCATTTGTACATTGTCATTCAGATTTGGTGGCCTTTGTGGCAAAGGCAGCTCGTTTAAGAGCCAAGGTGTGGTGTGCACCAGAGCCTTTTACCTCCATAAGTAGCTGGTTAGTAAGAAAAAGAGATTGGCTTCTGCAGCCCTGGGGCCAAACCCACCTTAATTTAATCTCCTGTACCAGGAAGCAGGAGTTGGTTCTGAGTAACAGCGTGCCAGGACCTCCTTTTGGCTAGGAGAGGTGCCATTTATTGAGCCAGTTCAGTGGATGTAAAGGTAAGAGATGGGTTAATCAAAGTTGTGTTTATTGTTACTGCATGTGATGGGGTGCCTGTACGTGCAAACTGTGGATAAGGCCCATTTTGCTGGTACATGATGAGGAAAAACTCTTGGTCTGAAATGGTAAATTGGAAGCTGAACAAGGGTTTGGAGAAAAGACAGCTGAGATCTCCATTTTATGGGGAACTCTTCTACTGKAGGGCAAAGGGTCCTAAGGAGGAATTACACCTCCTCCATGAATAGTGTAATAGGAATTACACCTCCTCCACAGTACCTGCTGCACTGACTTACATTGCCATGTTGCATGAAGTCGTTGTGGCCACATGGCTGCACATCCCTCAGTACAGATGGAGCTGCATCTGTCCCTATTTCAAAGGGGGAAATTGAGGACAAGGCAATTTAATGACTTGCCAGAGGTCACAGCTAAGGTCTGTGACAGCACAGGGAATGAATCTAAATTCCTTCAGGCCCGGGGCCTTATCCACAAGACAACACTTCTGTTAATAATAAAGAAATAATAGTATTTTTTTTCAGCATCACACTCTAGTGGTGTTTAATCTTCATTTTGGCATGCTTAAAAGCTTCACTTTGATATTTATTGGTTTTAAGCAGGGATGTTAATGTACTGAGAAAGGAACCTGAATGACAAACCTTCTTGTTGAAAACCTGAATGTACAGTTAGGACAGCCTCCCCCATAAGCAGTTAGCACAGGCCACCCAAAAATGCTCCAGTGAAGTTAGGTGCTTGGACGACTGCTTTTGGGGAAAGGTTAGTTCAAACTTCTGCATCTGCTTCACACTAAGATGGMTGAAGTAGCAGTGCCAGACAGAGATTTTGACTAGATAAATAAATTCAACATTTGAATATGTTTATGTGCTGAAATATAATTTGTGAAAAAACAAATTGCTTCTGATTGACAAGTTACAAATGTAGGGGGGGAAAATGTAAGCTAACTTTCTCATGAAATGGATTGCGGAGCCAAAGTGGAACAAAATGTAAAATATCTTTCTTTGGACTAAAGTAATTTTTTTTTTTATTAAGTCCACATGAATGAGATTGAAGAGAAAGTGGTGAAACTTGTCCCATGTAGAGATACTGCAAAGATTTAGATGCCATCAAATTTCATTTAAGTTCCATGTTGCATGGGGTTTGAGGCTGCACTGGTTTATTGCAAAGGTGTGAATTTCATCTTGAGAGCAGAATTGCTGTACAAGTGCTCTTGAAGGTGTTATTTTTTTTTCTTTGTCAATTTTCTAAGCATAAACATACGTTAGCTTCCAGATACCACCGAAGTCCTGCTTAAGTTACACACAGTTAACCATGAAATTTGGGGTTGCACACAGTTTCACTCTCACAGTTTAAATAAGGTTTTGATTTCAACCCATTTACACACTGCATAATTAAAAAAGTCAGTCAATGACCAGACACTAGAGAGTGCTCTCAGTCTGCTGATACCAGTGGGAGTGGAGGTAGCGTGTGGTACGTGGTGCTGGGTTAGTAATATCACAGACAAAAACTGCTTTTGATGATGAGAGTGTTGTTAAAAACACAACAGGTCTGGGCTGCAGGGAAGGTCCTAGCTTAGGTTAGATGTGAGCATTTGTGCTCTCCTGCACAGTTTTATTCCCATTGGCACCAACGTGAAAACTCCTTTTATTACGTATTACCAATGTGAAGACACTGGTTTTTTCAGGAATCATTTTTATTTTTGGTCAATGCCAGTGCTCTGTCAAACATACACAAATTTCTCCTTTTAGGAAGCTTGTTTTAACTCTTAATTTTCCGTGACACTGCCTCCCATTGTATGTCCACTTACAGAGTATTGGAAATATTCAACTTGAGAGATATTTTCTTCTAATTTACACGAGGAGAATATTTATCAGGTGTAATTGTATTGATTTCAGGGACAGTATGTAAGGCAGAGGCTCTAAGACTTCAAAACAGCTCAGAAAAATGGGTCTGTGCATATTTTAGATTTAAGTTTGTCAGATTAAACACATTAAAATTCTATGAGAGAAGAAACACTAAAATATCACTGTAAAATGAATTCAGCAGATTGTGCCATGGACAAGGCTCACAGGAAGAGAGGGGAGAAACTAAAAACAAGTTTGAAGCTTCCATGTGGTTGGAAGCGTGGCCACTTAACTCCTTCACCTTGAACTTTGAAAATAAAATTCTAGGTTACCATGAAAAATGAGGAGACTGAGGAATATATGGTATCATTTAGAAATATGCTGTAGCTTGTAAACATGGGAAGTTTTTTTTTCAGTAGTCTTGGAGGGACTTGGCATTAAAGACAGAAGAATACCTTAATTTGGTTTTGAAAGTAAAACTGTTCAGCAAATAAAATGCAAATGTTTTTTCCAGTTCTTCTCTGTCTAGTTTTTGACATTCTACAAATAATAAATTGAAACTTCCATGAAAAAGTTCTATTCCTGCTACCATCCCCAGCTTTAAGTTTCAGCTGACTCTGGAGTAGATGTGTCCTAGGTAACAGCGGCTTTCCTAAAGCTTTTAAGCACTCTTGAAGCGAGTGTTACAGGCATCATTAGAACAAAGTGTTTCTGGGTGATGGATGTGGGGCAGGATCACTTCCCTAGATTGGTTTCCTTTGCTTCCCCTAATTCTGCTTCAGCTTCCCTATTGGTGTGAACAACTCTCTCTCTTGCTTTTGCTACCAAAAATGCAGTGCAGCTCATGAGTCAGTGGAGAGGAGGAAATTGGCTCCGTGGGTGTGTAGATGTGGTGTTGAGTTGGTCTGTGAGGGTGAAGCAGTTATATTGCTACTGGTTCACAAATGGAAGAACGTGACCTTTCCATGGCTGGTGGCAGAGGGGGGCTCTGAGGCAACCTGGGAAGTTGGAAGAACCTTTTGCTTCTAGGGAGAAAAATGGAGCATTTGGAGAAAGAAAAGAGCAGTTGAAGCGATACTTATTTTATTCAATTTGGTTTCTACATAGGGTATTGGAAAAACAAAGTGACTTTTGATCCCAAGAACCAAAGTATAGCATAGAGTAAATGGGTTCAAATTCTATTAAGTTAATGAGCAATTCGCCTGCTGTCCTGGGGGTGGCTTTGGCACTAAGTCTTAATATTAATTCCCAGTTTCCATACAGCTATCCCACCGCATCATTAAATCTCACAGGAAATGCAAATACAAGTTGCCTGTCATTTATCAATGAAAATATTGTTTAACATTTGCAGTGTATACACAACCCATTATAAAACTCAGTGGTGCATGCTCAGAAGCAAAATGTATTACTGTAGATATCAGTAGATAACTATTTATAATTAATCCTGTAGGAATAGCAGTTCTAACAGTAAGAAACATCTAAACTAAATGGAGGGTGAAAATGCCTTAAGTTATTTCCATGGCTGTTTAGGCTACTGGTTTGGTCATTTCAGGGTCAGCCTTCATTCAGACAGCAATRGAAGTGAGCCAGAATTCATTGCCCAGCAAACAGTAAATACTCAGAGAGGGGATGAGTCTTATTCCATGATCTAGTTTTTGGTATGCTGAATAAAAAAATGTTTTGTTTAGGTTTGAGTGACTGTACAGATACAGGAGCTTTTGCTGCAGTATACCCTCTGGTCAAAAGAGCCTGGGCGAGTTCCAATTTAAAGCTAAACCAGCCCTGCAGAGGTGCCTGTCACACGTGTTTCAATCAGTTCTTCCGAAGAAAGAATTTTTAATTCTCTTTAATATTCACATCATCAATTGGGGAGAACCCTCATTTCCGTCTATTAGCATGGCTTCCACCTGTAGGACATGAAAAATTACCTGAATTGAGTTCATAAGTGATCTTCCTGAGAAATGACTGCATAATCGATTTTTAGCTGGAGAATACCTTACATTAATGACATTACTGGTCATTCTGCCTCTAATACTTACACTGTCACTTCTACTTCTGTCTCTTCCGATGGTGTCTAAGCCCATTTTCTCCCCTTCTCAGTGTACATATATAAAGACACAGGCCTTTTGCACCTACTTCCTGATGACCGAGAATTTCCCAGACAGAGTTAAGTGACCTTTCTTAAAAGTATGGGGTGTTTCTTAGAAGTAAAATGTGTCAAATGGAAATTATTAAACCCAAAATACAGTCATATATTACTGCATGTGAGACTGGGGCAGGATCTGTTCTTGCAGTCCTGGGACCGGGGAAGTTCTGAGGGGCTGCTGCAGTCATGCTGTCTCTAAGTTGGTCTGAGTCATGGCAGCCAATCCCCCCGAGAGGTGACACACTCAGGGATATGTCACATTGTATATTTATAATTTATTATATATATGGTTCAGGTTTTTYTGTTTGTTTTTGTTTTTTGAAAAGGGGTCTTGTTTCTAAGCTAATTTGCTTCTTGGCCATTTGCTGTTGATTATTCAGACTTACGTTTCCCTCTGCCACTCTCGCTCTTTTAATGTAAATGATAGTTCTTCAATTTAAACTTGAAACATATCATGGATGTGACCACCCTTTGCTGTCAATCTCTGGCGTGTTAAGACAGAACTCCAGGCTTAGCCTAAAAGCCTCTCAGAGGTAGAGGAAAAACCACAAATGAAAAGTGAGTTAAATTCTTATGCATCTCTACAGATGCATTGGAAAACATTAGAGTAGCAGTAAACTTACAAAGATGGCAAAATGACTTGTGTTTACAGTGTGGTAAAGATCTGTCTTGTTGCTGAYCCGTATTGGACAGCTTCTGAAAGGCTGTTTTTCCATGTAGCGTTTCAGAGTCCTGCAGAGGTGGTCGCTGCATTGTTCTTCGCTAGAAGTGAGCACTTGTGAGCCAAGCTGAAGTTCACGCAGTCTTAGGGCATTACTAGAAGCCTCTCAGTCTGTCGGTGTTTCAAGGTGGACACAGTGTGAATTGGCATTCAAAATTTGCTGCCATTTCTGTGTGCAATGGAGCATATGAGAAACCTTTAAACTTAARTTGTGTAATTCTTACACCTTCTTCAAGTACTGTGCATGTCAACTCTATCAGCTGCTGTGCAGTTGGATCTCTGTCTTACCTTTCATCCTTTGCTAGTGAGAACGATTCAGGTGCCTAAAGATACCGACTTAAGGCACCTGAAACATCTGCAAGGAATGACATGCAGTACAACACACGGTCTACGGATGACCCACCAGTGGCAACTGTGGCAGACCAGACCGGCTAGGGGGTCCAAAATGACCCTAGATGTTGTGTTGGGGACCTGAATCCTGCATGGTATGTTGATTATGTGGAAGTTTATCTTGAATATGTCCCAACAACTCAAAGCTGTGCTCAAAATTCAGTACTGTATTGATGAAGTAGACTTATGTGAGTTAACTGCCTAAGTTAATGTTATGTGTTTTTAGGTTTTAAAAATACAGAATCCCAATAATTATTAATATGCTACTGTAAGAACTCRTATTTCAGGCTGAATACTCCAAATCACAGTAAAATTATGGGCAGAAAAGTAGTGTTGCACATATTTGTTAGGACGGCACTGGAGAAAGATGATGCACTGCATCCAGTAGGCATTTGTCCTTGATGGAAGCTTACAGTTTGAAAACAGATGTGAAGAAATTATTTAAACAAAAAGAAAATAATTTGGGGTGAGGAGTGATCCAGTGAAAGGCATTGTCTAAATCTTTTTTTATGATGGTAACAGTTTAAAAAAAAAAMAAAACAACTAACTGTAGCTCTGCAAAGCCAGAATTTGGTCTTTGGCACACCGCTTTCAGAAAGCAGTAACAGGACAAATGATCACCCCTCTAATGTTTCTAAAAATAGCACATATGAAAAATAGCACAAAATCTTTTTTAAATAGCAGTTTGGAATTTTTATCATATAAAACCCAACCGTGGAGGAAATACCTGAATGTCTACATTGTTTCCTAATCGGGACAGTATATTTTCCTTATTAAGCTCCTTGTTGTTTCTACATGTTGAGAAGGAAAACAATCAGGCAATATAGGGTTTCTTATTAACATGAACYGCTCACAGCTGTTTGTGGCTCATGATGCTGCGACGTGCAGAGGCACAATCCAACTCCTGCACTTGCACAGGTCTTTGGGTAGGACTGAGGCCCAGAGGCTGAAAGAACTGGTCTGTACATTAGTGTTTCACCCCTCTCTTCGTTTACTGAAGACTAGTGASACCTCTAGTTTTCATTCATAAGGGATCTTTCTCTCTAACATATGTTTAAGATTCATCATTAGGGATGCTGGGCATGGCTAAATGTAAGGCAGAAGAGACTTTCTTTTCGTAGATGTTTTCAGCCATCTGCCATATTCTTAATGCATGGAAGGTTTAATATTTCAGCAAGTTTATTTCCTTCAAATGTTCATCTAAGACAGCACTACTGTTACATGTTTTAGGACTTAGTTTTGGATTCAGAAAATCTGTTAGCTCAATGAACATACATTTAAATTAGCTGTGTTGTGTATAAAATAGAGCATTACGACAGTTTTATAGTATTTTCCTTTATAAAAGGTTTTTTGTTGGACTATTCCTACATAAATAGATGTCCCAGACAATTTTGTGTTGCAGTTACCTGTTGCACTACTCAGATTTTTTTACTTATAAAATCCTTTGCACGTCTGTAACATTTCTGCATGACCACTGTTTCTCTCCTTTTGTACAGCCTCTGTTGTATAGAGGTTTGACTAAACACCTTTGGTAGTGGAAAGCTGTAGTAACAGTCATCATTTTGGTGGCACTGAGTCACTGCTCCCCATCAGCACTGATTTTAAATCTTGCTTTACCGCTGCAACAAGAGAACGATGGTAACCTCCAATAATAAATGCTACACTTTTCCCCCCCACTTCTGTCTGTGTGCAAGTTGGTCAAACAGTTTGTTTAAAAAACAATATATTAACTTCTTACTTGTTTGAAATACTTGGAGGTTTGAAGTAAAAAATGACTGATTATTCAAAGCAGGAAACTGCAAGAAAAKAAACTATCTTGGAAATCCCTAAAAACTTGCCAACTGACTTTTGGTGTGCACCAGCCATTCCTACTCCCCTAAAGAACCTTGCCAAAACCTTAAAATCTGTCCAAATCGCATACAGCTTCCTGGGAAAAATTCCTTCCTGTTTTACTTTTGAACTGAAAAACTTTTCTAGAAAATGCTAAAATCTGAATGCACAAATATAGCCTATATGTGCTCAGTAATAATACAACACCCTCATTTAAGCAGATTGTCCTACTTCAGAGGCTCCAATAGCTAAATGCAGGAGTTCGAGCTGAGAGAGGGGGAAAATATTGGTGCAACATCTTCACTTTGGCAAAAATAATAATAAAAATAAACGTCTTCCCAATCCTTAAAACTGTATTGAAAGAAAAATATTTCCTAATAATAGAAAGTTTTACATAAGCTATACCTGATGTAATTTTCGAAAATGTAACAAGCAGAAATCATGATTCCCCCGCCAACAGCAATCAACCAACTGATCCCACTCAACAACCTAAACCACACATTAAACCTATTTGTTTCCACAGCTCAGAAACAGCAACAAGAACAATTTATATGACTGAGTTAATATATATGATTCCATTACAGTTTTGGTGCCCTGAAAGATGGCACACAGGGGCTTTGTATGACCTTTCCTTTAATGTTTGAGTAGTTTTGAAGTGCCATTAAGAGGTGATCAGTGGTAATTGTCTTAAGGATGCCACCCACCCTTCTAATAAGGATGTTCAGTGAGACCTGACCTTAAGGTCTGATTTGATTTTTTAAAAAGGTGTTGCCAGATAAGCGAAGCATGTGAGTTATCTGCTTTACACAAAAAACGAAACAAAAAATCCCACAAACCCCAATTCCCCCCCTCCCCCCCCAAAAAAAAAGAAAAAAGAAAAATAAAAAAGAAGAGCAATTGATTCTGTTCTAATTCAGATCTCATAATATCAAAGGTAATACTAGAAAACAGAATATCTCATTTTGGAATCAGCTTCCATGGTTACAAATGCTCTAGACTGATATTGAGGATAGACCAAACATCTAGTTAATGTTACACCCATCATCATACGATTAACATTTTCCTGATATTATTAGTATAACTCTTAGATATTTTTTTTCCTGCTTCTGTCATTCATATTAAATTATGTTCTTACTTCCCTGCCTTTAGTAGCTAACTTTGTACTCTGAAAACAATTTATTATGCCAGCAGACCAAAGCCGATGGATCCRTGTGGGGGACAGACTCTGTAGCATTCATGTCAATTATATTATATTAGGGCTTGCCATTAATTTTGTCTTCCAACTTCATGAAACACTAGAAGGCAGATTCATCTTTCCCCTGATGTAATTGTATTGATTTCAGTGGTGCTATTACCACGGGAAACAGCAATAAATGACAGGAGATTCTGGCCCCAGAGTTTTGCCAGCCTGAACTTTGTTCCAGAAGAGTTGCTGAACGTGACTGTTATTAAGTTGTTTGTTTATTTATAGACCTCTTCTTCCTGGGATCACAGTATTCTGTGACTTTCATACCTGCAATTATTAGGCAAATTGCGTAATCCTGTTTGACGGTAGTTTTCATAATTCAGCATTTGGTTCTAGAATGACAATCCAATTTTGTCAAAAAATCTTTGTTATATTGCACAAGCCATTTATATTCCAAGGTTTTCTCTTATTAGACTATCTCAGATGTGACATGCCTTCCTCTTTCATATAATCCTGTTACAAACACTCTCTACATTTAACCTACTTCCTCATACAAGTTATTTGGATCCCAGGAAGAAATCTGTTATGAGGGAGATGAGCTGTACTGGCATCTCATTGTTCAGTTTTGTCTATGATTTACACTGATTTTAATACAAATAGCAGAATTCTCTATTATCAATAACTAGTTTATTTGTTTTAGAATAACTGCATAATTATGAATGAGGTGCTCTGATAATGTAATTTTTTTTTCTGTTTGCTGTTGTATTAGTTGAGTTGGTGGTGAAGTATGATTTCTGCTCAGGTTTTTCTGGTATAGGATCAATGTCTCCAGCTGCAATTACTTATCTACAGATACATTTACTAGTACTGTAAATGGCATGTGAGGTTGACTTGCAGTATCCATTTAGTCATGAAATACAATAACAGATATTGTTATRCTGGAAAAAGTGATCTGCAAGTGTGCAAGTGGACTGATTAGTGATTAGAATAAGAAGGAATAATGGTTATTTTTATGGGCTTATAGCTCTAGGCACTTTATAAACACAGAAACTAGACATGTCCTCTRAAGACTGTAGGCTGCTGCCCTCTTGTTTTGACTCTGTGGTCATTCTAGGTAGGTAGAATCAGTCCAGCGTTACTGTGCTCTCTCCATCTGCAGACATGTTTGTGGGTGGGATCTGTAGTAACCCAGGTGTTTGGTGCAGCAGTGTCAAATCCTCTTTTTTGTTTTTTAACCTGTTTTTTTGTTACCTCGCTGCCATGCAGTGAAATAAGTGACTTTTGTTGCATTGAGAAATTTCCTTGTATTAAAGTGCATGGAAAATGCAGTGTTGTAAAATACACACATACAGAATTGCTAGTGAAATTACACTCATTGGTTTGCCGCCTCTACAAACTTACACTCATTTAAAATACAAGTAATCCTTTGAATATTGAGAACTGTTACAGGCATGTTGAGGAACTGTGAGAAGGTGTCAGCACTCAGTAATTTGAAGGTGTGGGCAGGTTCCTGTTTTCTATTTGTGCAGACCACTATAAATTGAGCTACTAAGACACAAAAAACCAAACAAACAAAACCCCCAAAACTGGTCAAAGAGATTTCAGGGAATGCTGGCATGGAAAAATGGTGCCACTATCCAGCATTTCATTCCAAAATGTAGCCTTTGCAGTGCAAAGGAAAAAAAATAAAACTAACAAAAAACCCTGCAACCATCTAATAAAAGTGAAGATGGAAAAAATTGCTTGAAAGTAGAGTCAAAACACCAGGTAAGAGGCAGAAACAGAATAGATAAAAATGCTACAAATTCCATACAACATCTGAGATGAGATTACAGTGCCAGGACAATGGAATCATACACTGAAAATGGTGTTTAAACTGCATTCTAGAAACATTATTACTACACTGTAATGATATTTAACAAGAAAGTTTTTATTTTATTCTTGCATGTGTCCTAAGAGTGAGATGAATGTATGTATCAAAAAATGAAGACTGTATCTAAAAATTTGCTTTAAAAAAGATTACAATGGCACATATATTAAAAAAAAAAAAAAAAATCACTGGTTCCTATTTTTTGAAAAATTGAATATTTAGTGTATGATAAATGCTAATACAACTTTTCATTTTTGCTAGCCCAGCTATACACTAACTGAAGAATTCATATAAATAGTTGAAGTGGATGGCCTGTGGATATTGTACACAAATAAGCTTTCTTAAAATATCTCTCTGCCGCCATCAGTGACGCCTACTTAGAATAAACTGACCTCCAGGCTTCTAGCACTGCAACTGAAATGGAATTTTTTTTTTTTTTWTTTACTTTTAAGGAAAAAAACACATTTCAGTCTTCAGATCATTGTTATTACATGAGGAATGTTTGCTGCATGAAATACATTCACAGATGGTCCCTAAACATAAGCAGCACGTACTGTGTATACAAGATAAGTCATTATTTAGTTTCTCTGGGTTTTCACATTTAACCTGTTAGGAAAGAAAAAAAAAGATGCCAGAAAAGAAATCTCTCTCAACATTTAGGTGCTACAGCCCAAATGATCCTTTGTGCAGCTGCGACTGTAGTGCTGCCGTCTGACGACTCAGCTCCCAAGGCTTTGGAAAGAAATGTAGCTGGCTTAATAACAGCTTTGTGGCAAATTTACAGTTATGCATGATTTTAGAATTTCTTTTATTAGGAAGTTCACTTTATCTTGTCCAGGCCAGTGTGATATCTGACAGAGGCTGGAGACCTCGTGCAGCTCATGACTCTAGAGATTGATGGCCAGGAAGGCATGATTCTGCTAATTGTCTTCCCAGCAGTTCTTGTAATTTTATGCCAATCAGACGCCCTTAAATAATTACACTAATTTCTTGGAGATACTTATGAAGTACTCTTCAGAATCTGTCCCAGTCAGGCATAGATGGTTACAGGGAAATGCAGAGCAAGTTAGTCTTTTGTAAGCAAACCGCATTTTGTCTGGAGTCTCTGTGTTCTGGGGGTACCTTTCACACATGCACATAACTTTGTGAATGCTAAAAATTTACAGAAGTTTACAAAGCAATCAGAAAGAGTGGTGGGAGCTGTTAAGCACAGACATCACCTCTGCCTCAGGAAATTCCTGAGCAGCAAATTCCTGGAGGCTGGGAGAAGATGTTGGGGAAATAACCCCATACATCTGCCTCGTTCTCATGCTCTTCCCGAAGTTAACTCTAGTTAGCAACTGGCTATTTATAAGACTTTATAAGTGTGGATATACAAGCACCGCATCTGGGAGGACTCAAAAAAGGATAGTAGATGCAGACACATTATCCTTTGCTTAAACTATAGGCGTAACCATAGCTGGTCCCTTTTTCCCCATAGGCATTAGTCTTCTATTCAGTCTGCATCACGGGAGGTAATGGATGCAGTGATGGAGAACAGAGCTTTTACACAAAAGACACTGACTCATAGTCTTATCTCTGGTCTCTCTTTTCAGGTTTTTTTGGATTCTGTGAAGTTTATTAGCTATTAATTTCTATTTTACATAATTTTATTTCTTCTTATAGCTGCTTAAAGGTATAAAGGTGGGAATATTTTTCATTTAGTGCAATAAACTCAAGTTCTACATAACCACTTCAAAGGGGAAATTGAACAAGGTTGTATTACTAAGCAAGAAATCAAATTTAGATAGACATAAATCTAGAGGGGAAAAAAATTAACCAGCAAACCTAAATGGAGTTGTTCTTTATRTGAGTATACTATGAATCAAATGTATAATCCTTTATGCAAGTTCTGCGAGAAGAGGAGGAGAGGATCAGCTCCCAAAACTTTATACTGGCACGTATGGGTGAGACTCTGCACTAGATCAGTAACAATGAATTAACCAGTTGTGTAGTGACTATTCACCCAGACCTACAGCTAAAACTGGAGCTAATCCTTAGCTAGAGCTTTTCAAAAGTAGAAAAAATGCACCTTGTTTGTTTTTAAAACATGTTTTTCTTAGTTCTGCACCTTCTGATTCCAAAGAGGAGTGGAGGCAGGAATGCTGAAAATACAGTAAGAAATACTAACTTTATACCTAGGAAATACATTTTGGATTGCATTAGAAGTCCTGTTCTTTCTGGATTTTCAGCCCAGATTTGCAGGCACCCAAAAGTTTCCAACTCTGTAAATAAATACCTGTGTTTGTGAGAAGTACTTGGTGTTTTCCTGGTTAGAATTAACTGCTGAGCTTTCTCCATCGCTATACACCTTGTGTGATATGGATCTCTAAATTTTTGTTACAGCTTTATTAAATATTCTATTTTAAAAAAGATTTCTGTTTTGCAACTCCCACTTACGGAGTTCACTCTTCCTCCACTCCAGGAAACCACTAAAGCACATGCTTAATTGACTACATTCAGCTGGATTAATCTCCTGTTTAAACGTGAAGAATACACGTTGCTGGGTCAGAGCCTTGAAGAGTCTATGAGGCAATTGGGTGAGCAGGGGCTACAGAGAGTAGGGTATTACACAGGATCTTCAATTTTGGATTTGAAAGTTGAACGTGCTGGAATTTATATTAATTAAAATGTATTTGTGTATGTCAATATCATACAATACTGGGGGGAAAAAGCAGTGGAGATGGATGGTTTGGTTTGCTTTAATTAGAGAGCATAAAGTTAACTTCTGGCTTCGGGGTAGATGGGACGCATGGGGGTGAAAACATGCTCGTGAAACAACACAGTCTAGCAAGATTTATGTGGATGCTAGAGGAAGCTTTAACCAAAAAGGCTATTCCTTCTCTGATGTGTCATACTAACGTTCTTTTCCTTCATGGTTCTTGATGATTTGAGTATGTGGCTCTCAGAACAATCATATGTTCCCCTAAGAAAATTAAAATAACATTACAATTTACTGTTGCAAAATGGGAGGCACCGAATCTCTAAAAGATGTAGGCACTTGCATTTCCAAAGCCAACATGAGAATGAAATGTTTGCTGGCATTGTTATGGTATAGAAAATACAACTTAATATTGAATTCTGACCAATCTGTGCAATGCTTAGAATGTCCCAAATTATGTTAAGTCAAATAAAATCTCTCTTTGCTAACATTTTTTCTTACTTCCTTGCACACTGGTTTGCTCTATTGTGCATTCAGGCTGAGGGAAGGTAACCTCCTTTTTACAGACTAAGTACGCTCTGCTGTTTCAGTTTGCATGATGTAAATCAATAGATGTGTTCAGAACCTTTCCAGCTAAGGGTATGGCTTTCTTTCCGGTGTATCTTTTGCGATATGGAATTAGAAAATTCCTTTTCCCTTCACATTTATTGCATGTATTCTTCTGTAGAGTGGTCATTCTGTTCCACATTTCCAGAGGAATTTGGATCATTGTTTACTTGTGGCTTCATTAAAGAAGGTCCAGTAGCTAACAATTTCCATCGTCAACCTTTGAATATCAAGCACACTATTATAATACTCTTTGAAAGCACTGCATGTAGCACAGAAACCTGAGAGACGCCAGAGCAGCTCTAGTCAAGTTATAAAAAGAGCACTACCATCGCTGCCTGAACAGAAGGAACGTGTGGGGAGATTGAGGGCATTGCCATGACAATTCCGACCGACGGATCTTTGTTCTTGTTGCGTTCTGACATAGACTTTCTTGTTCCAACATCAGGTGCAAATGATGATTATGAGAAGCCGTGCTTGTTGTGGAGAATACATGGCCAAACACCTCTTCTTCTGTTTGTTGGAGCTACAAAATACGTGGTCAATGGAGTCTAATTTGAATGAAATTTTATGGGCACACAGAGGTTGGTGTGAAGTAAGGAATGCTCTACTTTGACCTCTGTAGCCTCTCTACAGAGAGCTTAATAGAGAAATGTTTTAAATTACAGTATGTTCCAATTATTGTACATTTATGGGACGGTGTGAGCTCCCTCTACGGGCTAATTTAACGTCTGCAAATTCCAATAATTCTTTTTTGTAACAAAGCCTCTGTGTAGCCTAGTGGATAAGGTGCCTGCCTAAGGTTTCTAAGGTTGTGCTCTTTTGAGCGTGTGCAAGATGGCTGCCACAAAAGTGTTTGAAGCTGCCGCGTTTGAAGCTGCCGCGTGTGTTTGAAGCTGCCGCATTTGAAGCTGCCAGGTTTGAAGCTGCCGCGTGTGTTTGAAGCCGGCGCGTTTGATGTTGCTGAGTGCGTTTGTAAATTTGAGGCAGACTTTAATATTGTTAGACGGTAGGGGAGTCCTTTTCAACCTTTTTTCATTTTTCACTTGAACTTTTAAAAAGTTTTATTTTAACTTTTTTTAAACTATTTTAACTACTTATGTCAGCTGAGGAATGCTGTGATTCACAGCCATTATTGTAAGGAGACTGTTATGTATTTTTAGTGCTGCTGGGACCATAGGAATTTTTGAGTGACTTTGACTGCAGACAACAATGTGGAGAATAATCCTGACTGTGAAAAGTGCTGTTGGGGCTGCAGAAAAGTACAGAATAATTTTGACCAAGGGCAATCATGGCTGCTTTTAGAAGAAATACGAGTATGCCCAGGTGTTGTATTTGTGAGTTGCTGGGACTGGGAGGAAAAAAAAATTGCTGGAAAGAGAAGTTGGAGTTTTGTAGAGAATTGACAGTGTGTTCAGTTAGCCAGGAGCTGAGAGTTTAAAAAAAAATTCTGATGGGACTGTAGAAGAGCCTTCAATGAAGCTGGGAGTGGAGAACTTAAGCTGTTTGGACCGTAGGGGAAAAGTGTAAACGGTGCCATTTGTTGAAAGCTGTGAACTACTGAAAATGTTAGGAAGTAAATGCCGAATGTATTTGTTGAGAGATGTAAGGCGTAGTTTGTTTCTTCAGGAAGAGAAATGTTCTGTAACATTATATTAGTTAGGAATGCAATTTTTGAAGTCTAAAAACTTCCCCCAAGAGTTGATATGGGACTGGAAAGTCATTAGCTGTTGGGTGGGAGAGGGAGGGGTTTTTCTAAATTAGCTGAACTCTGGTTTTTGCATGAACAAGCAGTATCTTACTATACATGTGAAAGTGAATATTGGTTGAAAGTTAGAGGTTCATACAAGTTAACTAACTGGATGTTCTCCAAATGTAACCAATTAGCTATTGGTGGACCACAGGTGGAYGACTTCTACTATTACTCATCATTCAACTGTGATTTGGGAGCAAATGTTTTGTAGTTCTGGGTCTCTGGAGGTCTCCTCCCTGTCATTCTCATCTAGACCTGGAGCACCCCTTACTGATGAGGTTTGTTCACTGTCTTGGAGACCCTCTGGAAATCCCATTGGCTCTGGTAATCTTTTAAGCATTAGGAGGTAGATCTGGTAGCTGCTATATTAACATGTGTGCTTTTTTACCAAATCCATCCATCATTTATCAGATTGAATTCTTGGCACAAGACTGGGATCTGTGAGTCTATACCTCAGTTAACCTGTAACAAGATGTTGAGATCACAGATTATTTTGTTTATAGTGTTGAATTTCCCTCAGATTGAATCATCACCTTTTAATTTTTCTAGACCTGACTCCTCTGTTCTGGTGATTCTTTGTTCAGATGTGCTTTGTTTTATCATCTGAGCCACTAACACTAAACATTGTTTTGTATGGAATTATACAAGCGATGAAATGATGAAAAAATTGTGTGGTACATTACAAAGAGTTGGGTAACTGTTCATGACTTGGCTTCCCTATGAAGGTTTGCACTTAGGGATTTTTAATTTCTGTACAATAACAGGCGTCGAATGGATCTGATTGATACTGTTTGTGATAAATTACTAGTATTGTACTTTTTTTTTCCTCCAGGCATTTCTCTTTCCTGTTTTAGAATATTTGTTATGTTCTTTTGACTTATACTGTCCTTCTCGCTTTCTTTAGTTTATCAACAACCTCATGAAATTAACTTCAGTGTTTTCTTTGCTGATTACACAGACTTTTCATTACCTTGAAGCATTTTTTTTAGCTAAACCAAAGTAGTCTCTGTGCCCTGCCTGCTAAAATTCCAGAGGAACTCAGCTGGATTGCCAGTCCTAGAGCCTGGCCCCACTGGTTGGCTTTTACATGGGTTTGGAGCAATGTTTTGTCCTGACTCAATGCATAAACTTCCTCTTGTAATTTCAGTCATATATATGGCGCGTTGTGATCTTAATTACCATATCAGATATAATGTTTTTCTTGATCTTGAGTAACCTCCTCTCTTTCATTTTACTGTTAATGAAGTTTTTATTGAGTATCATCAACCTTAACACTGTATGATCTGATGATTTTAAAAATAATTTTGTATTACACTTCGGTGTGGTTGCTACCCTATTTCTGTTTGTCTTCCAGGTTTGGTAAATCAGATGGTTGTTTACTTTTTGTATAGTCTTGTTAATAGAAAATTTCTTGGCATTCATTCTAAACTTTAAATACCTTTCTTGTTAGCCTTTTGGGTTTTTCTTCTATGGGTTTCTTGCTCAGTCCTTTCCAATCTGTAGCATTCCCTTTGTTTTACTGTGGTCCTTGTTAATTTTAAGTGGAATGCACCGTTAACTTGTATATCAGCGGATCCCACCATCAAGTTCAGTTTAATACTCTTGCCCTTAACACAGCAAAATTATTACTGATGGTGATAGTGCTGGAACATCTGAGTAGCTTCTTTACCTAAGAGCTTGCTACTGGTGTAAATTAATCAGAAAGTTATCCAAAGCACGACCCTTGCATAAGCTCTAGATAAAATGTCTTGACTTTTCTAAAACAAAGGTGTGAAAATTTCAGGCAAGTCCTCAACTATTTAATAAAATGAACAGCATAAGCCCTGGTAATTTACATCTCCCCTGTTTCTGAAAGTTGGTATATTTTTTTTATCCCTCTGCCAATTTATATATGATTAGGTTCTGAGGCATCTAAAGCTGTTTGAAACAGGAATGTTTCAGTTTTCATTTCATTTGTGATCCTGAAACATGCTTCTGTTAAATGAAGTTGGTGATACTATGCTGGTTTATAAAACAGCACTGATAATAAGTCTTACAAATCTCATTTTATATTAAATTTCTACAATATTTAGTCATTTTGATGAAAATATTTGTTGAAATAGTTATATAAAAACTAACACTTCACTGTGCACAATGCTACGCATTTTTTTCAAACTATTAGAAATAGTCACTGTATTTTTTCCATTTTCCTCATCGACTTTTAGCATTTTGTGATATTACTAGTATATAGATGTACTTAGTAACTAGTATACTAGTTATACTTAATTATATATAATTATATTCTGCCCTCAGTCGCATATGAAAGCTTACCAACACGTAAGAATATGTGAAGGGTTTAGCTTATTGTTTTTTCTACTCTATTGTATGGTTAATGCACAAATGGGATTATAAGGAATGGTGATGTGAGGTTTGCTTCTCACGTATTCTGCCTTACCTTTAGCTGAATTAGTATTTTGCATCTCTTGATCTAATAGTTTTTTTCAAGAAAATTGTCATTGGGCAGTAGTTGCATGGCTGTGGTTGAAAATTATTTATGTTACTCTTTCTCAAATTCTTGGCTTCCTCTTGTTTTGGAACTTCTGTGGTTGAACAAACATCATGTTCCCAGTTAGATGGGCTTCCAGCTAGTTAAACACAGTCCAGCTCCATTTCAAACTATGATGCCTAAAATTTAGCTGGAAAATCCATACTTAGATGGAGTGACCTGATTTTAAAAATGCTGAACTTTGAGATGCCCAAGAATTGGCGGATGATTACTACTTCTAAGTGACACCACACGTGTAAAATTTTGAATACAACTTTTTGAGCTGTACTTTAGGCACCTTGATTTGAAAACATTAACCTTTGTCTCTCTCTAAATAAGCACAGACTATGTTTGGCATTGCACATTCCTTTCCCCCAAAGAGCTTATAACCAGAGTAAAACAGTCAAAGCGTAGCTAGGATATAGTGTGACATCTAGGAAATTGAATTAATGGGATATTTCTTTTTCTTGTATTTGTTTACCTATGGAAATTCATACCAGGCTTATGTCCATCCGTACCTCATTTCTTAATTTTGTGACTATAAAATTTGGATCTCTGAAAAGGGAAATTGAAAGTTTTTTGTTTAGGTGCAGAGCAAATACGTGTAGTTGCAGAACAAGATTTCTCTTGATGCATGGTTTATCTATTAGTATGCCTGACCTACTGAGTGAGGCAATCTTTTGGCCTGCTTAGCCTTAGTAACATATCTAAAAAGTTGCAAAGTAGTGGGTTTTGGATTATTGCTAACATAAAGGGAATCAGTTACAACAGCAACCACTTTTTTTGCACAATCAGCCTGCTTTGGGTTTGGACTGGTGACACAGTGATGAAGTATTTGCTATCCCATGGTTGATCCATCCATTTTCACTCACTTGATTTGATCCAGACTAGGGGATCATTTATTTTGTTCCCTTGCCAGAGAACACAGAAGTGCCATTTCTGTTGACATGGTAAGAGACATTAATGAACAGAGTTGATCTAATAATGTGAAAACTCTCCAGTTCTGTTTTGCTTTCTTCATATTCTTTGTTTGGCTACTTCTGCTTCAGAAAGATACATTTCTCTTATGCATACCTGTATGTGTTTGTTAACAAGTTATTTATATTCAAACAAAACATTTTCTACTGCATGGTCATAATTTTTTTTTAATAATTCATTATGCCCTGCTGAGTAATTCCATGAAAACAGTGCCACATGATTTTTATGAGTGGTCAAATACACTTGAAAACTGACTTGCAGAATTAGATTCGTGTCACACAAATAGTGGAAAAGGTTTGCTTTATGAAAAGTGCAGGAAAAGCAAGGAAGTGTTAATCAATTGGATATTTTATTTGCAAGAAATAATTCTACCTGCTCTTTTGTTATACGGTAAGGACAGCACTGAAATGAGTAGTGCAGATGGTGGATAAAGAGGAGTCTTTTGTCAGCTGAAATCCTTAACTCGGGGTCTGTGGAATTCCCCTTGCTCTCTAAAATATTGGCTGAACAGCAGCTTTTTTGGCATCATACACAGGTGTGTTTTTGCTCTGCCACCTGAAAATCCAGCAAAAAGAAAGAAGCAGTGTACTGGAGGTGTGGGTTTRTAGATTTACCTTTCCACACTTTTGCTAATCTTAAAGTCTACTTCGGTATACAAAACTGAAGAAACTGGCATGTGTGGAATCGCACAGCACACTAGGGTTGAAGGTGATCCATAAAGGAGCGGCCAGGGTTTTGTTTTCCATGGATTGCAGTGTTTTTGTACCACAGCAAATTAAAGCACACATCTAGCAAGAAGTGTTTGACGTCTGAATTTCCAGAACTAAGATACCTGTATTTTGCTTGTGGGCTTTTCTGTACTTGCCAGATATTTATCTCTGAGAATGGGTAGTATCTTTAATATCTGTATTTTGCAGTTGCAAAAGGATGGGTTCTGTGATTGTGAAGTGTTGGTGTCTTGCACTAAGAAATACCCTGATTCACATATGAATGCAGTGGAATGAGACTATACATAAAATTCCTTCCATTGTTGCAGGACTTAAAGTAAGTTGCTTTAATCCCTTAACTGTGCATGGGAAAGCAAGAATAGGTGTTTTTGTTTATGATCTGTGAACAGACACAGGAGTGAGATTGGTACTGGCAACACTTTTCCCCCATGAATAATAAAGTTCTGCACGTGAAGGGAAATCAGAGCATTAATATAGAACCTTTTCTTTAAGTTTCAGGACTACATTATGCATCCATATCTTGGGCCCAATAAAATGAATGAATCCTTTTAGTTTTCCTACTGTTATGGCTTTAAAACAGGCGAAGTCTTTTATTTTTTTCCACTGCAATTTAATCTAATTTTAATATTCCCCAGATAATAGTGAAATAACCAATTCTGTCCAATTCTGCCTTAGATAAAAGCATCAGCATGTTTGGAACATAAACCTTATTTTACCTTTTGTTGAGCTGCCCAATTTAGTAAGAGCAATTCAGTGCTACATCTTAAACGTAGTATGACTTAGAACACTGGAATCTGCCTGGAATGTGAAAAAAGGGAATAATTTATATTTAATTGGTCTAAACCTACCTTTCCTAGGTCAATAAGAAGAGGAAAATCAGCAGCATTAATCAAGATAAAATTATCAGCTGATTAATCAGTGTTCTAATTACTGCATAGTTCTTTCCCTTTTCAGTTTTAATTACTAAACTTCATTGTCTTTTCCATATGGCCATCATGCATTCACGGTACACTTTTTCTCCTGGTGAGATCATTAATATAAAAAATGTACATTCAAGACATTACTGAAGATATAAGAAATTGCTACTGCCTACTAAGAAATTACCAAGGAAGCTGCAAATCAGCCATAGGTTATACAGGAAAAGTCTAATAAATCTACTAACACTTAAGAAAATAGATATAGTAGAAATGCAATTATGATTATCAAATCAACCTTTGTCCTAAAGTGAGTTTTACCAGTCTTATTTCATCAAATCTATCTCTTGGTTGGGTCAGAAATGATTCACAATCTGATTTAAATTGGCAAAATACATGGGAGACCTCTTAAATTCATAGGGCTAACGTAGACCACACAAATGCTCTCTTAGCGTGTTCTCTTTAGCAGAATATTCCTTCTCACTAAGGCCTAGATCCTCAAACGCGTTTAGGCACTTCACTACCAATGGAGTAACTGATTTCAGTAGATATTAGCTATCTAAATATCTTCTGAGGATTTAAGCCCAAATGAATAAATCTGCCATGTATTATATTAACAGAAGTATCTTGACTTATTTAGTCTCTGTGGAAGTCATAAGGAGAATGAAGAATTGGGCATTGGCCTTTAATGTTGTTTTTGAGTAAGGAAGAAGGTTAAAAACGTCCACAGTAGAACCGATTTCTAATGAAATCTTAACATCTCATAACCATGTCGGTCTGTAATCTGTCTCACAGATGCCTGTCTGTAAAAGTCGGGAGCTTAAAAGGCAATGAACAGGATGTCTTCATGCACACAGGCTAGGATTTATGGAAGAATAAAGTATATATGGGATACACTAGTTTCTAAGTCAGCACCTAACTGGAGTGAAGTGAGGAACACGTCACTGTTCCCCGGTAAGAGCTGGTGTTTCATCAGTGAGAGAATCCAGTTCTGTACATTTGGGAAATACACAACGTGGCCTTGCATAATTTTAATTTTTTGATTAATGCTTTAAAGCATTTCCACTGCCTGTGATTTCTCTACCCCTTATCACTAAATGAGGGAGGGCACGCAAAATTGCCTTTATGCAGTGAGCCTTGTGCATGAATTGGTATTGAGTTTTTGAGTTTTGTGTGTCTGGCCCATGTTGTGCAGGAGTGGTAGAGGCTGCCCGAACACCCTCTGCCTCTGTCTTTCGCTCCCGATAGCAACATCTCAAAGATCTGCTTTTCTAGAAACATGGTGACTTGTGTCTAATTGCACCCCTATTTCCTAAATATTTGTTGTATTCCTGATCCGAATGTGTTAAGTGAGCATACATACAATGTAATTAYGGAGTTTCTCAGTTGTGTTTTAGCCCACGGATAACTGGTGAGACTAGACAAGATGAATTGCCCCTGAGAAATATAACTACGTAATTGCGTAGCATATTGTGAGAGGCGTGCACGCATGGGAAGAGCCGTTCCCACCGCTCACTGCTGTGTCTGCCATTAGCCAGGCTGCCGGACAGGACGGACACAAAGCCTGGTCCAGCGCAACAGCCTTTGCTTCTGCCTGCGCGGCAGGTTCTGTGTCTGGTCTGCAAGGTATCTGGACTTGGGAGCATTGCATGCATCAAAATGCTCTGCTCTCCCTTTCTTTTCATCCATGATCTAAATGGTGGATTTCCACCATCCAGCTTCCAACAATGTCTTCTAATTTTTAAAATATTTCTATGTGCTTGTCTGTTTCATTTAAAAATCAGTTTTTCCTGAGAAGAAGTAGTCATACCAGTTATTTAGTTAACTGATTAGTAATTGAAGGCCTAGTTTGGAAATTGTACAAGTTTCCTATGAATATTCATAAAAAATAATTAACTTGGCTTCTGATTTAGAACCCAACAACAGTTCACTTCAATTTGATTTTTTTTTTTTTTTTTTCTTCTTCTTTCTGATAGATGAGTTAATTATATGCCAAGGTCTAGTTGCTGGGGTTTCTTTCCTAAGTGGTGATTGACTTAACTGCTGCTGGTGACAATAATCCTGGTTTGGGGGGCTTTTTTTGTGTGTTTTGCTTTGGGTTTCAGTTGGGTTTTTTTGTGTGTGTGTGTGGCTTTCACAATGTTGCTCTGCAGCTGGAGGGTGGCACATCGCCATCCCCCGGGAAGGAACGTGGGTGCCCTGATGCAAAGTCCCTTCCCCGTTGTATGGGTGGACCCGCTCCAGCCTATTTTCTTCCCCAAAAGCAGGAGCGCCCTTGGAAATGAGGATTGCTCCGATCCAGCGAGAGGCAGATCCCTGCAGGACTTAAATTAAAATTCACACCGTAGTGAAATCCCTGCTGCCCCAAGGTAACTCGCTGGCTTTTACAAGAGGACCAAGGTGGCTGCTCATCTTACCAAAGCCTGGATGAGGCAACTGGCTCTGCTCTTGCTTCCTGTAGGGAAAAGGAGTGGGAAAGCAGAGCCAATTTTAGACTTTAGGGATCACGCACCTGCTCCCCTCATGAAAAGGGCAGCGAGAGCGGCTGTCCCAGCAGGTACTCGTGCCCAGCAAGGAGAAGTCCGTGCGGAAGGCAGAGAGCAGGGAGGGGAGCGCCCAGCCCTCCGGTGAGCGCTTCTGCCCGGCTTGGAAGGCAGAGCCTCCCCGCAGCGCTGCCGCAGCCCCGGCCGCCGCCGCGCCGCATCCCCAGCCGGCAGAGCAACGCTGCCATCTAGTGCCACCCGCGCCCTCCCCGCTCGCCTTTTTATTCCTCTCTTTCTTTCTTTCTCTCGTCTTTTTTTTTTTTTTTTTTTTTTTTTTTTTTTTTTCTAAAAGGTTTTTATCCCGTCAAGGAAAAACTGGCTCTTGGAAAACAACCAACTCAGTTGGAACTCGGAGATAATAATCAGTTTCTCTGGGCTTGTGAAATTGGCTCATTAAGCGTGCTTTTTAACAGAAAATATTGGAAGCGATTAAGTCTGCTTTACTGAGTGGGCATGAAATGGCTAACCTTCGGCCACCCACAGCTCCTAGGTGCCTGGCGTCGTTTTATGCATGCAGCGTAATGTCTTTACTTGAAGTGCTGTTTATTCATCACCTGCTTATTTATCTCTTTGCATTTGGCAGGCACATCGATCAATGTTAAACTGTCACACAAGGTTATTTTTCTTTTACATAACAGTAGAGGCCTAAGGTAGTGGCATATTAAAAGTAATAACTTTCTAACTTGTAGCTCAAGATGACAGCACCATTTGTACCTGAATATATTACAGCCAGAAATTCCCCCCCCCGCCCCCAAAAAAGAAATAAAAAAAGAAATTAAAGAAGTTAAAAAAAACCAGATGATGTCTGTTAAGAATTAATGTTCTTCCAAGGTCAAAGGCTGGAAGACAACATTCCCTGTGTTGCTATAATTGTGTACCTGTGTGTGTTGTGAATGTGTCTAGTGAATGGCTCTCCACCACAAAACAAATCCTCCTCTGACCTATTGGAGCTAACTTTAGGCCTTAACGTCCCTGATAAACCCACAGGGAGACTACTTGACATGTGCTGTTGAACACCCAACCTGATTTATCCCATGGCGAACAGGCAGTTTTGCTTAGAAATGGATTGATTCATCCTAATGTTTGGATATAAATATAGACGCTCATGTCCACATCCTCCTCGCAAGCAGTGCTGCCGTGGTTGTGCAACAGTCACCTGAAGTCAGGCCACGCACATGGAGAACTCGTGGCTGGAGCTGAATAAACAGGGAGTGGTATAGCTATCAACAACCGTGTGCAGCCATCTGAAAAACAGCAAAAAAGTCAATGTAGAAGTAAGTCTTTTCATTCTAGTTTCTCTCACCCCCACACCCCCCTTTTCTTTTTTTGGTTCTAGTATTCTGTTGCTTTCAAACACTGCCCAGCTTTGATAGACTTCCTGTCTTGGCACCGGGCCAGGCAAGCTTTCTCTGTACAAACAGGTTTTCTTTTTATTTTCAGTCCAGCCTAAAAATGCCTACAGATAGAAGAATGTCAGATCTTTTTAGTGTTGAATTTCAAAGCGGTCCTTAGAATTCTTTCCTTCCCTTGATCTCGTCTTTGGATTGCAGCTTGGACTCGCTCTCTGTTTCTAAATATAAGTCATGGACAGTGGCTTTCTAATAAAATGCTTTGATAGTCTTGTGTACATGGGAATTAAGCATCGGGCCGTGGTGGACATTGTGTCAGCAGCATCGTTCATGCTGACATGAAGCACTACTTCTCTCCCACCACTGTATATGTTGTCTGCCAAAGTGCCCTTACTAGAAAGTGTGAATGAAGAAATGGAAATGCTTAAGAAAACAAGGCCATGAAATGCACTTGCACTTCATGCAGATGGCATCTTGCTTTCTGGATTTAACAGAATTTATCGTTGAGGCTTCTCTATCTTTGGATCTGTTAATTCATGTATTCATTCCGGCTCTTGGGCAGACAGTTCTATTTTATCTCACGAAGTGCAAACCTGGAAGGGAGGGAGGAGGGAAGCTTGTCCATTAAAAAAAGCAGCACCTCCACATGTCTATGCTCTTTGGATCAATATTTGCATCAAAGTGGTTTAAATGTATGTGGCTCTAGGGCTGTCCATTCTTTCAACCTGACCTGCAGCATTGATTAGGGCTAGTATAAGGAAGGGAAAATAGCAAATCCGGTAAGATAAAATTAAAAAAAGCGAGGAATGTCACTGTGACTCCTGAGAAAGAAGCACTTAAAGCGCTCACATCGTTTGTATGAACGCAGCAATCCCCTTAGTTAGAGACTGCCCCTCTTCGCCACCCACATATGGTAGTTGTGGTTCATTTGATCGTATTTCTGAGCATAACAAAGAATATTTCAGATTTTATCTGAACAAAGGTGAATCCTCCCTGTTTGGCATACATGTGTTCTCTCGGTTCTGGTTAAAATATTCACTGATTTTTTTAATTGCTACTTCACTTTGTGCTTGTATATCCTAATTCATGGAAGGCACAGAGAAAGTTTATGATGTGGATAAAAATTAACTTCTATGTGTTTTCTTCCTCCATTAAGACTGCAAGCCCTTCCCTGAACTCCATTGGACATTATACATGCAGGGAGTGCAAGGCAATTTACACACGTAAGAGATTCCTATCTGAAGAGGAGCACAATTAAAGCAAAGCTTGCAGGACTGACCCTTGAATTTTCCTGATTACAAGCTTTTGCTAGCATTCTGGATGAAGGAAATGTTTGGTTTCCTTCCCTGTTTTGCTCCTTCTGTTGTTTTTTTCCTGAAGTGTCTTTCCAATTCATTTTGAAGCGATAGAGACTGAAATCAGTGAGAGGGGTCACTTGGTGAAATCTTGGCTTTATTTAAATTGACTTTACTCGGTCCAGGATTTCACTTGAAGGCTTTGACTGCCTTTCCGTGGCTCCTGGGATTGGATGGTGTCTTGTGGCAAGACCAAGCTTACCTTTTTTCTTTTTTATATACTAGTTCGTTTACAATTTCTGCTGCAGTGGATAAATTTGAAAAGGCAAGTTACAGTCTTGGATCTGTGTTTCTTTCTCTTTCGTCTCAAGTGGACTTTTGGTATTGAATTCTCTGGATGTAGGATCAGACTTTAAACTTTGACCTGCATGTGTGATTGCTTAGGCAACAGCTAATTTTGAAGCAGAAAAGATTTAAGATCAGCTTTTTTGAAACGACTTCAATTTTTGATAAAGAGAAACAGAGAAACAAAATGACAGAACATAGTATAATACATAAAACTGAGAGAGGGAAAAAATGACAGCTAAGAAATTTATCATGTAAACAAAGAAGTCCAGCCTATTGAATGGAATAAAATTGAATAAATAGAATGATCTCTCCTCCACGCTCTGCAACAACTCTGCTGGCAAAGCACTTAGCACCTACTCAGATTAGGCTGCATGAGTACAACAGTATTAAGTTAGCCTCACAAAAGAGGACTTCCAGTATTAAGAGTGATCAAAGGATTTTAGCAAGGCAGGCTTGCCCACAACCATAAAGGTCTCCTAATAAAGTAGAACTGAGCAATTAATTTACTTGACAGAATGTCTGTGAGCAGTTTGCAATTTCCTTGTATTTACTCCTTATTCAGTGTTACTTGGCATTTTTGTGAATGTGTTTACCTGCAGAATTGATCACGAACAGGGCTCTATAAGGATTCGATACCTGATATTTTAAATATTTGAGCTGGGTTGGTTACAGCTAATTGGTCATTTCAGTCAGGGGGAGAAGTAGAAAATTAGCATGTCTAAGACATTTGCCCAAATGTTAAACCACTGTTGGCCCCATAAACCTTGCCTGCGGCAGTTGGCATTTATTGTCCGTTCCACTTGTCTCACTTCACGTGTCTCCTGGACATAATTTAGGGTGCTAGCTGCCAGTAGTCCTGTCCCAAAACTAATATACAGCTACCCATAAACCAGTTCTTTTCTGACCTGGCATTGGTACCTCCTATGTTTGTTGTCTTACAGAATTTTATTATCGCTAAGGATAATGGCTCCTGCAAAATGGCTTAGGATTTCATGGCTGTCATGGCAAACACGGGCTTTGTAGCATGTGCTTTATATTTAAGGCAGATGGGCGTACGGACTGTAGTTTGGGGGCTAGTGTGGAGAAATTACAGCCCTAGGCTGTTTAATTCTCCAAATGCTGGACCCTGGACTGTTTCGTTCTTAGCCTTTGGAGGCTGGTGGTTCTAGCTAGGTTGCAGGTGTACCTTGGAGTTAAAAAATATTTTTTTCTGGTTGCATTGTATTAGCAGCAGCCTGGAGGGATGCTGAGATTGGGACCACTGGAACTACCAAGGTGTTAATAGCCAACCAGTTCTGAGGTATTTTCATCTGAAACCAAACTTCGTCACACTGTGCAGCATTTTTAATTCATGTTATTTGGCCACGCACAGCAGGTGTGAGCACTTGTGTGGAAGAATGCACAGCAAGGAGGCTACAAACATAATAACCTCTATAATTTTATACAGTCTACTTCACCAAAGTTCTCTTTCGAGGCAAAGTACCAACTTTCCTTACAGCAGTGGTTAGCTCTTACGAACTTAGCTTTTAAAGGAAATCTTGCTAATATTCCCCCATGTCCTTCCTATTTTCTCTCCTTTCTCTTCCCTGAATTCTTTGCTCTCTGACAGCCACATGGCAAGTGTAACATTTAGTTTTGCCCATCAGGCAAAAAGTTTGGGATTTGCTGCTGTAGTTTTTCCTGTGGAGTAAGTTTGAGGGTAAATGCTTCTGTATTTGAATGGTGATTATGGAGAGTAAAGAGAGCGTAAGGGTAGAACTATTGCAATGAATTCATGCTTGATTTTTCAAGAGGCTGTGTTTTCAGTCACCTACCTTATAACACCTCTTATAATTAGGTCAGTTATATAAAAATTGATATAAGTTTCTAATGTTAGACAGGCAAGTTTTGTAATTTTGGCTCCGGTCCATTCCCATGTAAAGGTGAGATTGCTTCGTGCATTGTGTTCTTCAGTGCTGTGTTCTAACGAGTCTGTGCGTCTTAAGCAATGGGTCCGTCCCACTTACAGTGCTAATTCAGCTCCCTGCGTGTTGTGTGCCGAAGGATCCCAAAGCTCTCATTTACATTTCCTTAAAGTATGTCTAATTTTTAATTAAAGACTAAAAGAGGAAACATTTTTAGCTTCCTAAGGAATCTTGCCCCTACTTTTGGTGTAAGCATATAATAAACTTAATGCTCAGCAATAATGATGTTTAAGAAATATAATAAGAAAAAGGAAATTACATTATATAGTTTCATTACAAAGAATATCCAATAGAAGTATCAGTTTAGAGGGTCTCTATTTCTGAGTCAACATGATATCTGGACCTGTGGACTTTCAAAGATCAGATTAGTGTACAGAAACCTGGTATCTATCTTGTGCAGCCATCTGAGATTCTGCTGGGCAAATACAGCAAGATACATCAACTCAAGTTAAAGTTGGCTAAAACTTGCTCTATTGAAATCTGTAGCATTACGTGGGCCAGACTGATCTTTAAACACTGAAAATAATACTGGAATAGATTACTCAAGGGTTGTGAAGCATTCTCCACCTCTTTGAGTCCTTAAATCAGTACTGAACGCCTTTCTGAAAGCGATGCTCTAGCTAAGCCCAAAACTACACAGTTTGATACAAGAATTTTTGTGCAAAATCACTGACTGAAGTTATAGAAGCGGTTACACTGGACAGTCAGTGGGTCCTTCTCTCTAAAATCTGTGGCTCCAAGAGCATGCACAGCAGAAGATGCTAGGAGTAGCCTCCCTGGTCTGCACGAGTGGCAGCTGCAAGTGGGGGCCTGCATTTGCAAGAATGCAAGGGCTTGCCAAATATTTGTATCCCATGAGGTACAATACAAGCTAAAGGTTGTCAAAGGGTTGACGACCCTTTTTTTTTTTTTTCCATACCGACTAAAGTGGTGAGAAAGATGAACTTTTCTGACGGTGTGCTATGTTCTGTGCCTCTGCTGGCCCTGCACGTACAAAGGTACGTGTCTCCAGAGCCCTGCTGCCCATGCCAAAATCTTCCAAACACGATTTAACCCTTGATCAGCAAGTTATCTCTTACTCAAAGAATATGTTAGCAAGCTGGCTGGCTTCCAAGAAAGCCAAATCCTGTCAACAGGATATCCTGCAGCTGTGTGCAGAGCACACCATTACCAATTGGGTTAATGGAGCTTTTGGAAAGTTTTTATCTATGTAGACCAATTGTCCCTACAATCAGTAATGACCAAATATGAATTCTACTTTGTACTGAATGAATGGACACATGAACAAATTCAAATTATCTAATATAATTTTGTGACGTAAACGAGAAGGGAAAAACCACCAACTGTTAGGAAAGAACTATCTTCAGACATGTGCCTGTCCTCCCTCCATTGCAAAAAAGTACTGATCTCTTTCTTTATTACACAGCGTGCCTTTATGTACTTTGAATGCATCTAAATAACTAAGAGATTTGAATATTTTCTTGATGTTGGTAAGGGTTCAGCTCTACAGGCAATTTTTCAGCACCCCCAATTACATCTAAAGCAGCCTTGTTCTGCACTCTTTGTGGAGCCCTAGACAGGCTGATTTTTCTCATGGGACTCCTTAATCAGCCCTGAAGATGTGCCTAATGCCCATTCTAAGACCTTGAAAAGGGGCAGAATGGCCCAATACTTCCCAGTTGAGATTTTTTAAGACTTTAAGACTTTTGAGACTTTAATTTGGCAGCAGGATGAGAAACTCCATATACATCTTTGCTTTTGGGAAAACTGTTACCTGTAGATAAGGTGCGGCACTTCTGTTCTTGCACAGTAGCTAAAAACGTAACTTAAAGGTTAGCTTTTTAACTCTAGTGGATACTTGCTAATGCAGTGCAACGTTATGCAAAAGCAGTCAAGCACATAAGTAATTCGGGGTTTTTTTTGCTCCTATTTAAACAATTCTTGACTGAAGCTGAGAATAGACAAAGATGAAGAGACGTGTCAGATTCTAAACTGGTTGAAGTGCTCTTTTCACCTCTGCTTCCACTAAACTGATACTTCTGTTGGATATTCTTTGTAATGGAGCGGTATAAGGCAATTTCCTTTCTCTTTTTGTATTTGTTAAACATAATTCTTGTGGATTGTGTTTCATTACGTACTTGCATCAAAAGTAGGGGCAAGAGTTCTTAAGAAACTGAAAATAGTCCATATAATGATCTCAACAGGAGGGAGATTATCAAATTGAGGAGGAAAAAGTATAGGGAATTAAGACATCAACTACTGTAAGGCCATGTTAGTAGTCACTCCATGTACCCTGGAAAACCAAGTATCCTAAATTCTCTGAAAAAAACCCAAAGTGTGCCTCAGCAAGGCCTCACTCGGCTGTTCTCTGCTAACTTCCTTACAGTTGAATTCAGTCCTTTTATAACATAGTAAATTTGACTTTAAATCAATTTAGGGAGGAGCATAGAGAAATAATATTTAAAAATGGAATTTTCAAAAGAATTTGTAAGAATTTGGGAACCCTAATTCTTCTGGGAATAGATGCCTATCATCATCTTCACATGCCTAAATTATGTGCCCTTAGGCTATGAATTTCAAACACAGCTTAATCTTCCAGTAGTCTGCTATACTGTGCTGGTTTTGGCTGGGATAGAGTTAGTTTTCTTCACAGCAGCTAGTATGGGGCTATGTTTTGGATTTGTGCTGGAAACAGTGTTGATAATACAGGGATGGTTTTGTTATTGCTGAGCAGTGCTTACATAGAGTCAAGGCCTTTTCTGCTTCTCACCCCACCCCACCAGCGAGGAGGCTGGGGGTGCACAGGGAGTTGGGAGGGGACACAGCCGGGACAGCTGACCCCAGCTGACCAAAGGGATATTCCACACCATATGACGTCATGCTCAGCATATAAAGCTGGGGGAAGAAGAAGGAAGGGGGGGACGTTCGGAGTGATGGCATTTGTCTTCCCAAGTAACCATTATGTGTGATGGAGCCCTGTTTTCCTGGAGAGGGCTGAACACCTGCCTGCTGATGGGAAGCAGTGAATGAATTCCTTGTTTTGCTTAGCTTGTGCGTGCGGCTTTTCCTTTCCCTATTAAACGGTCTTTATCTCAACTCACAAATTTTCTCACTTTTACTCTTCCGATTCTGTCCCCCATCCCACCATGGTGAGCGAGTGGCTGTGTGTGGCTTAGTTGCTGGCTGGGGTTAAACCACGACATATAGAAATAAAGATGTTTCTATAGCAATTCTAATTTCAGGAAAAGGACAAAATGCTAACTGAATATGATCAGAGTGTTACAGATATTAAGGTGATGCACATTATCTAAGAGGGTGGTAGGATGTAACGTTAGCTGTTTTCTCCCCAGCTTTTCAATAAAAAATATACGGAGGATAAAACACGCCCATGTAACAAGCCTTCATTGACCTTACCAATGCTTTTGATGCTATTAGACTTCTAGCTCTGTGAAAACTGTTGGCAATATTTCCGAACTCCTGGATGTCCAGAAAAGTTTGTGAAATTATCCGTCATCTGCACAATGGTGTGCTGGATAGAGGCTGTGGCTGGCACTCTGTTGGATCCATTTGTAATAGCAAAAGGAGTCAAGCAAAGGTATATTTTGGCACAGAGTGTTCTTTGGACTGTTCTTTGTAGTAATGATTGATGATGCCACTAGAGACATGATGCCAGGAATATTTATTAAATTTTGAACATCTGGCAAGCTCTTTAACCTGAGCAGATTGAAGGCCTCCACAACACTGAAGGAGAAGGTTATATGTGAACTTCTTTGCGCAGGTGGTTGTGCTTTCGTTGCACACACTATAGAAGACCTCTAGTTCACGACCAACAAATTTGCTGTGGCAGCTAAAGTCTACAGATTTATCGTCAGGTGGAAGAAAAGCAAGGTTATGCACTAGTCCATAGCTGGAAAAGCATGTGCAAGATATAGCCTCAGAATCAACGTATTAGTGTGGGTAATGGATTTAATTTATTTTTTTAAGAGACTATCAGATGTCTAAGAAATCAAATGCTGAATTAAAAATATATGTTTTGCATGTGAGATTGCATTATAAATTGACACCTGCATGGTATCCCACAGAATACTGGAGTTAGTGTTTATTTTGCTGTAGTAATTTCCACATTAGTCTGTGGCTGTGAAACATGGACAAGTCATTGCTGGCACATCAAAGAGCTGGAAAAATTCCATCACGAGCACCTTCAAGCTATTATGCATATCAAGTTGTAGGATAAGAATCACAAATAACAAGATTTTGCAAAGAGATTGCACAAACAGTATTGAAGCAATCATTATAAAAGCATTATTTTACTGGACTGGACATGTCCTCTGTATTTAGGACATAAAGCTCCCACAGTATATGTTGCATAGTAAACTTACAACAGGCAGCAGATCAGAAGTCAGAGAAAAGGAGAGGCATTTGTCCAGAAAAAATTGCTCCCTGGTTGCTACACAGATGCCATCATTTGGGAAACTCAGCATCAGCTATTAATATAGAGTACTATGGTGTAAAGTGAGACATGTTGGTCAATGGAGCCGAAAAATAATTCACAACTGAAAACTTGTGAATAATTTTGCCCTTGTTGAACATCTGTGATTAAATCACAGTATCTTTATATGCGGTTGTACTAAATTCAGTTTTGAAAGAAACCAAATCATAGCTGAGAAACAATTTAGGCATCGTTCTCTCAATGTCCAACAGATGATGAAGTTCTGCTTTAGGAAACCATCACAGACAGTAATGTTAGAGACAGCACTAGTTACTGGTGATGCTACTCTCTGTCCAGCCCGTGGGATTACATATGCTCTAGGTCTCAGGCAGGCATAGCTGATGGTGTGGAAATTGGTTGAGAGTGAATTGGGCTGAAAGAGAAGAAACCCTCACGTGGTGCTAAACAAGCTCCACAGCAGCTGAAAAGAGAAGGCACGAGCTCAGCTTCCTATCTGTAAATGCTGCAAGTGATTAAGCTTGGCTCCAGGAAAACGCATTTTTCTTCCTGCACTTCTCTGAGAAGGCGTTGGTTCATAGGGAATGGAGAGCTGCAGTCGGCTAGTCCTGGGATCCCAGAGTGAAGCACACAGAGGAGTGCGCTGGAGGCTTTGTGACATGGAAGTTCCTTGCAGATCAGGATTTCTTCCCATTTCCCCTGTTTCAGGGATCACTGCAAGAGGCACATTCGCACACAGGCCTCCTCCCCAGCAAACAAAGGGACAAATGTTCAGGGGTGTTTTTCCCTCCTGCTTCTTTAATATGCAAGCTTATAATAAAAGGGAGATTGGAGGGAAGGAAATAATCAGATCAACTGCTGTCATTTACATTTAATTGCTGTGTTTGCCATTTCAGCACTAAGCATTGAAATGTGCTCAAGACGGTCTGAGAAACACAGCATTTGGTCCTGTAGTTGCTCTTTAAACAAGAGTTATTCAAATAACAACCTAAGATGGCAGGCGCTCCAGAGTAGTTACTGTGCTAAACAGGTCAAAGGAAGAGCAAAAGCACATCTCAGATTTTAGGACGTGTCTGTAATAAATGTAAACAAGCCAATTAGAATATATTGTTTGCCGAACTGTAACTTCAAAACCAGGGATTGTTGTACACAACCTATAGGAAATGAAGTGAAAGCAGTTCAGTGTGTGTAAAATTGATAGGCAGTTTTTATCTTGCTATCCTTTTTATCTAGAGCATCTGAAATTCAGTAAATATATTCACTTGCCCTACTTTTGAGAGTAATTTTTCATCAGATTTTCAGTAATTGGATATCACGTATTTTATGGTCTTACTCTGTGTTGTTGGAATAGCCAAAAAGGAATAAAATGATAAATTGAATTACTTTAGGTTGGGCAGTTTTTATGGGAAAATAAGATAGACTGGATGCCTTAGAAGTAATCCTCTAGACCACGTTTGAAAACTTTTAGGCTAGTAAAAAGCCCAATCATTGGCATGCAGTATTTCACCTCTGAAAAAAGATATTGTTTACTGAAAGAAAAAAAAATCAACAGTGTTTTTAGTGTAAAACCTGTCTAGATTTTTAATGAAATATTGGAAGGAGGAAATACTTTTGTCCTGGCAAGACCTCAAGGGTGCTTTTCTTAATTTCTCAGTTCATTTTATTCTCTTATCTAAAGTATGTAAAAGGGATTCTGTATTTCAGTTATGAAAATGTGCATATTTTATACCACAAAAGAGAACCTTTTTTTTCTTTCTTTTTTTTTTCCTCCTTTTTGGTAAATATTCTTTCAGAAGAAACACAATCGATGTAGTCAGAGCTAACAAGCAGATGGATGTATTTGAATGCCATTATCTTATGTACAATGATATTATCTCTTTCATGAAAAATTCAGCAGTTTGGGCTGCTTTAGTCAAGGAGAAGGAAGAAGTAGGAAAGAAAAAATAGTGAGAAAAACATGATCAGACTTGGAATCCCTGAGGGGGTCACATTGCATCATTTAGCAGGAGAATAAGCAATGCAGAAGGAGCAAAGTTGGTGGAGTTGCTGTCTGCTCTCCTTATGGCGTTCTTGGCTCCGAGCTCTCTTCAAGCCCTGCAGCTGTAGGTGGGCAGCTCTTGGGCCTGCTAAAGCATCACACCATGACATTTTTATCATCAGTCTAGGAGAAGAAAATAAATTTGCTAACAGAATATAGTTGGCAGGCTAATACTGCCTTGTCACATTCCAGACATCTCCAGGTCTGGCCTGAGCCAGAGGAAACAAGAATGAGGGCCAAGAAGTTCATGATGGACATGTTATATAAAGAACAGAAATGCATTAAAAAAGGGGGGTGGCTTCTCTATAGTAGAAACCAGGTATTCCTCGTGATTTCAGAAATGGGAGTACTTGTGCATGTGAAATACTTAGCACCCGGGAGGTGGAAGGCTCGGTTTCTGTAGAAGCTAACCTTAATTCTCTCTGACTTACGTGAAATACTTTATTTCCTTTTATTGTAAAAACCCCACAACTTAAACTTATACTATCAAGGTATAGGGTCTTACCCTGTTCTCAGGTATCCTGCTGTATCAAATAAACTCCAGCAGCTGATCGAAATCATGTAACTTGTATGCAAAAGATTAGGTTTTGCTCTCTCTGGGAATGGTGTATCAGAATGATTCCCACTGCTGGTATTTGGTGCTTGTGGCATTTTCTGCTACACAAACACTTATCTGTGTGACTTCCTCTGTGGTGGTTAAACTTGAAGAGGGTAGAGAAGGTATGCCTTTCACTGCACAGTTTTCAGGGGAAAACTGGCTGGAAAAATTTTAAGTTCTCACCAGGCAACTCCAGAGTTGAACCATGTCAAGAATGGACATTTCATACCACACGTTACAGCAGGAAAGCCTATGATATAATCACTCAGCTGGGCAGCTGAACTATGTCAAATGTTTGGCAGAACAGAAGAATAAAGACTGTGATGGGGAATTTCATATGGGCAAATTGATGCGTGATAGAAGAGTCGCTATTCTCTTTGAAGCTGTGCTCAGCAGCTATGCTCCCGTAATCTTACAGTATGAGATGATTTGCATCAGAAGGCAAACTGGTAGATTAAATTTATTTTTACTTGCCTACCCAGTAGAGTGCTTCTTGTGTCTGGGTGAAAAGATGGTGTTCCTGAATCATGGGATCTGTACTCCAGAAGCACCATCTTCCACAGGGTCGCTGTTCTATAGGGCGTCCATCCTATTTGACTCAATGACATTTGGAGGGCAGCATTGAATTTAGCTTTGTTTATGCTAAAGAAAAGAAAATTTCAGAGAAATGAATAATTGAAAAAAGACATTACACAAACAGTGCAACTTCTTTGGGGTTCTGGATGTGTCACAGAATGTCTTAATGATGAATGTTTATGAAAATAATTTTCATAAGTGACCATATAGATTGACTGTAGCTTTCCATAGCTCAGGTTGTGGGAAGAGACATGTAAACCCAAATCAGACCTTCAAAAGTCCTTGCCCAATATATGATGTTTGTACCCAGTTTGCTGCCTTTTTCACTGGGATTTGTCCAGGATCAGAGCATGTAAAAGTAAGATTTACTTTGGTGTAAGGTCTTGAATGTCATTGAGATGTTCTGCTTAAATGGTTTATCTTTGTTTGAATTTTAGTTAAAACAGTACATCAGGGTTAAGTATAATGGTTTTCTTAGACAACTTTAAAATTATTACCTCTAATCAGGATTCCCCCCCCCCCCGCCCCCAAGATGATGAGTTACTCAATTCCTGTGTCATGTCCCTTTAGAGAAATAAAACTGTTAGTTAGGAAAATATTCAGGTCATTCCTATAAAAATAACCCCCATTTTTTCTTTTTGATGAAATGAAGTTTGTTGAAAGTGCTGGCATTTGGTGGGCTGAAAGAAAAAGTAGGACTGAAAAAATATTTAATCTAAGTTGTAAAGGAGCTTGGAACCACACCACAAGCATCATAATTAACTTTAATAATTATAAATGTAAATGCAGACAAGCCACAAGGTTTTAATGGTGTGCCACATGCTTCTGCTAATTATTTTAGAGTTTGGACACATTCAGTGCCAGCTAATTATAAACCCTGCTATGGAAATCATCTGTTTATATTAGACTTATTGATCTCTAGTGTTTAAGCAATATGAAAAGGGAAATCTACAATGCTGTACCATCTGCTTTGTATTCCTAATTGCTTTTAAAGAATCAAATATATAAATAGTCAGCTTTTTATATGTTGGGCTTCAAACTCATTCAAGAAACATGTTTTGCAAATCTAAGCGAACAAGAAGAAGATGGAGCATTAATAATTTMTTTCTTCCCCTCCAAATTTTTTCTTCTTTGGGTCTCTGCAGTTGACTGGCCTCAACATGGGAGAAGAAAACGTGCATGTCCCAGAAGTCCCACATATTGGTCAAGCCAGCTGAGAAGTTATGCAGTTTATCATTTACATGTTTTAATTGCACATTTTCTTTTACTCCTTGCCATCAAACACACCTTATGGCCATGAACATTTCTTGTTATTCCACTTAATGGATACACAAGAAGAGGGGAAGGGAAATTAATGTTCAAACTAACGATCACCTCCTCTGGGAAGTATTTGGCTTTATGGCAGATTAAGCCTATTGGGCTGCACGATGGGCATTTGGTTGGGGGGGAGGATTCAGACTTTCTTTTTTTTTTTTTTCTTTTTTTTGTTAGAAGTACCACTATTATGTATTTCTGCTATTTCACAGTAATTTCATCATAAAATTGCTGATTTTCATGCCATGTAAAATAACTGTTTTCAGTGCTTCAACTGCTTGCAGTGTCACTTTTACTGGGATAGTCTCTTTTGTTAGATATTTACTATTCTTTGACCCTTTAAAATTGCATTAGTAAAAAGACGGTGAATTTGGAGTGCTGCTTGGTGCTTGCAGCACTCCTAGGAGGTGAGTGTTCCCTAGACCCATTTCACAGATGGAGGAGAAAGAAGCAGAGTTGAAGTGGTTTGTGTGTGAAAACTGTAGGTATTCCCAACTCTCCAGCCCTTTCTGATGTCTTGTTCTCTAGACTTTTTGTTCTGCTTTTGCAGTTCTTTTTCATGCACAGAGCATTAGAGAAATTATGTTTTCTTTTTCTAAAGTTAGAATTTCTAACTTAGCCTAATTGTTCTGTTGCCCCAAGAGAAGGTGTCTCATTACGGGGTTCGGCACTCAGGGTACTTAATGATGTTACTTCTGGTGGAATTCTGCAGTGGACATAAGAAGGAGAGTAAAGATGCAGAAGCATGTCTGGTGTGAATTGTCACATCTCTGTAACTTTTGAAGCCTGCAATGTTATGACAATTTGCATAGGACAGGAGTGTGCCCTAAGAACTGCCGTCTTTTTGACAAATTGAGAAACTGGGCCAGATCCCCAGCTAGTGTCAGTTGTAGTAGCTCTACTGAAATCCATGGAGCTGTGCCAGGCTGCACCAGCTGGGAGTCTGGCAATAGCCGTTTAAAATTAAACAAGTTAATGCACTTGACTGCTGCAGTTAAGAGGTCCTGAACCTCTGCTGCTTTGCCTATTGAGAAGTTGCTTATGCCTGCCTAGATGACTCACTGCCCTTACATCCCAGTTACACAGCCTTGCTTTGCACGAGGTGTAAATGTTTATGGTGGGGCACGGTGGAAGAGAGTTGGTCCTTGAAAACACACCTAAGAGCTATGTTTATGGGTGTGGATCACTCTTTTGCTTTTTTGAAATTACATTGTTCTGTTCCCTGTGTTTGTTAAATTGCTCTGCTTAGCCTGGCACTTTGGAAGAAAAGTCTGCCACATATGGCTTTATGCGTATCCTTTTCTAGCACACATGCACACCCTTATTTTAATTTCTCTGCATGTACATTAGTAGTGGAGGCTTCTATTATTATCTGAGTTTATTATAATTAGGGCTCCTGGTTTTCTGCAATTCAGCAGGGAAAGAAGTGCAGCTTCAGTTTTCTATTATTTTAAAATTCAGACTTCTTCCCAAAAGTGAGGAAAGAAACAACACTGGAATAGGCTTTTGAATGACCTTTCTAGTAAATCTCACATTTACAGTGAACAATGTAATTTGGAAGCTTTTAGAGAGCTAGCCAAATTCCTGATCTGTTTTTCAGATAATCCATCAGCATAAACAGTAACACTGGGAAGAACCACTAACCATCATCATCTCCTGGTGTTGGGGAGCAAGTAACAAGAGTGTGGAAGGATGGGTTCCTCTTGGTGACACTTGGTACAGGGCATGCTGTGACAATATGGGATTTGGTTTGGCAGCTTGCAGTGGGCCAGAGCCTATGATGCTATGTGGAGAGAAAAATACATGAGTCGTCTAGAAGACTTATCTTGGGATGCTATTCCTAGTGTATCTAGCATCACTGCATCTTCCCTAATGAAAAGCCAGGCCTCCAGAGGAGGCCACAGCAGGGTGGAATAAGCACAAGTGTCTTCCTTTCTGAGGATGGATGTAGGAAGGATTATGGTTTTTTTTCTACTCACAGACAACAAATATAATTATTATGACTCACTTTTGTTGCAGTCCCCTCTTGGAAATCATTACCTGAGTCAGTGATGATCTGTCTACGTGTACTGTTTAACTTTTCCAGAATGTAAATGTTACTGCCTCTTCTGCAGTACTTTCGGAGGGCTCTTCTGGTGCCATTAGCATTTTAACATTATTATTAAGAACTGGATTACTCACTTGGTACCTTCTGATGGCTAGGAAAATGAAAGTGAAATGTCAGATGCAATTAGGAGAGATGCCACCTACTGTATTCCCCCGACTCCTTTGTTTGTTGCCTTCCCATGTGACCCCCATTGGGAGTAAAACCTGCAGTAGTCCTCAATGAAGTTATCATGGATGAAGCTTATGTTGTGAGCACAGCTCTCGTGTGGTCTAGATTACTTAGGGCTTTTGAAGATCATGGAAAGCACCTAACATTTCATCAGAAAGGGTCTTTGAGCAGAAAATAAGAAGCAAATTAATTACATAGTTTTATTGGACAAGGAAAAACCAATTCTATCCTTTCAATAGCCTTCAGCTATAGCTCTCGGTACTGTCATGTTAAATAATTTAGTTTAACTTGCCAGAGGTGGTGTTTATTACTATTGCAGAGGCAAAATTTGATGGAAAAAGTTCTCTGGCTACATTGGAGGTGGAAGTGGTTGGTTCTTGATGCTGTTCTTGTCTGGACAAAGGAATTTGCTTTACAGATTTAGATGGCAGCTGAACACTTTGATGTCTTATAACCTGTAACTAATGCATCACTAAGATCGAGGCCGTCTGCCCCCATTTGTCTTCCACCGCTTTGGTACTACATCCCACCATGTAAAGCTTTCATGAGTCATCACCCACTCAGCTAAAACATAGGCGTCTGATGTATAACCTAGAATGTAAGATTACTGCCTAAAAGCTCTGCCAAAATCGCAGTGATACCGCAGACAGGGATAGCTTCAACCATGTTGTAACTACAAGGCTTTGTAACCTCCTAGGGTGAGAGTACGGTAGTTTGGTACGGTGATGTATCAGTCTTGTTGCACCTGAATGTCATATTCTCTTCAGAGCGAGTGGATAGGCTTTTGTGTAGAGACTGTCATAAAAGCAGTAAAAACTCTTATTTTTGGCAAGCAGAAGCTGTTTAAGAACCAAACTAAACTGCTATAAAACAATAATTTTAAGGAGGAGTAGAAGAGTGCTAACCTGCGTGGCAAGTTTCAGCTGATACACTGTGAAATGGGAAAGGTATTAAACTCCCCTAAGATAAGGGTTATAATAGGAACTCCAGTGACCCTCCAGTACAGTGGGGCTTCCGTCGTACTATAATTAGGGTTATTACGATGAAGTCAGGCATATAAATGTTAACATTCTGCTCATTAAAATAGTTCTTTTCAGAGAATTAAGGATTCTGCATTTTACATTCATAAAGTGAATAATATAAACTTAACTTGCGGTTTCTTTGATTATGTGTTGGAAAGAGTTAAAATTCTCTATGTAGATCACTGTAGTTTTATTATGTAAGATGACCTTAGGAACTGTCATCCCCCTTGAATTTATACAAAGAATTCAAAGTAAAGGTTTTCTAGGTTACACTTCTTTTTTCAACCCTTTGTCCTGTCAGCTCAGTCCTAGATATCTTCATCTGCCGACATGCCCAGATGTGCAATGAATGTTGATTTGAGCTGGCCCCTCAACCCCTCCCTGCTGGTGTCATTAAAACCAGGGAGGTAGCTGCTCCCCTGGCATCTTTGGCAAGGCTTGGCTTTACACTGCGGACTAAATTATTGATGAAGAGCACTTCTGTCGCAGTGTGTTTTACCCACCTTTAAATGAAACAGTGCGGATAGAGCTGTCATTGCCTCCTCACTCCCTGCAACTTCTACATGACATTTATGATGTGGTTCAGATTGCACTGAAGCAATTAATTTCCAGTAGAGCCTGCACTCAGAATGAAGTTCCCTGACAATTACCAAGGGCTRGTTTTTCAGTGAGCGTACCACACAGTCATTGATACAGTATACAAAAGAAAACATCACAATATACCGTAAAGGTTTGTTGGTCTTTTTTTCTGAATCTGATGCTTAGTGTCTGAACATCCTTTTCACACCAACACCTTTTCTTAACAATGTGGATGAAACCTGGTGTTCAGACCCATGCTTTGGGCCTGATCCTGCTGTGCGCTGAATGCCCTCAGATCCTGCTACAATCAGTAGGACCCAAGTTTTGCCATCTGTTAAGAAAAGCCTTACCAAAAATGCCTATCATTTTTGGTAAGAGACAGCCAATATCTTCACATCAGACATCTGTCTGCACCTGGAAGCGAAGCCTGTTTTTTAATTCTGCATTCAGCCATTAAAATGGTGCTGGTGCTATAGGAGCTGCTATTTTATATCTCTTCTAGGTGCTGTCTGAACATGAGGATAGACTTTTCTGTGAAGAAGGTGTGCTCCTTGCTTATGATTTGTGTAGGATAAAGAATGGAATAGGTTTTGTTTATATATGTTGTTTCTCTCATACTAAACAGTCTCCCTAAGACCTTGAGAGCGAGCTCGCCACGTGAACCATCTGCCAATCTGCGATGAGGAAGATTTTTGTCCAGGCTTGSGATTTATAACCTGTTTTATTGGAGAAGGGAACACTGCCCTGAACAGGGGATTATACGTGCTACTCCTCTTGAAGTGGAGCCACCAGCTTTCCCCTGAGTAGCTACCAGAGATGGACAGAAGTAGCCATGGTTTTGTATTTTGGTTGAAGCAGAGTACAGCTCTGTCTTCTCTGATGACAGCGCTGTCAAACTAACATGGGGTGAGAATTCTAACTGGCACCTATGCATCAGGGTGATGGGCACTTTAGGAATGCATAGACAAAAATACAGACAGTGTATTGACGGATAAACTAATGTGTGGACTTGTACTTACATGCTCAGGCTCAGAGGTGAATATTCTGACAATTGAAACATTTTGACATAAGTACTTATTAAGAAAATGTGTGAACTGGCTTGGATGAAATCAAATGTATCTTTACCCAGACCATGAAACAATCTGCTGGAGATTTGGAAAGACTAATGTAACTTGCCTTTCCTACAGTTCTGGTATTCCTCCTGTACCTCATGGGTTGGCAGTATCAGGTGACCCTCTGAAATATGGTCTGATGTGTTTTGGCCCAGGAGGTGTTCTGGTGTGAGTGCTAAGCTCAGCAGAAATGCATGGATTTAGGAACCTCTCTTTAAGCATTCCCTTTAAAAGATTGTAGCTGCGCTGCAGTTGTCTGATTTTTTTCCAAATACATGAGACTTAAATTTCATTTGAGGAAGAAGCACTGGAAATAAATCAAGTAAAGGGATTTTTTTCCATGGCATTTTTAGCTAGAATGAAACTAGGAGTTCTCAAAAACACCCCTCACCCCTGTCCCCCAAACCTGATTTAGATTAGGGCTCAGGGTGGCAAAGTGTCTGAAATATTTTGAAGGAAGGGCTAGCCTCCTTCTCCCGAAAAGGAAGCTCTTTCCCAGTTGATTCATCTCTGTTTTGTGGTAAGCTAAAATGTGCGTGTGTGTAAATTGCATGAGGCACTTGAAGTCGTTGGTGTGGCTGCATTACTGCAAGCTGCCTTAAAATGTCTCATTAGAACTTACCGGAGGTCAGAGGAACTAATGTTGAAATTGTTGGAACCTGAATAAGATATTATGAAAAGTGAGTAAGGAATCTGGCATGTTCTTCATATTTTAGTGAAGTCTCACTTTTAATGATTTTACCATCATTCTGCAGTTAAGGTTAAAATGAAAGGCTTATGGGATTCATTGCAGGATTATGTTGRAGAATGAGGGATGCTTATACAAGGAATTTGTAGGATAGCAAGCAGCCTTTAATGAGCGTTTCAAAACTCCTGTAGATATTTATCAGATCTCTTTGGTGAGAGCTGAGGAAGGTCTTCTAACTAAACCATTCACCTTGAAGAATCTTGCTGCCTTTGTCCACTTTTGTCCAACGTTTCATCTGGTTAGGGATGGAGCCCTTAAGCACAAAGTGTCCTTTCTGCCCTGGATCTGATAGCACAAATGCCCAAGTCTTCACCATGATGTTTCAAGTTTGGCTATTTTAGTATCAAGATTTGCACCTCTGCCAGGACAGTGTATTTCACTCTGGATGCCTGGAATAAGCTGTACTGACACACTGTATTAGCAATGGCTACCTTACAAATCATTTGCTGATTTATCCAGTAGTTTGTTGGTAAGTGTGTTGGTTTGCCTATTGTGGATTTACCAGCAGATACCAAGATAAGGTAGTAGATGGAAAATTCTGTTTGGTGTCACTTTCATTTTTATCTTCTCAGTGGGTAGGCAGCAGTAATGTGCTAAATTTAAAAAGGTTTGGAATTTGGTTAACTATTTAAAAACTGTGAATTCATCAGTTGTTTCATAAGGCTGATGGGCTATTGAGCAGTCTTCCTCTGGGCATCGGCATGTCGATGGACAGCAGGTGAGGTCCATGCAGCTGAACGGCACTACTCTCCAATGCTCATGTGCCTGCCCATTCCCTTTGGTAGCTGCCAGCCCTGACTCCAAACAACCTTAGATCTCTACACAACCCTTTCTTGAATTGGTTTAAGCAAAAGGAAAGAATCAATGATCTTGTGTCTTCTCCCATGTTTTGAGCAAACCAATTTTTCTCCTCTTTCTCTTTTTGGAGGGGGAATAAGGTGATAGACCTGTTCCCTGCTGAGTCCCTCTTTGGAGGGATGTATTTCAGGCTGTGTACTGCCAGGGCATTTCATTTTTTTTCTGCAGTAGATTGAGAAAGCCCCAGTCTTGCTACTTGTTCTTTAAAACACCCTGGGGATGGAATGCCTCAGAGAAGACTTGATTAGKTTAGTCCCTCTCCTTCCCCCCCCCCCCCCTTTTTTTTTATTTTTTAAATAAACCAGGAAATTATTGTCATGCCTACTTCTGCAAACCAGTGTTGTAATGTAAGCCTGACATATATTTTTCATGTAAAAACACAACCTATCAATCGGCACTTTAAAACTCCAGTGTCTGTATTTAGCAATCTAAATAAAATTGCTTTATTTTCAGAGGTTCAGGAACCTATGAGGGATAAGGTATAGAAGGAAGGGATCACCAAGTGACTGAAGAAATAGCGTAGCAGCATGTGGAATAGGTGGAAGTTGAACTTTCCACAGGTGTGGAGTGCCAGGGCAACTGAGGCAGTGATGACATTGGGAGGCAAGTACAGGCTGGTGCCCAAGAGAAAAGGATATGGATAGTTTGGTGGGTCACGTGTGGACAGACACAAGCCACTGGGGATAGAAGGCTTGGGGTGGTGGTGGTGAGCAGGAGAGAGTTAGGGCAGAGCTTTATGGAGGAGGGTTTGGTATAGGAGGAAAGCGTTAGGAAGACAGTATAGATTTGGAAAAATCCCACATTTTACCATATTTGCAGTGATCCTTGTGTACAGAGGCACAAACGTGGGGAGCTACTTTCCACTTCAGTGCTGAAATTCAGAGGGGGCAGTGAGGAGAAGGCTGGGGGCTGCTGCAAAGGGAATGCACTGTCTTGAACTAAGTGTTGATCTTGTCTGCTGGAGCTGGAGAAAACTAGTGATGAAAGAGAGATTAATTTATGTTAAAAAATATATCAAAAGGCTTATCTTTAAAATATCTACAAAAATGTGTATGTGTGACTTAGGGCACGTGATTCTTTACTGCTATTAGYCGGCACAAGATGGGAGTCTGAGCTCCAGGTTTTTTAATAGGACAGGTTAAAATTTCTTTTTGAGTGAAAGTTAATATATTTAATATACATGAACAAATTCCCTTGTCTTCTGGAGAGTTAGGACATGACTCTCTGCTCTGTTGTAGCACTTTTCTGCTGGTGCTGCAAATATGCTTTGTACAAGTGTTAAAAAATGCTGTTACGAAGCAGAGAATTAGACCTCAGTATGTAAAATAGGGAGATGATGCAGACGAATTTGAGTAGGAAATCCTGGGACATTAGTGATGCTCCAAGTGCAAATTTTAATATGGATTTAACTGCAGAGCTGCTACTGAGGCCTCCATAATGTTATTTTAAGGTTAATTTGGAAACCTCGTTCGGCATTTTGGCTGCCTAACAGCCACTGTCATTAGTGAGAGTCGCATGGTTGAGTTCCAGTGCTCTGCTCTGAAAATCTCCCTCTCTACAGTTGTTTATGTACATAGAAATAAATGAGCAAATAGACCATTCTTTGAAAAGATGATTTTGTGTATAATAACATGTTAATGTTTTAATCCAGTCATCTGTACTCCCACAAGGCAGGCAAAGGAGCTTCAGATCTGAGTTCTGAACCTTTTCTTAATGACAGATTTCTTTGGTCAGAAGCAAGTCAAGCTCTCCCTTTGTCATCCTGGCTTATTTTTCAGTCTTGCTGTCTTTCCACAAGACAGCAGTGAGAGATTGCTATGAAACTAATTAATGTCTGACAGACAGATCGAACCAAATATCCAAAGGATTCAGAGTATAGTTCATTCCCCTTTACAAAACAGAATACCACAAGGCAAGAAACATATAGATGACATTATTATACTAACAAATAGCTGAGGGAATTTTCTTGCTCATTTTATCCAAATTAGACAATTTAAGACAATTATGGTTAAACTCCCCTCCCAGACTGCAGCTCAGTTACCTTGATGTGTTGGTAGTTGTGAAGAGATACATATGAAATATTACCTAAGAGGGAAGCTGTGTGCTTTAGTGGACCTCTATTGTCTCTCAGAGTGCAACCACAAGGGAGAAATAAGGGTCATGTGTCATATATGCATAGCCAAAGTATAGAAGATTTATGACTTAGTGAATATGTAGATATGCTAGTGTTCTTGACCAAGCTGTGGAAGCTGTCCTTGAGTGTATCTGAGGTTTTACAGTTTAAAAAAAAAACAAAAAACTTCAAAGCAAGAAAGAGACAAACAATTATAGACACGCAGTCTTGGAACACTTGGGCAGTGTTCTCTGCAATCGCAAAAATAATGACTGCTCATCCTAGTCTCTTGGGGGGGGAAATTTCCATATTTTTGCTTTCGAGGCACTTTCAAAGCCATTTACTGCCATAATTCATACACCGCTGGATTAAGAACCATATGCCTCTTAAAATCAGCAAGAGGCTATGTAGCGGATTTGCTGATTTAAGGAAAAGGAAAAAATAAAAATAAAATAGGCAGATTGAGACCTACTTTTACTTCAAAGGATATAATAATACCAGTTTGTAAGTCCACTCATTAAGAAACAGTTCCTAATTAATTGGATAGGGTGACAACAAAAAATATCAAACTCCAGTACGCTGACCACTGCATTTGATTTCTGTACTTACTGTAGTATCTTTTGGTCACCAGTTATCCATAATTATTGACTGTACATTCAACACAAGTTGTATCCAGGGGCTTAAGCAGCACTTGTGGATCAGGAGAGGAACATTTCATCTGCGGAACAGATATCGTTCTGTCAGAAATAAGGGATGGTCCTGTGACGTTAACTGTGAGTGATCACAGTTTGCTACATTAGATTACAGCGTGATGCTAATTCACTGTACTTTTCAGCAGAACGTGCACCGATTTCACTGTTTAGCAGTAAAACACCTTTCACTGGTGTTATTACTACCACCATGTCTTTTGGATTATCTAGTCCGTTGTCTGGAAATTCATGGCTTTTTGGATCTGTGCTGGCTCCTTTATAATGCAGCTCATGAACGTCCTCAGAATCCAGTATGTCTCGTATATTAATACATACTCACCGTCTCTGTGATTGCAGAGAAAACTTTTCAAATAACAGGCTCTTCATCTGTGAGCAGCATGTGAATGATTGCAAAAGCGACTGCCTGAGTCTGCAGACAGGCTGAAAAAATAGCTTCAAAAGGGTTATGTAAAGGTCACTGATGAAACTTCAAAACACAGCCATAATCTTCTCGTAGTTAATGGTTGCAGCAGATGTAGCCCATATAGTCATAATTCCTGTACCTGGCAAGGAGATGGGGAGAGGTGCATTGGCATAATTGGCAACTGCCAAAACCAGTAAAACATTCAGACTTTTCAACCAAATTTGAAATTATTCCTAATCTTTTCTGCAAAGGGAGATGGAAAGAAAATTTATTCCCTCTTCACCACCTTGATTGCTTTTTCTATTTAAAACCAACTGGCCCAATGATAACGTCGTTCCCAGCAGATAACATGATCTTAAAATAAAATCAGCATCAACGCAGAGAACAGGGATGCAGATACAGTATTTGTATCTTCTTGGCTAAATTGTAGTTACTGACTTTTCCTAAATTTGTTGCTGATTTGTCTGTAACAAGTTTTTTTTTGTTTGTTTATTTGCTGCACCAAAGCACTATTAAAGACAGATTTGCTTCTGCTTAATTTAGACCTCTCTTGCATCAAAACAGACTCTAATGCTTTGACCCGCTTCTTACTGGACAAGGTCAGGACACCTAGATACACAGAAATGAAAAGGTGTGTTCCTCTTCCCTTTGTGCTGGTTATATTGCTGCTGGTGGTAGGAAACGGGGAGCGGGGAATATGAGAACATGATGGGAGTCGTGTCAGTGCCGGCTGTGTCACTCTAGTAAGGACCACTGTTCAGTCCACTGTTGGTTTTTGGGACAACACAGCAACTTCTTTAACACAGTATTTTGTAGAAAGAACCTTGTTTATATCCCTCTCTAGTTTTAGTGCCTGGGTAACAGCTCTTGGGGAACATTTGCAAGAAGTTGCATTGATTTCTCATTTCTCATAAGGTCCCAGCTGGAGCCTTTCATCCTATTTGGGGCAATGTAATTCGGGAAAGATTTGGATCAGTTGGACAGAGTTTAGAGGAGAACAAGGAGGATAATCAGAACCCCATAAAATGTGGTCCGCAGAGATTAAAAGAAATGGGTTACTGAGTCAGAGGCACTGATGTCTGGAAGGGAGTATGATTGTTCTTTTCATACATGTAAATGTCTGCTCTCCCTGTCTGTGGCGGACAAAGCAATGGGACTGAACTGAAACTAGCAAGATTCAGGCTGGATTTTAAAAAAGCCTTCCTGGTCAGGGAGATTATAGCATCACTGGAGTAGATTGCTGGAGTCTCTTTTACTGTGTCTTGCTTGGAACTGGGTAGACAAACATCTGGTAGAAAGGATGTAATTTGCTTTCAAAGGGAAAATGATCTTTATATCTCAGGGTCCCTTCCCACCATATGATTCTGTATAACTCCATGCAGTTCCTAAAACTGCTGTTGTTACAGTATATTATTTTATTCCTGCTAAGAGGTTATATGAATGAAGGAGAATTTCCTACTTCCCCTTCTTTTCCTGGAAAGATGCTATCAATAGGTGGAGAACCTCATTACAAAATACTTGGTTTGAGAAAAGGCTATTTGTTTTCCTGGAAATTTTGTAGGGGCCAACAAGTTCAAAAGCATCTAAAAAAGAAAGATCCCAGGGATCTGGGAAGCACGACTTGACTGCTGTTAATATAGATCATGCCCCAACACGGATTGATAAGTGTTGTATCTGTCACATGGGGCTGTAAGTGTTTACAGAGCAAACTACAGTTCCCTGGAACAAACTGCTCTTTCTTTTTTCTTTTTCTTTCCTTTTTTTTTCCCCCCTTTTTTTTTCCTCCCCTGGACCAACAGGAGGTCATGGCCTAATTGTGTCCTAAATGCTCTGTTTTCTTGTGTTTCAGCCTTTCAGAAATGAATAGAAGAGGGTCAAAGTGTGTTGCATTTCAGTGTGTTTGAGGCTTGCTCTACAAATGTATTTGCTAAGAGAATTTAGCTTAGAAAATTAAACCTTTTGTTTTTTAATGAAGAAGGGTAGCTACTTTTTATGCTTTGAAGGGGTTTGTAAACCTCTACATCTGCTTCTAAGGGAGAGCTTCTCCTCTGTTAATCTGGGTGAATCCTGAATGGGACTAAAATGGGACTCAGGCCCAATGGTGTTAGTCATTTGTCATCATTCATTTCTTCTTTTGAGGTCTTAAAAGCTTTCACAGAGAAACCTGATCTAAACCTCCAGTTGCCTCCCTTCCCCTCAACAGACATACAGGAAGTGTGAGGGTATTGATTGAATAAGCCCCCCAAATACATGCCTCGGAATTCACTTTTTACTCCTGTTTGAAAGAGCAAACAATCACATGCCTGCAATAATGTAAATTTTACTTTCATTATGACCGTACTCCCACAAGCTAATTACATTTCAGACACAAAGCCTGTCAACTTTCCTGCTCCGTGGTGATAAAGGAACCTGCTGGGTAAAATAGCCACCACTCATGTGTTATTTCAGGAAATATCTAGCCAACTGTGGGAGAGAGTTCTTCTTTTTGTATTGAAGTAAAGAAACAAAACAGGAAAACTCTAGTAGATTTATAGTAAATGTAAGTGGCTATAATGATCAATATGATTGGACAACATAGTTTAAAATTAATCATAGTCTTTGTTTAAGGAACGTGTCTGGTTTTGCCTTGCACGTTCTTTTTCATATTTATTGAGAATACTGACTGAAATTGAGACCCTTTCCACTGGGATTTAAGGAAGCATGTTTTCCTTTGCAGCCAGGGTGGGCTGGAGCTATTCCAGAGGAGTGCTGCAAAAGTGGCTTAATTTCCTCCCAACTATTTGTTACTACTAATGTCCTAGAGGTTATCACCCTAACCAGCTTAACCAGCTGTCTGAGGAGAAGAAAACATTCAATCAGTCCTTCTGCACTTTAGTGCTAGTGCAGCCAACTTAGTTTTGAGATCTGTTTTAACTAAGCCATCTGATTCCCCCCCCCCCCCCCCCCCTTCTTTTTTCAGTTAAGCAAATGAGAGCACTCACAGATTTGAATTTGCCAGCTGAAATGTGAAGGTGGCAACTTGCAGCAGAGGGGTGGTGAACAGCCAAACAAACCAGGGGTGAAGGCAGCATCTTTCACTGCATGGCCCTTTCCATAATACGCTTCTGGGTAGAACATAAAAGCGCTTCCAGAGGTAGATTTAGTGGCCCAGCTGACAGGTGCTAACTTGTTTAGCTGCTGTGCCTTGATTGCATTTGATTGTGTGCCCATAACCTAAGCAGATTCCAGAAAGGAGTCATACTCTACTTATGGCAAGTTCCTTATGCAGTACATCATGCTTTTGGTGTGTAGCTTGGCCTTGGTGCAGTACTCAGGGGAAGGAGTGAACTCAAATGAGAGTGAATGAGGTTTTGAGGGGAGCTGGTGCTTTCTTGCCTGACCTGGGCCATGTGACGGGACATATTGTTTTGGTTGCTTTTAGTTTTGAGCTGTGATTTGGAGGAGGTACCCAGCCCTCAAGGCATAGCATTATATGTTCTGTCTCCCTCTACGCCTGGACATGGGGCTGAGGAGCTACAGAGATGTCTTGGTGTGTTGTCTGAAATGGGTGGAATAGCAGTGCTGTGGGGAAAGGCTGGGAGATGAGAGTGAATGTGAGGGGAGGGGTGATGAATTCTTATTTAACTGCCCCCAGTAAATGAACACCAGCTACTTAGGAGGATGCCCTTTCTACTCAAGAAGAAGCTGATGTGAATCACCCTTTCCGAACAGCTATCACATTGCAAGTTACTAAACATCACGTCATTCTCATTCAGTTTAGCAGCACTAAGTATGATATAAGATCAGGGAGGTCGAACTTCGCTCTGATTGTTTGACATTAAACCTTTGTTGATAGTTTCAAATCTTCTCCAGATTTCATCGTGCTGCTGATAACCTGATGTCCAATAACTTCAGCTTCATAAAGGCTCTGTTGGTAGACTGAGAGTCCAAACACACAAGGACACAGCTCTTCAGTTACCTGGTAACTCACTTAATAAAATCAATAGGAACTGGTGTTTCAGTACCTATATGAATCTGGTCCATAATATGTAGCAATGCACAGTATGTGTCCAGATGTTTAATAGACTCAGCTGGGGTGAATTGTACTTGGGCAGTTGTCTGGAATGACTGCTGTGTGAATTACTACTTCATGCTTTTGGTCTGTTACTAATGGAATTGTGTGATGAGCATTCCTGTTCAGAGTCCTCAAAGCCTGTGCACAACCCGTATCCCCTGTAAGACCTCAGAGTCACACGAAAATGATACATTGGCTTTCTGCAGAGTTTTTTTCATGGGGAATGGCCACTCTGAAAGGTCTCCATTGCAATGATATGAACATACTCATGGGCACTTGTCAGTCTCCTAACCTTTACGCTTTGAAGTATCCACTGGAAAGTAATAGTGCATGATTTCTAGAACATGGTGATTCAGACCCTCTGCTTTGCTGATTGACATGCCACTACCTTCTTCAGTGGAACAACAAGCATTTATGCTAGTGAGAATCTGTCCCAAAGGACTAAGGAAGTAGGCGTGTAAAATAAAGTTTTACTCTAACGTTATTAAATAGCTTCGTCCTTGGAAAAGAGCATAAATACTCCCTTTATATATGAAATTAGTCTGAAAGTTTAGGTAAATGTATAAGTATCCCGTTAAGTAGTGCTTGGTTGAACACTTTTTTCATGAAATAGTTGTTCTTCTGAACATACTTGGTATTTTGAGAGGAAATGGTGGAAGTGGTGAGGACATGGTAGCTTAAAAAAGCCCTAATAGTGCAAAGTAATTTTTTCCATACATTTTCATGAGTGTTTTTCATTATGCATTGCACACGTCCTAAATACATAATTACATGCTGTCTTGGCCGATTGAGTAAATAATACTTTTTTTTTTTTTTAAAAAAAAGAATGAATATTTAACAAATGGAGTGCAATGGCTTCAATGTGGGGAACATAATATGGGTTTTAAAAACCTGCCTAATTATGCACTTAACCAAGACATGAGGACAGTTCCTCTAGAGCCATTCTGGCCTGTCAAGTAAATAATATGCATTTTACAAAACCAACTAATTATGGATTTACCCACGGGACTATAAAAGATCTGAAGATGCAGGTAAGTAATATGCACTTTATAGCTAACCATGCACAGGGAATTTAATTTAATTAAAAATGTGGTAGGTAAAAAAAGAAAGAGTAAATAATGCCTATAGTCTCTCAAAAGCCAGGAAATTCAAGTTAAGTTAGCTCCCGTGCCATCTTGAAAAAGTCAATATACCAGTGAGAAATATCCAAGAGCGGGATTCACGTGGGTGGAAATATTTTCACTGAAGGAGATCTCATTGCTTTCCTGGAGCTCTCTGTGATTTGAAGTGTCTCTTCTGGCCATCAGGACAGCAGACTCCGGGTTCCTCTTTAAGATTACATTGCGGGTTCAGGAGTATGGCGTGCCCGACGTCTGCCTTTGGTCACACTTGTGCATTTTTCCCAGGGATTTTTACACTAGATTGGCTGCAGGCCTGACTAAGAAAAAAAAAAAAAGAATGGGAATCTGGGTTCAGATTTGGTTTTATTAACATGCATTTACCAAGGCCCTGGAGGAATTTTCGGATCTGCTTAGGGGATACAAAGATGACTTGCTGTAAGCTGACATTGTGCTCTTTCTGAACCACTAGAAAAGAAACACTAAGGCTTGAATGCTCCATCATGCGTCTCTTTTTGAAATACGTTGTACGGAAAAGAAGGCAAAAGGTGGCATCACGACTTTTAAAAAGTCTTGAATGAGAAAAACATTCTGAGCTTAATTCTGCAAAGTACCAAGAACATTGTGCATATTTTAGTGTGTCACTAACCCTCTGTATACATGACTGCACAAAAGTTCGTGCCTGAGGAAGACTGACGTTTGAGCAGACTACCTTATAATTTATCAAACCAAGGAAATCCAGATCTCAGGTGAAAGTATAATTAGCAATGTTAACCAGGGTAAATGAGTAGTGCAAGTGTTTGTACACACACACTTAGATGTGCTAAACCCATGATTTCTTCACTGAAGGCTTTAACAGGTGAATCTGAAGGATTGCAGACAGCACATTTCCTTAGGAAACAGTCACTCAAAAATAAAGCAGTAAACAGTCAGTTAATGGTGACCCATCCTTTCCACTTCTCAAACAGTATACAAAGCTGGTTTTTTTTGTTTTTTTTTTTTTTNTTTTTTTTTTTTTTTTTTTTTTTTTTTTTTTTTTTTTTGAGTCTTCCCCTTTTTTTCTAAAGTTGGAAAAACAATGTTGGGACAGCTAAAATGCACCAGTCCCCTCTCAGATTGCTGGGCGATACACAAATACATTGCCTGACATTTTTCCCCATTTTTATACACCCAAGTTGTGTTCTGAATATAAATTCCTGCAAGCTATTGAGATCACAAGTATGAAATCTGAAACTGCTGGTTCTATGATGATAAAGGGACATGCTCTTTAAAAGAACCCATTTTTGCTGCAAGCAATGAACATGCTATGTGGAAAGAGACCTAGATTTGAAGTAGAGTTTGAAATGCTGCAGGGATTGCATTACATCCTTCTAACACTCTTCTTCCTTGGTCAGATAGAAGCTTTTTTGTTGTTGTTTATGTGCTTACTTCGAGAATGTTAGATTGGAAAACTTCTATTAATCCTCTTCTTCTTGGCTCCCTTTCTTCCCCCGTCTTTCCCCGTCACCCACCTCCCCAGCATTTACGGAATACAGTGGTTCTGTTTGGGATCTGAAGAACTGTATTGTTTAGCCACAAAAACATCTTCTCCAGCTTTTTCTCTTTCCTTAAAAATACACTATTCTTTTTAAAATGCAAAGTGGATTTGCAGTATTCGATTACTTACTGAAACCGGATACAGAAATTTATTATTAGGAAATCAAGTTTCATGCTAGGAGAGATTGGAGCACAGTGAAATTAACAACCTGGCTTGTATTTTAACTGTATTATGGTCTCACCATTCTGCTTATGTTTCTCACAAAAAACCCAAACCCAATAGCAGTGATCACTGCCAAAAAAACCCCACAACTGATGTTTATTGCTTAGAAATAGCTGCTTTTGCTTCAGATGCTTTGGAAAGCAGAGGAGTGAAATGAGCTAGTGGCAAGCTGTGAGGGTTTCAGGACCAAATACTGCAAATAAAACTCACCTGGAGCTTTTGAGGAGTGAAAGATCGAGACTGCAGTGAACAATTTCTTGCCAGCAATTGCCTTGACCATTGGGTCACCATTGGAAAAATAATATGATAATCTTTACATTAACTTCAGTAGTTTTCTTTGTGCCAATTGCTCCTATTGTTGCTATGCTCAGCTAAGCTGGCACGATGGGAGGTGTATTACTGGACTGCTTAAGAGAAGACTTGCTTGAGTTCTCAAGCAAGGTGAATAGGACTTGGAGAATCTGACAAAAATGTTTTATCTGAGCTGTTCTCTTAATTAAATTAGTCCCATTCCAATAGCCAGCTGAATAGTGATGTCAAGGAGGAGACAGCCACCTTACAAAACCTCTCCTGTAAAACTTACTGTATTTTTAGATTCTTGGATTCTTTCAGTGCCATCTGTAGCGCGCACATCACATTCTTSACCATGCCATTACCTTATAGAAGTAGATGAAGAATAAGAAATTATTTTATCTAGGTCAGAAAGAGAATATGCTGAGAAAAATCCTTTGTGAAGGGAGAAATCAAGCCATCGCACAACATTAGGGAACACAAGATGCATTAATTTAGATATTATTTTAATATTAACGATTTTAGTAGCAGCATGTCAGGATCATGTATCAACCGATGCTGACGTTACTGCTGGCTTAAAAAGATCATTGCCTCAGCTTTAAGCAATTGAAGAAACATTGTTGGTTCCTTCCTTCTCTGATGCCTAATGGCCAAATCCTGCTCCCTCTGTCTGTTGGGGAGCTCTTCAGGAATTGGTACCTTTTGCTGATTGATTATTAAGACCCACAGGATTTGGCCCTGAGAACCTTAGGATGTGTGTGTGAAGGTTTCCTAGGTCTGAGCAAGGAAATTGTGGTGGTTTTTTTTCTTTAGCTTTCCTTCTAAGTACACTAAGAATTCAGAGGGAATTAGAATAAAATTTCTGTGGAATTTTCTTGAAGCAGAGGGGAGAGTTGTGCTTGCACAGGGCTTGACAGCTCTTGACAGTGCTGCAGAAAATGCAAACATGCTGCAGAGCAGCCCAGGCTGTGTACCGTAGAGTGTGAGTGCCCTCTGCTGCTCCTGGACATGCTGTACATGCCGGGAAAGCTCGCTTTTGTTTTATTATTTTTAACAAAGGTAAAACCTTCAAAAACAGGTGCTTACCCTTGTGATACACAGTGAATGAGTACTGATTGCACCAGATCTTTTTAAGGAACAGGCCATATTCTAAGCTCGGTTAGAGTTAGTGGTGTCAGCAGTCAGTGGAATTTACTGAATTGACGCCTACTGTAAATATCATAATATTTTTATGACCATTTACACTAGCGAGTAATTTCCAGAGCTGTAGTAACAAGCTCTGTGAATAATTCCAGTATCTATATGTGAATAAAGTGAAATGCTTTGAAGTACTTAAAAGTAAATTTTAATATATTCTCCTAGTGATCAGGTCATTTATGGTTATAGTTCCTAACTCGTGTATTTATAACAGAATTTAAAGGAAAAAAAAATTTAAGTTTCCCAGGTGGAGCTTCTACAAAATCTAGCGAATCTATTTTAAACAAAGTATTTTAGCTATTAAGTACTCATATTATTTTGTGCTTCTCCATATAACTTATACTGACAGCAGCTTTTATGGAATACTAATATTCTTTCACACACATTACATATGTAAAAGCTACTAATTACAAACCACATTTTACACAAGCTTTGAAAAGGAAGCTCCAACACTTTGTAGAATATTCTTTTAAATAGCCTAGTACAATATTAAATAATCATTAGACAAAGATTATTATAAAATCAGGCTGCCAAATTACTGACTTCGTGTTTTCTGCGGCCCTAATCTTTCATCTCTTCCTTAAGGAAAACTCCCACTGACTTGAGGAACGCAAGATTTAGGTCTGTCACAGCAAAGTGGAACATCCATATGAACTACATTGTAGCTGGATATAGTATTTCAGCATTATCTAGAAATCGGGTGCAGATTGTATATTGTGAACCTGCAACTGGGAAACTTCATGGCTCTTGGCCGAGTGGTTTGAGGACATCAATAAGATCTAAAGTGTCTTCACAGTTATACTTGTGAATGTCAGTTGGAAACAACTTTAAAGTGAATTCCAGGTTTACAATAAACAGCATATTGAAATCCACTGTAAAAGACAGTTCTTCAGTTCTGGGGCAGCTGCTTCCATGGGACCCATGGAAAAATGCAGCCTGTGGTACGCTGTACTGAACGGAAGCAGCTTACATGGTATCTCATGGTGACCTCTTTTGATTCACTAGAAATGCCTCCATTCTTTTTTTGTCCCAAGTTCAGCACTATTCCAGGTAGAGTCTTAAGCAATTTAAAGCGTCACCATGAAATTAATGCTGTGAAAAATCAATACCATTGTAATTTAACGCCACACAAGTTAGCTCAAAGTGAACATGCTGTAGAATTGACTGGAAGGAACATCCCACAAGTAGTGCAGGTGGCGCAATACATCTGTGCCTCCTGACACCGCGGTTCAAATATGTGTTTGTTTTCTTGGCTCAGATCAGTATTTTTTCATGCTCCCCACAATGATGTAAATAAGAACTAATTTAGTTGTCCCTACACAAGAAATGTGTATAGCAAAGGTCTGCAAATCAGGACTGAAATGCCTTGACAAAGCCGTGTGTGGTAAATTCACACACAGATATATCTTCCCTGTATCTTCTTCTGCTCCATGCTATTGTTCTTTTGCTTCCACAAGGATTGAAACTCACCTCAAATCTTGAAGATAAATCAAATTCATAACCTTAAGTGGATACRCAATTCCACAGAGAACAAGCCTGACAAAGACAGTGAGGCTAATACAATTGTAAGACAGCCGACTAGCCTAGGGGTTTCCTTTAATGTTACTTCTACTGCAATCAGACATTGGCACAAATTCAGACCTGGTACAGGCAGGAGCTCTTGAGAACTACATGAGATCCTGGGCTAATGAGACTGCTCTTAGCACTGCTCGCTAAGTTCATGGGGAATGTCAATGCTTCCTGCCCTAGGAGGCTGCAAAGAAAGATGCAAATCTGTGGCCAAGTTGAAGGCTGGGATGAAACTCGAATGAATGATGTTCAAGCAAGGTCTGTGCTGAGAACTGGCTGAAAACAGGAAATGCTGTGATCTTGGATGTCGGCATTTCTATGTGCTGGTAGGTGAGTAAGTACAAGCATGGGAGAGAAGTAGTATCTTATCTTAAAACTACTGTGTTTTTTACTTTCAATACCATACCTACTGAGTCTTCTTCAACAGGCCAGTGTATTCTGTCTGTTTGGATAGTAGACCCTTAGACCAGATCTCTTCATCTCATGTCTTACACAGAATTTTAATAGCAAAACTTAAAACTGAATTTTTTTTTGAGTGTTTGGATTTAGCCCTTCATCTGAAATAGATGTCTGGATCCAGGCACTATTTAATAAGCTTGGCCTTCTTATAAACACCATTTGTCTTTTCTGTTTAAAAGCATCTCTATAGGGAGTCATGGGTGATCAGGGCTCCCAAGAGCTACCATAATACTATGCCACGAATCATCTAGTGAACTGGCTATTGTTTAACACCTTCCCCTTCAGTTCTGCCATCCCTCCCAGCACCTCATTTTTGGCTATGAAGGCTGGGGAGTAGATCTCACAAGAGCTGCTGAGAATACGATTATATGAAATATCAGGGGTAGTTTTTAAGAGTGCATCTTGCTCAATATCACATAGTACTATAAACATTTCATATAGGATCTATCACATAATGTGTCTGACATTGACTTACAAGCTGTTAATATATTGCTGCTCTGGAACTGGAGAGAGTAAAGCAAATAAACTAGCTTAAGCTGAGCCTCAAAATGAGAAATAGTTGTTGCCTCTACTGTTACCAACTTTGTTGCCTTTTTGATGCCTCACAAAACTAAGGAGGTGGCAGACTACTGTTTGCATTTTCCTTAATGTCAGAGTTTTCTCTTATGCGTTTCCCTTTAGAAAAATGGGTTTTGAGCAGTCAGAACATATGGTCTTGTAACTCTACAAAATTGTAGCTTTATTAACTTAGTGCAAGTTGTTGCAAGAATAATTTAGGAAACTCAGAGTTCTGTGCAGATATTGGAATGAAATCTGTACTTCTGCAGGAACATCTACACGGATCTGAAGACGTTAGCACGGCACAGGGCAAATGTTTGCTAGAATGCTTTCAAAAAATAATGTCAAGCCAGAAATGAAGTACAAATTCTGGTTCATATGCTCTGTACCTTTCCCATCTTCCACACAAACCCATGAGCTACAGCTTTAGTAAGTCCATCTGTATTACTCCTTTCTGCATTTCTTCCTGTCCCAGTCCCTTGCAAAGACCAAATTCAGAAAACTCATTTCACAACTCTTTATCAGCTGGCTTGTTTCTCTCCATCAGTTAGTTGCAGGTTATGTCCATGTGGGATGGCCCCATCCCAACCCAATCATGATGCATGCTACCTTTTCCTAGATGGAAAATGTGTGTAGTCTTCTGTCTTCCTGACTCTTTTCTAGGGTAGGGAGATTGTTTGACATGTTCTTCTCCATCTTGACGCTCCTTCTGAAATTGTCAGTCTGGGTTGCTCAGCAGCTTTTGTCCTTTTATGTGGATAGCGTGGATATTTTAAATGGCTACGATAGAGAGGATACTTCTGCTGTAGAACTAGAAGCAATCTTGGTGACAGTGAAACCCGAGAAGCCAATAAGGCCTTATTTGGTCCAGTAGCCATATAGAATATTTTTGGCTGTTTTAAGCCACCCCAACTCTAGGCTAACAATGCAAATTTGTGAAGATAACTGTATATCAATTTCATATGCAGGTCCCTTTATTGAGAGGAAATATCAGAAATTAAACCTTACAAGTATCCAGAAGCAATTATAAAATGAGTAGATTATATGGTAATACTGTAAATGGAAATTCACTGAAATGTCAAAGTACTTGCCATAAAATGTAGCAATAATATGATACTAAACACAATACAGAGAGCTTTCAAATATTAATAACTTTATTATTTTCTCTATTAATACTGATAAAGTTCAAACAATCATCACCAAGCTGATCAGGGGAATAATAATATCATTACCGTCATCTGCTGGAGGGAGCTATAATGGTGCTGTCATTCTGTCCTACTGGTAGATCACTTACGAACTGAGTTGGATTCTGACATAAATCCCTGGAGGTAAATGACAGGACATTACAAGGCTCAGAGGATAATTGTAAACTCGCATGCTAATGACTCAGAGTTGTAAAGATACCAATCATAACAAAAATGGTAACAAATAGTAAATTAATTTTTCAGCTTGCTTGGCACTGTCTACTCAGGAAAAAAGTTCATTGTATTTGAAGGCTTAGTGAGCTTTGCTTGCTATATTTATTCTACTATTATTTCCTTTGTAGTGATCTGTACATAATGCCACCCCTTATGGCTGGTTTATTTAATGACCTAATCAGCAGGCAACTCCTGGAGTTTTAACGGGATGGATATGCCTTTTCCTGCAGAAATGCCTGCTTTGCAGAGGAGGCTTCTGAGCTACTCAGACCAAGAGACCTCTGACAGATGCAGATCGGTGCATAACTTGAATGTCTTCTAAAATCTGTAGCCACTACTCTATCACATTGGGTCATGTTGAGGAGCTCTCAAAATCTACGCGTACATCTACATATAGCTTTGCTGTCAGCCATGGTAGATAATTATCAGCATCTAATGTGGAAATTCTGAGCCAAGTCCTGCCTCTGTTTATGTGTATGGTACCTAATTTTAATCTTCGGTATGTCCGTATATTTTCATATGGCTGAATTCTGGTCTCACGTTCGCTGGCATGAATCTGTCACAGCTTACTGACTGCTGAGAGGACGTAACTTTGTCATCTGCTAAGCACTCTGCTTTTCATCAAAATGTATACCCTGTGCTTCTCTTTAAAACAGTGTGTCACAAGAGACACTGAAGGCGTATGCTTCATATTAAGCATGCATGCAAGTGCTCTCTTGGATTGGGAGCACAGCGCTTACCTTCTTGTGGGAACAGAGCCGTGCAGGTAAAAGCAGAAATTAGTCCTTGTATTTCTTGAGGCCACACAAAGAACACAATATGGCCGCCTTTGTTATTTATATAAACTATGTGTGTGTCTACAGGAGATTTTCTTACTATGTTTATCTCCTTTTTCTTACTGTGTTTATGTTTACATAAGATGTTCATTAAAAAATGCGGAGAAGAGAGTACAACTAGTCCTATTTTTTCCCTCTTCAAAATAGATTTCAAAATTTTGCATTAAGATACGCTAATTTTTTTTTGTTTTGTATGAGCTACCAAGATCTGCCAAAGTAAGTCACAACAATGACTGATTTTGTTAAAAATAACTGTATCAAAATAAGATACTTACATTAAAGAGAGGATGAATATATATGAACCATTATATTACTTAAAGGTATAGATACTCCTCAAGGAGCATATTTCGGGTATCAGGTTTAACATCAGGGGCATTGCTAGCTGCTAAGGATGGGTTGAGGGGTAACAGGGCCTCAGGCAAAGCTGTGGGCCACGTTTGTTGTAAATGATGGCGTACATGTCTGTTGCATTGTGGAGGAATCTGTTGCTGATCATGTACTTCACAGGTATGTTTTTAAAGTTATTTTTGTTTTAGAAACAACAACAACAAAAAAAAGAATTTGCAGAAGAGCAGCCTGTGCATTTAATTATAATACTGAATATTAATTAATAAAAAACATCAAAAATAAGTTGCTGGCTGCTGTATAATTGGGTATGTACACCCATCAGATCAAAGTATGTAAATGAACTACATTCTAATAAGCCCCACTGTTTAGCTCAAGAATGATAATGAATCTAATTTGCCTGCCTTAACTTAGCCAAAGCCACTAACTATGTGATTTTCTTTTCTTTGTACATTTTTTGAGTTGGTACAAAACCGAGATAATCAATAATGGGGGATGGTCTCCTGAGTGATTCCTGCTAATGCTAATGGGAGTTAATTGCTTATATTTAGAGGAGACTGTGCAGTTCTGGCACCCCAGTGAATATAAATTACACAGCGGCAGAGATCGCACAATGGGCTAAATCATTCCCACCCACAGGAGGAGGAAAGTTATTTGGGGAAAACTGCTTTACTCCTGCGGCGTCTTGTCTTGCTGCTCATGGGAGGGTTTTGCTGGCCAGGTGAGAGCGGTCTCACAGGGCATGTCATGAGGCTCCTCACTGGACCTGGGACCTGTTGGATGTGTCCTTGGTGCCCACAGCCCCTGGGAAGAAGAGCCACCTCGGCGACTGGCGGTGCTGCTGTCCCCTGCCAGCACACTGCTGCTTTGTGTGGCTTTAGAGATGGCAATGCAAGGCTCACTGTGGCAGGAGGAGCTAGCTCTGGGATTCCTCCTATTTTTCTGGCATCAGGTGGATTTGGCTGTCCCAGCTTCAGACTCCACTGGGTTTCTTTCAGCTCTCTGCAGAATAACTACAAAAAAGGGAACAGCATCTTGTCTGTGCTCCCACACCTTCCCTGTCCTCATGTTTCACTTGCATTTTGTTCTTCTCTTCACTTCCTTGCACCAGCTCCAGGGCATAAATGAAAACTCTGCCATAGACTGTTGGCACCAGAAAGTCCCTGAAATCACTGGCACAGGGCACAGCAGCTGTGGGGTTTCATTTACCCTTTGTTGTGTTGGCATCTGCTTGCTGTGGTTCAGCACTGAAGGGCTTGGAAAGTACAGCTGGAAGAATAGCATCAGCTCAAGGCATTTACAGCTCCTGAGGCTTCATGAGGTGGGGTCAGATAGCCACATGGTGCTGTGCTCTTTCTTCATCAGTATTGCCTGGAGGAAGGTCCTAGCCAGAAGGTCTGGAGGGTAGTCTGGCACCTTGGAGGTGTCCCATGGTGAAACCAGCCTCTGCAGGGTGACATCCAAGGAGCAGCCAATTCTGCTGTTTCCTTCCTTGCTGGCACAGGCATGGTACTAATGAGGGGAAACTGAGTTTTTAATGTGATTAGGAGTTTGTCAGACCCTCTTTTGAAGGGCTGTGCAGGGATGCTGGATTGTTAATTCTACTGTTAACGTTATGTAGAACTGAAACTCTGCCACTTCACTTCTTAGTCTCTGAACATCCTATTTAAATTAAATTGGCCCGACATGCCTTTATCCATTTTTAAACAAGAAACAAGACAAAACAAACAAAAGCTATCACAGTTTAGCTGAGTCTGTGAAAAGTGCTGTATTATCTTAGCTACAAAAAACCCCGTAGACTTATTTGAAGATGAAATTTTGCATATTGTTAGTCTATAATTTAGGCACTTCAGTATTTAAAAAATTATATGGCTGAGTTATTTACAGCAGAAGAGAGGGAGTTGTGCGTACAGATTAGCTTCTTGTCATCATGTTTTTAAATCTGTAATGGGCATAATGGAGTCAGCTGTACAATGGTAATTTGCAAAGCCCCATTGATTTCAATGAAAGTGCAACGAGGATGGTTAAAGGTATTGGGAGGGCTGGTGCTTCCAAATGAAGAGAGATTAAGAAGGCCAATATTAGCAAAAGGAACAAATAGAAATGAATGGGATTAGATAGAAGGCTTATGATACAGAAGTCCAGGCATAGGTTAGCTGATCAGTGTAGTGAAATCTTCTCCCCATATTTAAACAGAACTCAAAAGTTTTTGTGCTTCCATTTAAGGTATTTGACTTACAAACACATGTTTTAATTTCTTATGAGCTGTGTTTCAAACTGATGTTCACATCTGCCCACTGCTTTTTAGCTCGCTCATTACTCTTGGTTCTTATCAAATGAGCAGGAAAGGATGAGTGCTGTGAGCACCAGGTATATGTGGATGACGCCTGCTTGAGCTGGGAACAGGAGCAGTGCCAAAGAAGCGAGTGTAGAAGTGACCTGTTTTCAGTTGCTCGCAGCTTTGCCAAACCTGAACTGCTGGAGCAGGAGTTGTCTGCTCCAGCTGCCTCCCTTAAGCTCCCAACTTTTGGAAAGCTTTGGCTGAAGTGATCCAGCTGTTTCCAAAGATGGGCTAGGAAGAAATATAAGGTAAACTTTTCGTTGGATGCCTCAGGAAGCCACCCATGTGTACTGGTGGAGAGGTGGTTTGTGCGTTGGGGATGCCACCAAGGAGTTCTAGATTTGTCTGCCCTGAAAACCAGCCTTGACCAAAGGGAATTTTTGAAACTCAGTGTGAGTCAAAAGTGGATGAAGTTAGAAGTGTTTTCAAGGACTCTTGATTACTGGGCAGAGAGGAGTGGCAGGACAGCAGTTCATGCAGTGAATTAGTGTCCTGCTGTCCGGTTGCTCACTCAATGCCTGATGTGTCCCAGCTCAGCTGTTCACCCTCTGGCACGCTGCAATGAGGCTGCTTTTGAGCTCCCAATGGTGTGTGTTTAATAGTAAAGCGTAGCTGACGTGGCCCTCCTTCCCTGATCCAGTCAGCAGTAAAAGCTTGTCCTAGCCTTTCTCTGCCTTCTTAATACGTGTATTTGACTTCTGCTGCGAGCTGCTTTGTTGGTCATAGTCTGAACTTGGCACTTCCTTTTGCTCAACATAAGCTGAACCAAGAGACTCACCAGCCCCTTTTTAAGTTTTTCTTTCTAAACAAATGCTATCACGTGAAGTCACTTCACAAAGTCCTCTCGTTACTGCTTACTAAATCCTTTGCCAGAGGAATGTCCTGTTCCTGGGAAGGGAGGAGTGATGTTTTGCTGTGACATCTTTGTGGCAGTATCTCAAGACTGTTCCAAACAGAAATGGTATTTCCTTTTACTCTTGTCTGAGGATCTCCCCCAAATATTACCAATGACAGATTTCAGGAATCAGTTGTTAAGCGTCATCAAGGCATAAGTCAGTGAAAAGATGACGACTTATTTACAAACAGCAGGTTCAGCATCATCAGAAATAAGAGTATCAGCAGTAAGGACCTGGAGTTTTCAGTTCTGTGATATGTTGCCATTTTGCTGTCCTCGTTGGTATTCAGCATTTAATTTTTATAAGTGTCCAGCATCTTACTACCTCTGTTAAAAATGGTTCAATGGTGTTCTATGCTTACATGAGAATTCTAAGTAGATGAGACAGTTTCTGGTTTTTTAAGGGCTGGTGTATGGAAGGCACTTCATGCTAATTTAATATCATGCTGGAGAAGAGTTGTTCTTAGACATTTGCAAGACTATTTTATTCTTCTTCTTTAATTCCTCTCTTAAAATTTTGTTGTGACAGGACATTACGCATAAACTTAACAGCAGCTAGGCAGCTGGTGTGCAGAGACCTCTGCCCATCAAGCTGACCAGTATTATCACAGTGGATTTTTTTAGCTCTTTCCTGTCTGTATGTAATCATATACTGTGCCTTGCCCTACATTTCAGTTACAAGCGCTCTTTAAAGTGTTTTATGTTTGTGTGACACCTAGCATGATGAAGTTTTGACTGAGGATTGAGATCCTGTACAATTGTTCCTAGCAAGTGTCATAAACATGCATGTATGTATAGGTATACACACATATGTATGTATGTACATGCGTGGGGGGGGGGGTGTAGGAAGGGGTTTCAAAACAGTTAGTAAGAGATACTGTAGGAGATCCCATTCCTTTCACCACTTCAGTTTTTCTTTGTAGGGCCATTTCATCCTTTAATGATAATAATGATTACAACTTCTTATTTGTAATATAAGCATAGCTCTCTTCCATTCACTAAGGAGTCAAAAACCTGCTTTCTTGCTGTAAATCATGAATTTTCTATATGTGTGTTGTGACATTAAGCCAAGTGAACTGTCCTGAAGTGCTAGAAACAATTTCTTTCCTATCAGCTTGTCATCATTTGTTACTGTTCTCATCAGCGACAGAGGTACAGGAAGTTTTATGTCTGACATTGAACATGAAAAGATAGCAATCCTGCCAAGGAACAAAAAGAAATATCAAGATTCATTTCAAGGTGTTCCATGTCTCTGCGTTTTGAGGACTAAAACCATCGAAGCAGCTAAATAGTTATGTCAGTGCTACTTAAATTGAACCAGTTTTACATGACTGAGCTATAGGCTTTTTGTATAGAAGGTCTGCATCACCAAACATCTCATTTTTTGCAGCAGTGTTAACAATAAAAATAATATTTCATTATTTTTGTAGATAGTCAAGTGTATCTAGATTGCTTTTAAATTCCAACTTCACTTTTGTATATCGTGTTATGAATAAGGCACACAGCAATGCATCCATTGAAATAATCATATCCTCTGCTTTTAGGAAGCAGGGAGATATTTGGGGAAATATATTTGTATGTAAATTGCTTCTTTTGAGTTAGGAGGCATATTTATTTTAAAAAAGATTCTGAACATCCCATAAGACTGCAGATGCTTTGTGGCCATATTTTACTTTTGGTGTATAGGGCATGCAGCAAACTCCACATCTCTGCATCAAGACAACTGCCTTGTTTGCCAAGATTGTAAAATGAATTTGCAAGATATTGTATACCTCTGCATATTAGTGAGTGGATATAAAGGGGATAAGAAAAGTACATTCATTCAGTCTTTCTCTCTTTCTCTGTCTTTATATACATAAACATAGGGGAGCCTCTGGGATGACACGTCTCTTTTATTGTGGTAAATCTATTGACTTAAATGGGGATAACTTGTGTAGAGAACTGTCATTCAGATCAGAGATAGAGCGTTAAGAAACTGATTTCTGTGTGGTTGAGCCTGGACATAAGTGCAGTTTTTCAATCCAAAGTGTATTTTATTGTGAACTATGTTCTTATACTTGAAAGTAATGTGAGCTCTTTATCTGACATTGACAGTCCTAGTGTAGGATTTCAGTGGAAGAACATCTCAATTGTACCAGTTAGACTGACACAAGTGTCAAATCCATGATCTGTTCTCACATTTACACACATCTTTCCTTTTTGGTTTAGTTTATCCAGGAAAAATGTGCCAGATCTTTAGAGGTGAGGCGCAAGTTGCAGCAAATGGACTTAGTTCCAGAGTACAGAAACTGGTTCTTCATTTTTGTATTTCAACTAATTCTCTGTATTTCCAGCTATAGGCTGAGACATAACATTTCCTAGCTAAAATGAAAAGAAGAAAGAAAAGTTGCGTAAGAAATTTGAAGTTAAGGTATTTCCCCAAAACTTCCTCTGATTATTCATTGTAATAATGCCAATGCCCTAGTTATCTATGAAGCTACACTGAATGCAGCTCAGTTGTGTCTCAGGTATAGTTGTTTTGCAGAGAGGGGGCTCCTTTTTTTTTTTTTTTTTCAAAACCACAGTTTAGTGTAGGGCAGTGGTATTACACTGTGTTATGTGAGACTCTGGTATACCTATGGCGCTTCAGTTTTTTCAAAATCACACCTTTGAGGCCTGATCCAAAGCCTGACAGTGGATTTCAGGCTCTTCATTGATATCAGAGAACTTTGGATAGGGACTTCTGGCTCATTCAAAGTCTCAGCAGCATCAGAGAGCTACACCAGTGAGACCAACAGTGCAAATTATATTGCAGATGGGACCTGTCCATTTTTATCAAGTGAAAAATTAAACAATGCAGTTAAAATCCTGCAACCTTCCCTGCACTAGAGCTCCCATCATCACCACGGTAAGCTACAGCTAGAAGGTCTGCTCATATAACCCCAAAGAGAAGTGCAGTGTTTTTACAGACAGGCCTGTGGTCAGCTAGGTGTTTTATACCTGTTACGTTCTTCAGAGCATGTAACAAAATGATCTGGGAAAGTGTTTCTTTAGTGAGTCAAATCTTAAGACACCATTAGGCAACTTGCAGGATGAATGCAAGAAGTGTCACAGCACAGAAACATGGGAAGCTGACAGAATCCTACAGGGAGCTGGTTAAAATCTACTTCACTTGAGTGGCCGGCCTAAGAGTACAGAGAGGTCAATATATCCATAATTATTATTACAATTTTCTGTTTAAAATACGCCAAGTTCTTTAGGAAAAAAAAAAAGAGTTTCTTTAAAAAAACCTTTTAAATTACAGCTTCAAAGCATTAACTTGTCTAGTAGCTTCCTAATTTCCCCAAGGATCTAAGAAATAGGCATTAGGATTCCTGGAGCAAGACAAAGACTTTTAAAATTCTAGATTTTTAATATACAAGCATTTTATATATGTTACAGAAATGAAGCAGCTAATTTTGTGTGACTTCTACTAACTAGTTACTGGAGCCCATACAGAAGTACTGGTAGTCATAGGGAGAGTATGCTATATTTTCACCCTCAGACTACCCTTCATTTGGAAGAAACAAACATATTTCCATTTTTCATGTCTCTCTGGAAAAATGTTTTGGTTGTAGAGAGGAATGACTTCTATTTCTGAATTTGGAAAGTTGTACAGGTTGTAAATAATGCCCATCTTATTTTTTCAACATATTTATTTTCTATGGCAAACGAATCAAGTATACTTCATGATGATGACAATGAGGAAAACATTACTGATCCATTATGCAGCACTTCAGATAATTAATTTTAGCATAGCAACTAAATAATTCTCCCAACAGCCTTATGAACTTGCTAGATAAGTATTATCTTTCCAACGGTAAGTCACTGGCAGCATCAGTATTAAAAGAATGGGATGCTGAGTTCTAATTTTCTTCCTTATTTAAGCAGGGCAAGTTGGGATATGTATGTGATAACTGTTCATAACGTCAGCCCAAGAAGTTTGTTGTTCCAGACAACACATGGTATGCTAACTACATCGTACTTGCCCCTAGTTCAAATTCACAAGAAGTAGTAAAATTAGGAGTGGTGCAGTAACTTCCCATCAGAGAATATTCAGTGGCACACAAGGAACATATGCCTGTAGGTAAAGGAAACAGTGTTTATTGGAAGAACTGTTGTATGTTGAAGGGGCTAAACTAAAGACCTCTCACAAAAGTAGCCTTTCTGACTTCACTGTAGTTATTTCTCATTTTTACTGGCATGAACCAGATCAGAAATTGGGTGCCATGACAAGAGACGGGTCTGTTAATTGAATGGAAGCAAGTGCTATCAGGGATGGGTGCAATGAAAGTTGGCCAAGGTGATCAGATCTATATGGGTTTATAATCTACCAATGGGTCACCAGCTCCTTTCACATCTAGCATATGTGAACAAGACAACAGCAAAATCACGAGGAGTTTAGTCTGCAGGAAAGAAGTGAAGAATGCAGTGCCATAAAGAACTGAATCCAACGTGGGAAGTTCTGTGCCAGACCTCATAATGACAGTCAAAATGATTACAGAACTAAAAATTAATGACTGATTTGGTATAGGTTATCATAACTTGACTACAGATGCCACGTGTAAACAAAGTTTCAGCAGTAATATTATCTTATGTTTTAAAAGGGCTGCTATTAATGAAGCTGAAAATGGTTCTGAGCCAGTCATCCAAGCAGAAGAATTAAAATAGAAAAGGCAATTACAAAGAGTTAAAAACTTTCAGCGGGATCCCTCAAAAGCCACAAAGGCCCAGTGGAGAAGAGTCTTTCCTATTTATAAAGCAGGCTGGCTTAGACAAGAGAAAGCAGATGCAAACAAATGGAATGGGGAAATCAGTTAGCTAGTGTAAACTGTAGGAATTACAGAAAATTAAAAAGGAAAATGAGAACAGAATGAGGAGCTCGGAGCAATCAGGTATGAGATTATTAGGAAAAGGGAAAATTTAATGGGGCACCGATTCATCACAGAATCTAAGTGGAAAAATTCTCAATGTAGAATAAAGAGGCTGCCATTTCCAGTAAGTATTCTGTCCTGTATTTAGGCAGGAGAACAGCCGTGTGGTCAGACCAAGTGGTGGTAATTAAATACTTCCAGTTCCAACCGTAAGTCAAAAGACTATTAATCAGGAGTTTCTGTGTGTGAAATGGGCGTATATAACGTGCATCTCTGGGTTTGTTGTGGATGACCAGGCAAATGTGAGCTCTGAGGAGACACCATGGCCAAAAGGGCTAATGAGATTCTTGAATGAATATAAAGGGAAATTTCAAGAGAATAAGAGAGGTTCTGCTACCCCTGGTTTTGGCGCTAGTGTGACTGCTGCTGGCATACTCCTTGTATGCAGTTCTCCTCTCCATAATTCAAGAGGATACTGACAACTGGAGAGTGTTCAGAGAATAATGACAAGAGTCATTAAAGTATTGGAAATAATGCCTCGGCAAGGAGAGAGACGGGGACTTAGGGAGCTTGTCCTTGTACATACAGTCTTTCCGCCTCCTCAGAGCACCCTACTTCTCATTTCGTACTCGGTAGTGGAATTACGGGCGCTGATAATGACTCTGTTCCACTGGGGCATTGTCTTGGCTTGGCACTGAGAAGGGGAACTCTTGCTGTTTCTCTGCTATAACGGTCAATGCAATTCCTGCCTTTAGAGCTTCCCTCCACATTGTGAGGAAATGTCAAAATGAACCCAGTAGAGCTGGAGTTAGTCGGGATTAAATCACTACTGTATTTTCTCTTGAGGCATTTCATTTTTGGAGTTGAATCTACTGAAATACATAGGAAACAATGGTTACTGTCCTTACAACACGTTATCTGCGTGGCTAYGGGGACAGCACCTCAACTTCACGCTGTAATTTGCACCATGTTAGGTTTGGTTCCTAGTGTAAAGGCATTGTTCATTGGACATTTAATTTAAAATKATTTGTTTGAAAGGACATTGTTTCCAAGGCCAGTGTTTTAGTCTTTATGTAAATGCTGAATAACTTTTATCAAAATAAGAAAAAGAAGAAAATAAATACAGCCATTTTATTATATGTAATTTAAATGTTGGCCTTAATGGAGTACACTGTAATAGAACTTTTCAAGGTAAAATGTGTCCTGATTAAAAAGCATTATGAACTCTCCATCTGCTTTTTTTAAGAACACTATATTAAACCTACATACAATGTGGTACTTTTGTGATCTTACACCATTTATATGAAAAGCTTTAGTTAAATGCTTATCCTAATGGGAAGCTCAAAATTTTATCTCTAGAGATGTTGCAACAACACAAAGAATAGGCTTTACCGATGTCCTTGTTTTGGGGTGGTTTGGACTATAGTTTGTTCACATCTATTCCTATACAATCAGATACGAAATGTAAAAAAGAAAAAAAAAAGATAAGGCTCTACAAGTTACTCATTTGAAAGGTTAGAGGCTAATACTATAGTGAAATCTATACAGTTATGTAGAAAATATTTGCTTTATTTTTAAGGTGCTAATTAGAAGTTCATATCTATTATTTTTCTTTGAAAATATGGAAACATTTAAAGAATATTGATATAATAGGTATTAATAGTCTGATGTACCTTTTGATACAGATTATCTTTCCATGACAATGGATTTGAGATCATTTTATTACCTCCTATTTCAAGAAATATCCTTGGGACCCATAGATTTCAAAACTGTGTGGTAAAGAAACATATGTAACACTAATTACTTTAGGAAAAAATTATCAGTTCTTTTCAAGCATTTTGAAAGACTTTGTTATTAAATTAGTTACAAGCTACAAAATACCACGAGAAAAAAAAGAAAAGATGTTATTGTTGGTTTGGTGGCTGATGACAGCGATCGAGAATCTGGTGAAWTGGATTTGCACAAAACTGTGATTTCTTAACTGCTGTTTCAAGAATACGGAATGCTGGATTCTCAGAAAACATGGGAAAAGAGTAGGAAATTGTCACATAAACTAAACAAAATATGCTGTTGAAGTATAGTCTCCTGGAGTAAACAGTCATTACTGTAAGAGTGGAGAAGCAATCACATCGCTTAAGCGTTTTGCACTTGTCAGTTCTCCTTGTATTTTCCATCCTCAGCTTTAACTGGGCTAATGGACTCCTGCTACGGAAGGGGACATAAGCAATAAAATGCACTGAAGGAAACAGCATGTAGAGGAAAAAGTGTCAGAAAAGACTGCAGAAAAATATGCAAGTTCAGCTTCTTACTCTAGGGAAAAGAGTCATACTTAGCTCTCTTAATAAGAACTATAGCCATACTTCAATTTAGAAACAATTCTTTTCTTTAAAAAATGTTACACAAGTGATGTGCTTTGCCATTTTTAAATCATTCTGTTCACTTATGGGGGGAAAAAAAAAGGAGTTTTGTTTCCTGAAAAAAGAAATCATATTATGTATGCACAGAATATGATGAAGTGTTTTGCTCCCTCTCACATACAGGTGAGTCTGGCAAGCCCTTGAATTTTCCATAGTCTCATACACTCCATTGCAAGTTCCTGTTCTGGAGTCTTGGAAGTTTTAAAGCCGACTTGGTTGCCATCATTTTGTACATGTTATTCTAGTACTCTCTAAATGACACCTTCTCTTCTGTGTTTCATGACAGAATAATCCACAGATTCAGAGCTCACCCCTAAAAGACATCAGGATGCCCAGAGTCTGTCACCTCTCTGAATGCAAACGTGTTGCACAGCCTAGCCCTTTCCTAGGGCTAGCATAAGTCCTGCAGCATCGGTATTGGTTTTTCTGCTGGTGCAAAGCTTAAATATCAACAGCTTTGATACTATCTGTGGCAGAAAATCTGCAGTGTAGCTCTCTGGTTCTCCTCAGAGGGCACTGAATGCTATCCAGAGGGAAAAGTCCTAACTCTGCAGGATTTGCATCCTGCGTGAGCAGGAATTGGTCTTCTGAGACAGCAGCACAAAGGGTTTTTATGGGAGTCCCTCTGTTTCCTTCAGGCAGTTTGCAGTGACTGTCGTTGTCCTGGCCAATATGAAGAAACCAAATAACAAGGAGAAAAAAATCCTGTCTAATGAGCAGGAATTAAAACAGGTTGAAATTGGAAGAGGGTGTCGGGGAGGTTAATATTTTAGCAGCCAGGAGTTAGCTGGGGAGCTCAGCCTCCTCCAGGCTGGGAGGCAGTAGGAAGCTCCTCTGCTGGTTCTAGCAGAGATGGGGGGCAGAGACATTCCCCTCCCCGCAACACACCTTTACTTCAATCCCAGCTGCAAGACTGGAGGGGGCTGTAGGTGTTCATATCCTTCTGCTGGCTAAGCGGGGGGGCTAGGTGGAAGAGAGTAGGAACAGGGGCTATAAAAGAAATTAGACAGATAAATATGAGTTTAAAGTCTCTAAATGAATCTGCAGGCATCCTGAACAGTGCAGTAATCCTGGGTAAGCTTTGCTCTTGGCAAACATTTATTCAATGGCCATTTAATAGCTCCTGACTGACAGCAAGTCTGTAGTGTAATCTAAGTCATTCCCTCCCCTCCGTCCGTCACTCTGGAGAGAGTTTCCTCTCCTGCGAGCTGCGAGGGAGWAAGGATATAACTGTTCTTTCTGGAAATTCCACTTGAACCAGGGTTCAAGGATAAATATTACCTCCCCTCGGATATGTTAACTATTTTTTAATGATGTGATCTGATATTTTAACAGTGTGCGCAGTGCAGCAGAGCTTTGGGTTTGTTGTTTAAATATCTTTGATGGTATGTCATAACAAATTAGTTTCTAAATGTTGCCAATTTGGCAGACAAAGCTGATTATTTCCTGCAATCACACTGCATATGTGCACAAGATTATAATTAATGACCAGGGATGCCAAGCACACTTTAATAATGATCCTTCAGCATTTAAGGGACTGTTAGAGTTATTGGCATTTGTGCCTTGTGTTGCAGAGAATAGGGGCAATGAATACTGATAGATCTATCAGTGTCATAGAATCCAATAGTTTCCTGATTTTTCTTATAAATTGGAGGATTCACTGGGAGTTATTGACGAAGCAGCTGCAGTGAATATTAACAGTGTTTGTGCTGCTTTCACTGAAGCAGTACGAACTCCTAATTAGATTGGAATTGCTCTTTTGGCAACTTTGCAAGGCGGTTTTCCTTAGCATACTGTCCATTTTGTGTAAGGATTACAAGGAAATCAGTGATGGATTTTTGAAGAGCACCTGAATGTCAAGACAGCGGAGGGCTGGATCAGAATAAAAACTCAAGTGGAAAGGCACAGTGGATGTTTAAAAAAAAAAAAAAAAAAAAAAAAAAAAAAANAAACAAGAAAAAACACACAAAAAAAAAAGAGGGAAAAAGAAAGGTAAAGCTTATAATACAACCCAACAGAAATAGGACTTGGATCCAACTTCAGTGCTCTTTTCAGGATGCTCAGGGAAACATGTCTTTTGGGATGTTGATGTGCACAGCACAAGAGCTGTTATAACACTATAATATTTGGGACAATGAGAGGGTAAAAAAAAACCGTACCAACTCAAGTCCACTGTTAACTTAGTTTCAGTGCCTCCCTACCCTATTTGGTCAAGATATCTGCTCTTGCCCAGAAGAATAGAGATAGCGGTTCTGGTTTTTTATTTCCTCTGTGTGAATCAGTTGATATCGATACTGCCCTGGCACTGAAGGTCATCCTTTAAGTTGTAGAGGTGCTTGTAGCATCTTCAGTAAAGGCAGCACAAAATATGCCCTGAACTCAAAAAGCATCATAAGGTATTTCTGCCACCTTCTCCCTAGGGGTGAGGTGGTGCGTTTCGTCACTTTTCCATCAGAAACCTCATGTGGCATCTTCTTCAGCTTTCCTAAAAGAAAGGATGCAAGGAAGGAAAAGAGGTGAGGAATGGGATGGGGGATATGATGGAAGGAAATGTGCCACTTGAACCTTTTTGATAAATTCAACTCAAAGCTCGCATAAAGCAGTTACTAATGCTGACATGCGTTATTACATAGTATGATTGGAAAAATCTAAATTTACTCTCTGGCTGTCTGAAGCAGGGGTAGATTTCCTGAATGTTTCTGTGCTTTCTGTGATCTCTTTGTGAAAATCCTGACCTGGGGTCTGCTTTACTGGGATTGTTATCATTAAGGCAGACTTTGATCATAAAGCCAGAGTATGTCTCCACAGCTTCTGTATACTGATTATGTTTATGCCTGTTAACATTCACCAAGACTCTTGATCCTCTACCTTTTAAATAGGCCTTGTTGAAGATGTTGACAGTAAATGTCCTCTTGTTGAAAATCTATATATTTTTTCAAATTGAAACTTTATGGACAATCTCTCGGCTATAGATATTTTCATCAATATTTCTGTAGATGTTTGGAACCAGTGACTTGAAACCCAACTATTTAGTTTATTAAGAAGCCAGTTTTTAGTAAAATGGTATAGTTCAAACTCTGGAAAAAAACTTTGAAGTTTATCATAAATTATTTTACTTTGTGTTAACCTTGGTTCTGAAATTTTTTCCATCAGATTTAATTCTTCACCCCTAAATTTCCAATATTATTTGTGAATAGGATTCTGGGATTTTTTAATTTTTTTTTTTAAAGCTGAGCTTATTTTACTAAGGAAACTTTTAAAGAGGACAGACTCCAGCTTGTTATTCTTCAGCAACTTGTCTTTTTAAGTAAGATTTTACGGAGACAGGCTGGCGGATTGATACGTATGCCTTAAATTAAAACCCAGTTACCTCAGATATCTATGAGGGAGCAATCTCCCAAGAAAGGGAAAGCTGTGTTGGTGCTGATACATCTCATTAAGTCAAAACCACAAAGTTCCAGCCAACTGAAAGCTAAATTTTACTCTGACTCGTGTAATTGAACAAAATTTAAGTGCGTGATAGTTTTTACAGACCAGGCAAGTACCTGAGAGGGAAGTGGAAGCAAATGTCCTAGTTCAGTGAGAATTAAACACCTCGGCTATTTTGTGCAAGGCAGTGGTGGGACTGGCAAGAGGGGCTGGAATTTCTGACTTTCAGTCCCAAGGTCAGGCAGTTTGTTCCTTTTGGTGGACGCTCCTGCGGAGTAGATGTTTATTTTGTATTTCATTGCGTTGACTTACATGTGATGATTTTGCACTTGGTTGTAATTATATCTGATGATCTTTATGCTAGAAATGCTTCAAGAACTGGAGATGGGAAAAATGAAAGGCACAGTTTCGTCATGTGGTATCATAAATTAGGTTTGTTACAGGAATTGTGAAAAGGAAAACCAGGGAGGACTTCTGTCCTGAGGCTCTTACCAGTACTATAAAAACTGGCGCATCTTTCAGTAAAACGAGCAGATCGACATAGATGTGAAGAGCTTTGTTTAAAAGTCTTCCAGGGTGTCTTGCATGCACACAGAGTGCAGGTCCTTTGCTTCTCTCACTATACGGTAAACCGCAGGTCTAAATAGTTTTTGTCGGGTGCTTCTGAAACAGAATAGTTGCCAATTTTTATTTTTACTCTAAAGAAAAAAGTCTCCCCTTGCTGTGAAGGTCTACAGGGACTAGTATTGCCAGAAAACAAAGTCCCCAAGACTCAGGAGATCCAAGTCTCTGTCAGCTTCTGCCCCTGCCCTTGGCCTTAGAGAGGTCAGTTCATCATTCTGCAGCTCAGCTTTCCAGCCTGTAAGATAGGTTATAACAATACAGGGCACTGGGCAGTCAACATTTTGCTGATATGTAAATCTACTGATAACAACCATTGCCTAAAAACATTATATGGTTATTATTCACTAATAAAAGAGAATTAAAATTTCCCTGGTGATAAAAATTGTAGAATGCCATTATATTATGAGAAAGCAAGAATATAATTGAGGTCTGGTATAAACAGAGGTGCCAGCATATGAGCTGCTCCTGATATTGATCAATAACCATCTTTCACTGTAATTGTTCCAGTTTGTTTACTGCTGTGTATGTGAGTTATTGATCTTCTCTTTCTAGCTTCTTTGTGTTCTTCCAGTTTCTAATTCATTCTTGCTTTTTTTTCTCTTAGAGAGTTTAAATAAAAGCTTGAAAAGGATTATCAAACTGAGCCTTGAGAAGAGATTACTTAAAGCCAGCATTCACCCCCTGCCACAAAAAAAAAAAAAAAAATCATCAATAGTCCTGATGACTATTCCAGCTTATCAGTGAGCTGTCTAGTCAGGACAACAAATTAGAATAATTTATGTACTGTGATGAGAGGTCCAGCATGGAGCACAACTGCTCAGCATTGCTCAGGATCTGTTCTCTGTATTCACTGTCTCTCTTCATGATGTGGTGGGGCTGACAGTGAGAGCTCTGTGTATTTCAGTGGGGTTTACTCTTGTTCAGACTTCCAATGAAGATGCAGAATGTCTAAAACGCTCAACCCAGGGCTCTTTCTGAAATGTGAACGCTGGGACATGTGCAGCATTAGTGTTTTTAAAACCCAGGCAGTTCCTTCAGGTGTTTGGTGGTGAGCTGGATTTGGGGGCACTGTTCATTTTAAGCTAACAGTGAGCAGGGGCACCCCTTAGCTTCTGCCGGAGTCTAATGCCTTCTCTAATTTTTGTGCGGAGAGGGTAAAGCAATGTCCATTCATGTGCCCAGGTTTCACTTTAGATTTTATGAAGTAACACCCACACCTGAAATTCTACCCAAAATGCCTTTGGTTGCCACTGTAGATGCTGAAGCATTGTGATAACCTGATGTGCTTCTTAATGGGTGGGAAGACACTCTTTTCTCTAGCTTCAGTTTACAAATGATCTGGAGGGGGAACCTGGGGATGGTATAGTCCATTGGTGCAGCGTCAAAGTTATTGTGGCATGGTTAATGTAGCATACTCGCATTTAAAAGTAGCAGACATGCTCAGCTTGATCAGCTGCAGTACTGCCACCAGAATACCCAGAAATAACTTGGAATCAGGTGACTTACTGAATTTTTGAAACTCCCTGAGTGTATTTTTCTTATTTTTAACAATATTCACATAACCAAAGTTTTACTGCAAGGGAACAATCAGGCTATGTAGTTTAATGTCTTTGCATGAAATGAGTTTACTCCTCTCTGAAGAGCTCAGTTTCCACGCTTCTTTTCACTCAGACCTCATTTCAGTGGAGCACATTCTTCTTACTGAGTTCCCCACTCACAGCTTCTGCACTGGTTTTGATGTGCCCTTACAGCCTTGCTGCCTTCTCAAGCTTCAGCAACTCCAGCAGCATCTTTTGGTGGATAGACAGCCAGCATCAAGGGCAACACCTGGGGCTACATTTTCTCTTGTCTTAGATCTGCTGCAATCTACAAATGACGATGATCTTTCTCATAATTAAACTTAAGAAATATCTGACATCATTACTTTTTTTGACCTGCTATCTGGGAGTATCTTCTTATTGTTGAATTTGAATGGAAATGCGATTCCCTACCAGCGATACACAAACGTTTCCTTTCTCACACCCCCCCTTCTTGCCTCAGCTGCATCCCTCAGGTTTATTTTGTGCCCTCCTACCTTGTTTCCCTGCCTTCTTTGCAGGCTGCTGCTTTAGCTGTCCCTTGGCCCCTTTCTCTGGCATTGTCCWGGACCATCTTCCTTTGAGGAAGGAGAGTAACTCAGGGAAGCACAGTATCCATGTGACTGGTAAGGCTGTATAAAACTAGATTTAAATTGTGAGATCCCTTGCATATACTGTGTGTTCATGTGTGCTAGTTTCATGACAGATAAGAGAAAGGAGAGGGATGAGACCCAGGGAGAAAGTGGGCTACCTGATCCCACACCTCATGGTTTCAGGGCAGCTACATCAACCTAATTTGTGAAAAATTTCTTTGGCATATGTGAGTGACAATGCTCGGAAAAGCAGAACACATACTTAGATACCTGAAAGAGGATTTAGGGGTCTTAAGTTTTTAACAAGCTTGCTGATCAAATGATGAATATCCCCATCATGAACATTTTGCATTATCTTCATAACTTTATCAAGACCTGATAGCAATAGCTTTAAGAGTGCCCCTTCTTCTCCTTTCCCCACTTTCATTCCTATCAGCAGGTATTAAAATGGCTTGTTTCCAGATAAGAAAAAGATATGTCATATAAAATATCTGTGGTTTTCTAAATGGCTTGCACATCTCATTAACTTAATATTTTTTCCATTGGTCACTTTGGATTTATTACTTTCAAACCATAATTTTTTAAATTTAATTTTGACCTGRCATTACCCTAAAATTAAATTCTGATCTACCCTCCACCTAAAATGGTCTGGGGAGGAAGCCATTTTGCATTACATTATCATCCTATCAAATTTAACTAATTTAAAGGTGACATGAATAAAATATTCATTAAAAGTACAGTAACCGTTTGTCTGTGATCTTTAGCGATGTCCCCATTAACTTTCAGTTGACACTCAGTTGAAAATAGCAGCCTCTCTTTCTAAGCCTTTCTGGAACAACTTTGATTTACATGAAGAACGTAGCCTGTCTTCTTGCTCTCTCACTCATTATTTGTTAAACTTGCTTTTTGTTACCTGGCTCTGAGCTAAAATATTTCCCTCCATAGTAGTCTGAAGTACTGATGCACTGATGTATTAAAGCAAAGACATGTGATGTTGTTGAGCTTCCTTTAACAACATAAAGAAAAATATTCCTGAGGGAATTCAGCAGCTGTTTGGGGGATTAAATGTTTTCTATTTAGTTCAGCAACTTCTCACTGGCTGCCTTGCATCATTCTTGCATGCTTCCTCGCGCTTGACATTCACCGAGTCTCATTAGAAGATTACTGAAAATCATTAATTCATCGGTTCTCCAGACCAAGCTGTCTGTTTGCTTACCCTTGAGTTCAAGGGGAGCAGAACTCTCTTAAATCTGAGACTTAATTTTTTTTTTTTTTTTTTAATTCTAAAAAATGATGAGAAGTAGACAGCCTTAAAGTCCATGTTCAAGGTTCTTATTTTGGTCTGTGTCTCAGTGAGCAGTGACTCTCTTGAGCTTAGGAGCCCCTTCTTGCAGGAGCTGTGTCTGCATTGTGGCCCTGAATTTACCTTCTGTGAAGAACAGAACAACCCCTTTCAAYTGAGATTACTTACTGCTGATGATAAAGCAGTGTCTCATATCAAAAAAAGATAATTACCAAAATTTGAGGTGATTTAGCCTAAATTAATGAATAAACACTACCAAATAAGTTGTGTTTGTTCCTTAGAACAGGAGTGATACAAAAATGGATTTGTAATCTGTCACATTTGCAGATTTGTATAAAAAGGTACAAGAAATAATCTTTCAGGTATACTCAAGGATATTTTCTTTCACTTAAACAGGAGTTACTACTGTTGTAAAATGATGATCTATGATCTTTGAAATATAATTGCTTTATACTTTAAAGAGAGAAAATTCAATATTATGGCCAAGTCTTATACATATGTGTAGCTCCATGACTAGCTCCTATATTTGGTTCTGCACTAAGGAATTCAGCCAAGTTGGGATATTTTGCAGCTGTAATCAGAAAAGTACTGCATGCTGGGCTGGATTCTGAGATGTTGTAAATGGGGATAGCTCAGCCTTCAATGGAGCTGTGCTGATTTGTCCAGGGTAAAAATCCAGCACAATCTTTATAGTAGAATACAGGAAGAGGATATTCCTTTTCAGATTGTTTTTTTTTTTTAATTGTAGCTGGAAATATTTCATACATAAGTTTACATTAAATAATAAACAGAAATAAAAGTTCTKTTGGGCATTTTAAACTTGGTTTGTGGCTCATATGAAACACTGGACACTCAGAAATGCCCTATTCTCAAGTTACCGGTGCAGTGTTACAATGGTGCGATGGAATCATAAATAACTCTTCTGCACACTCTGTTTTTGCCTTATTGATTGTGAAATGATAGGATAATTTCAGGAGCTTTTTTCCTTAGAGATTGTCAGATAAAGGATTTTCCTTCTTTCCAAAGTTAATAACTAAAATCAGTTGATGCCACCGGGGTGGGGATGTGGTCCATATTACAAATACTTGTCATTCTTCTTCCCCTTTAAAGTGTGAGTACTCTGGATTACTTTTAACTGAAATTCAACATTTCTTTCTTTTTCAGACCTTAGCACCTGAAGCTTTTAAGGTTTATAAAACCTTGAATTATCTTAAAAAGTAATTTTAAAAATCTGTTTATCTGTATATGTAATTTGAACAAAAATAGCAATAAGCTAATAATAGCACAAGCGATTCTTCACAGTSCAGTGTCCAAGCTTGAATTCTTACAACTCTCTAGCTGAAATCAGTGAAACAGATTCTTACCTCTGTTCCCACAAGAGAAACTGGGCTAGTCCCAAGGAAGTCATAATGTTTTCACTCAGCATACCTGAGTTTAGAAGCAGGCCCAGCCACCTCCTTAATATGCCTGAACAATGGGTATAGTATTGAATGAAAGAACATGGCATGATGGCTGATATGTATTATTAGGTGATGGATTTTAATTGAGCTGATGCTTTCAGTGTAGGAATACAAAGATCACTGTTCGCACATTACTAAGATATAAACTATGGCCCCATTAGATATCTCTCACGTACATATATTCATAGATAAATTGCATATTTGTTTGCCAGTTCTCCAGTTTGTGCAATAATCAATACCAAAGCAGCCATGCAAAAGTAACAGCTATGTGCTGTTCAATAAGGCAAATGATCTATTTCACTGCAAAACATGAGCTACTCTTTTAACTAATGGCTATTTTATATACACATTCATTTCATCTCATTATGTCTTGCAGTTGAGGCAGTGGACATGTGTCTGGTCCTGCCAGCGTTACCAGTGCTGGCCTCCCACCTGTAGCAGATAAAAGATGGAGGGATCAGAGCCGCGTGCCCTAGCTGCAAACCGAGGAGCCTCAGCAACCACAGGGTACAGTATTAAGTTTACTTAGTCCTAAAGACTTGTGTCAGAGAAAAGAGGGAGCTGCAAAGCTCATCCTCATGTATTATCATGGTATTGCTTAATGCTTTCAGCCAGGCTCGAATGTTGTACACCCAAGTCTGTAGTACTTGAGTGCCTTTCTGAGAATGCGCTTTGGTTTGTATGTACAGTGCTTACCTTGTCAGTTTGCATAGGAGATGAGGAGAGCATCTCCTACAGCAGGAGTCACAGGGAACATCAGTGGCAGGGTTGGCCAAACCTTGTGCCCCTAAGAGCCGAATACCCAAGTTTTTATATCGCTTTTTTATCTTTGTTGGGACATAGAGGCCTGGGCTTAACAGAATATTTTACAGACTTACCAGAAGCTTTAAGATCATTTTAGTGATTTACACAAGCCTCATCCACAGTCAGAGATCTCTCATATTAAAAAAAAAAACAACCAAACCAACCAAACAAAAAAATCCCCAACGTCCTGGCGTGAATTTAATACCTTTGCAGGTTTGATTCAATTTTTAGAGAGTCCAATGAGTACACAAAAATCAAAATTAAAGTTATCTCAAATTCACTCAAGTCAATACAATGTTAATGAACATAGAAGATACATAGCTTGAAAATTTCCTTAGGGCCAGCCAGGCAAACTCTGCCAATATATGCCAAAGGGTTAACAAAAGGTACAGTAGCAATTACAGCAGGACTCTGTGTGGAGTAAATTTTTTTGGTACTAAATTTTGCTTTTTGTATCTTTCTTGAACAAAAATATAAAACCCAGGAAATGAATATTTTTCATGCTACGGCAGTGAGAATTTATGGATCCAATAATTTCTCAGATGCTACTTGAAAAATGTTTCTTTATCCAAAGGTTAACTCCTTTATGAGTACAAACCTCTAAATTTTCTCACTTGCTCTATTAGTTGGTACAACTAGATTCGCCAGAGTTATAAATCTATCAGTTTCCTAGTCTATAACAAAATAATCCCTGAAATCTCATAGATATAAATGGAATTGCTAATTTTCAATAAATCTGCAGTAACAGGTAATAGTGTCATGGTCCCCAGTTCCAATCATTTTTGCAATAATAAATGAGACTATAGAAGACTCACTTTCGGCCATAAAATTTACTGTTCAGGGCACAGATTTTAACCCCCAAAGTACTTAACCAATTCCCCTCTCTTTGTTGTTGTCACTGTTGCACCGCAGCATCTATTCCTGATGTAAGACCAGGGCCATTTTGGACCACACATGTTATTTATAGGCTGATTTGGGGGGGAAATGGAGAGTGTTTTTCCAACGTATATTTTCAGCCTGACAGTATTCAGTCCAGAGGGGMAAATTCAGGCTATTTGTAAGAGCCCAGGGATAGATGCAATTCACCTGAAGCTTCCCCGCCCGCCCAACCCCAAGCCTGAAATCTGACTTTGAGGTTAGACAAGAGTGCCACGAATGCCACTGTCCCCGCTATGCTAAAGAAAACTGGCTCTGCTTTCCATGGAGGCTTTGAAAGCTTATGCTCAGGTGCCTGCTGCTAAGGGCTTATGGGGCTCCCTAATTTTCCTAAATGCTCCTAAAATGAGGCACAGCTGGCTCATTTTTCTGGCATTTTTGGCATTCCAGTCTGCAAAACCTGCTGGCTTTTTTGGGGTGCTACAGGTAGAAGCTGGGTTGACTTTCAAAGACTTGAATGCTGGATTTAATAGTAACTTTAAGTCACTGGACTGCTCACAGTCATGTAGTTCACTAAATACCTTCATGGTTTATACAATCAAATACATTGCATACATCTTTACAGAAACAAGGCCCAAAAGGGAATGGCTGGGAAAGGATATAAGGGCCTGGAGAGCTGTAGTTACTTGTCCAAGATGTTAAAAATGGCTCCAAGAGTAGAATACATATCTCTGGAGTCCCAGTTCAGGGATCTGCCGACACGGCTTGGGCTTTCAGTGCCAGGAAAATAACACTGAAAAGTATTAAACATGTTAGAAACATGCTGAAAGAARAAGTTATATTAACAAAAGATGTCGCTCTGAGCTGTATCGATTTTCAGCTCTGGGTGGAAGAAACTCTCAAGACAGACATTTAAACATATTATTGTCTTCTATTTACTCAGCAGATATACTAACACACTTTATGAGATGAGTTCAGGAGGGAAGAAGTCAATTAAAATCTGAATCTCATGCAGTTATAGAAGATTAAAATAACCCCATATTTGTTACATTGAGCTCTAATGCTAAAACCCAAACCACAAGAGCATCTGAACCTAGCCTTAAATCTTCAACAACACGTGCTTTCCCTGCACGTGTTCTGTGAACTGGTTTAAGCTTAATGAATTATATAAGCAAATTTCTTTTAGTTAAGATATGTTGCGAAGCTTATAGTTGTTCAGCAAGGGCTAAATGATCTATCAGGAGCCAGCTCATGAGCTGATATCAGTTAGAAGAACTCCACTATGTTGGACAGATCAAGATGTTATGCTATTTTTCTTAAGGATTTTTCTGTCCATCAGGGCTGATATATGATGAGCGTATTCAAGAACAAGTTCTGTGTCAAAGATAAAGCTTTTGCACAACAAAGTTTTGGGACTTTTCCGAGCTGTGTGACTTTGTGCAAGTCACTTTGTGCCTCAGTTTCCCTATTTGTCAAGTGTAGACATTGGTATTGGCTTCTCTGTGGAGTACTTTGAGATCTGCAGACAAAAACTCCATTAAAAGTTACAGAAATAAAAAGGCAAGGGCTATCCTAAAGAGGACCATAGGCAGTTCTTTTCACAATCACTTATTTTCAGCCTTCTGCCAGCTGGGCTCTTAACGCTTTATTCCAGGACACAGCCTGGCGAAAGAATCAATACCACTAACCTGTATACCATCAAATATGGACTATCATATCGTCCTGCCAGTACATTTTCACGAGCAAGGGAAATGTGACCTTTTTGCTTCATGAAATGTTCTTTTTATCTACTCTTGCACTTTAAACACAGCTTTCTAATACCATTGAGTTTTTGCCAGGATGCCTGAGATAATTGTTTGATCTTTCTGGGGTTTTTCTCTAAATGTTGACTTCTGTTCTTTTACATGCAACAGGCACAGGATTAAGTATTGGTAGTAGAGCAGATGTTAAAAACATGTTTATTCTAGAGGTTAATGAGCAATAGAAAGGCCAGACTGCATGCACTGGTACTTGCATCAGTATAGAGTGCTGCTGATTTCACTGTGCCTTTAACTTCATTTGGCTATCTAGTAGTTTCAGGGGCAACCATACATCATCATCCAAGAACACTTAGTTAGAAAGCATTTTATTTAACATAATAACATTTTACAAAAAAAGGCACTGGAGATGCATGAAATAGATCCTGTGCTACATTGGTAGCACATATGGGAAATAGCATATAACATATACAAGTGTGGGTACTGAAGTGAAATGCTCAAGAAATGCCATTAGACCAAAATCTGCTCCCTTTCATGTCAGTGAAGCCCCACTGTCTTAACCCCAGTTTATCTATGGTGTGACAGGTGTTTGGTTGTAAGCGTCTTTGTACAAGGAGGAAAATGAGATGTGATTAAATGGTGGTAAGTCTTCCACTGAAATCCTTATAGGGGATATAGGACTTTTATACAAGAATTAGAAGAGAAGCGGGAATGCAAGGGGAAAGAAACATTCTGTTATCTTCACAACTCAAAATGCAGTAAATTATCCACACCAAAAACTATCCAGAAAATTAAAAGCCAATCAAATGAAAGCCCAAATGACGCTAGCAGTAAAGGGGCTGTAAAATGTAGGCAGGTTCARAGGGAATTTGAAGATGGAATGGTCAGAGGTAAGTAAAAAGTAAAATGGATATTCTGTTAAGAGTGTTAGAATTAGGAAGTAAATGAGAAAATGGATGAGTTAAAAAGAGAAAGGAAAACGATCAATAGTGAAAAAGGAGAAGTTAAAGAAAATTACATTGAAGACATAGCAAATTTCTTGGTTTCAGCCTTGGCTGCAGAGCCTAGTGCGAAGCAGTCGCCTCAGGACTGCTGTGCTGGTTAACAAGGAGGGGTGCTATCCGAGGCGTTGCAGGGGAAGGTGCTGGAGGAAAGTGTTAGAGGAAGCAGCACAACATTGCCAGGCATAGAGGATATTTAGTCAAGAGTCTGGAAGGAATTTGGGAATGCAGTAGCTGAGTCAATGTTGCATTTTACAGACTCATTGCAACTAGTAAATATTTCAGAAAGCGGAGGATAACATCTGTCTCATATTCCAGCCAGTCACTTTTCAGTACTTCATGCTTTGTTTGAAATAGTAATCCAAGCTGGAATGTAGACACGTCTTGGGTAGTGCTTTCCAGGAGGAACAAACCAGCCCACCTTCTGGAAACACAGGCTGGTGTCAGTGCTTCCACTAAGGGTCTTTTAAGAAACTGTATCTGAACTTGCTTTTATAAAACRTTTTTTGGTGCGCTTGTATAGTGCTGAAGTAAGCATGGTAACTGATCTCCTCTTTCACACTCCATGCCATATCTGCAGTTTCTGCATATGTAATACATGTAATGAGATTTTTTTTTTTCTTTTTGTTATTATCTTCTTGAAGCAATAGAATGTGGCTTGTAAGATTTTGGCAATTGTGTACTTTGTTGTCTATTTCTGTTTGTTTCTGAAAGAAAAGGCAAGTCTTTGTGGAAATAGGTAGGATTCCCATTACTTTTCTCATTATTTTGTGGATACACATAAAAAAATGGCTCCGATTAATAGGCTGAAAATTTTAATAGAAGGATTTTCTGTCTAGCAGGCTTCCAAATCCTTCAGAACATCTTCTAGAAGCTGTTCCTCAAGATAATTTCATCATTTAAAAAAAAAAAAAGAAAAAAGAAACAGATACCGATGTCTTTTCACCTTCTATCCACCTGTTAAATAAACTTGTCATTTCTACAGCCAATTCAGGAAAGGAGTTATCAGATCCTTTCCTTGGAGACCTAAGTGTAACCCTGCAGGTCTCTGGGGTCAACCTCATACCTTCTCAGAAAAGCTCCCTGCACAATTTGATAGTCACGGCAGTCATTATCAACCAGCTTGGCATAGGCCTCTAGGGTTTTCCCATTGAGCAAGGTCTGAACTGTGCTGCCCATGCCTCCTCTCACCAATTATAAGTTCTCTACAGTTTTTTAAAAGACTGCAAAAACATATCAACATCATTCCCTTCCTTGTAATGAGGAAGCAATTTTACCTTATTATAACTGACTAAATATGCATGGGCTGACCCAGTAGGACCCTCAGTCACCCTTATTCTTTCCCTCTGGAAATCATATTCCATTTTCATCCTTTCCATTTCAAATTTTTCTTCCTCCCCATCCTTCCTCTGCTCTCTCTCTTGATCCCATTCTTGTTCCATTTTTATCTTTCCCATGCTGAATTGTCACTCTTCACGCTCCTGCTCTCATTACAACTTCCTTTGTGTTTGATGCTTGCTCGTACCCRTTTGCAGTTGCCTTCCTTTTTACCTTGTGCCTTTTTATCATCTGTAGTGGTTTAGCACCTATGCAGCATATTTGCTGTTCAGACTCCTGTGCATAGCTTCAATTAGTTGATAGGTGTCATTAATGCTGTTTCCTGCCTCCTCCCTGCTGCTTCAAGGTGTTAAAGAACAAGCCACTGGTGGGAGAAAGCAGAGAGAGATGGGTGTCCCCGAGTGGCCATGATATACGTCTGACTGTGCCCTTCAGGAAGAGTGCTTGTACTCAGTAGTACCCATTGCCCACTTAGCCCTGCCTCCACGCTCAGTCCTGTTTCCAGGGTCAGCCTGGGCACCTGGTTTGTGTCCCCTCCAGTTCCCCAAATGTAATTCCCACCTGAGTTCCTCTGAGAGCTCCCAATGTGGACCCGAGTCCATTTCATGGGTTTGTGCATAGCTCAGGCTCTGTCTGGAGACCACAGTCTGGACTGCAAGGAAATTTATAGCTTTGTGAAAATGACTTTTCAGCCTTCTCAGTAGCATCTGTTGAGATTGTTAGCAGAGCATGTGGAAACCTGCTTTCTCAGTGACAAAACGCTGCACATTCTTCATGCCTATCATGCCCRAGGGCTTGGCATGAGAATGAGGTAGGTGATGCAGAATAAGACAAGACGACTGTTAAATGCCTCAGAAAATCTATGCTCTTGAAAAGCGTCCTAGTCCTTAATGTCAAAGATAAGAGAAAGTCATAGGCACATCAAACCTGTGAATCCCAGTGACCGCTGGAGGTGTAACTCCCAGCTGGTCTCTGGTTGGTCTTGGATCACACATTTACAGAAATGAAAATAGCTTCAAGAGCTTTATCTGGGATAAACTGATAGTTAAATCAGTTGAGTATCTGACCCAGATAGCATCAAAGGGAAAGCGATAGATGGCTCCCAATGCTGGAGAACGCTCTTAGGCCACCAAGCATTCCCAACTGCTCAAATCCTGCACACAGGGTGTGGTGTAAACTCAATACCCACAGGTGATGATGGGAAGTAAAGAATTGACGGAAGTGAGGAGTGAGGTAGACAGGTTATAAAGCCTTAAACTGAGGCACTCCTCCTACCCTATGACAGGCTGATTGCATTTAAACCTGCTAGGTATTTGTCCAATCTGTGTGTTACTTTCCTATGGACAGAAGGTTCTTTGTTTTGGTTGACCAAACTCTCTTTTTCTATATTTTATGCCCCATAAGTGTGTTTAAGCATGCACAGGTATTGCTTTCCTGTTGACATTTGAAAAATACTGCTCTCCTTTTGATGTTTGAAAAATATGACAAGCAGTCATATTTTTATATGCAAGAAAGATCTCTCATGATCTGTGACCTTTCTGCAAAAGGTGAATGGCCCAACATACCCTGGCTGTAGGTGTGGGAGACAGGAAAACGCAGGTGGGGAGTGAAGGCATGCAGATACCTCTGTAATGTGACTGCAGCCAAAGGTGGAGTGAGCGCTCCCAGCTGGTGCTGGAGATGTGTTGCGCAGGGAGAACAGCAGCATGTTTTCTGCATGGCTTCTTGTGTATAACCTCTGTCTTCAGCCTTCAGCAAGGCATTGGACTGTGTGTGCATCTTGCTTGGAGGGGTTCAGGCTGAGAAAGGATCAACCTGGATATTTCCCTTTATTGATCTATACTCAGGTTCACACGTGCAGGGAAATTCTTTCTGTGCAAGCAAGCTGAACTAATAGAGCCAGTGGAGTGAGCATCTCTTAACAGCTTCTTATTATCATCTGTCTCTTCTTCAGATGCGTTCTGGTGTGCTACACATTTAGCTCTGTCTGCTGGAGAAGTAACAAAGGTCAAATGAAGGTGAGAACACTTCATTCATAATTTTTATGAGTTATTCAGACCCACTGTATCATTACCCCTTGGAAACATATGTTTTCTGATAGCAGTTCAGAAAATATTCAGCACATCTCGACAATCTCTCGTAAGTAATACAGATCAGCTGTCACACTTTGTCATGTGGCATCAGGTTGTGTAGTGCAGTGAATTCACTGTAGTGTGATATACTACAGCCATTCGAGATCCCACCCTGATAATTTCTGTGTCTCTAAATGTAATGGTACCTGATGTGTCTTGCTAGAAGTCAGAAGTATTTTAGTATATCCCCATTTGAGTTACAATTTAAAGGTTTTCAGAGAAAATACTTGGTCACCCCTCTCCTACTAGTTTAAGTGTCTCTGATATGAGTATGTTAAATGTAACTTTTGATTAAATAGGTGCCTCAGAAGGCTTAATATTTTACTGGCCCTTGGCTTAGGCTGATAAAGGTGAGTATTCTCAAAAATACTTTTTGCCCAGTGCTAGGGTAGCTGTACCTACCACATTCAGGTTGTTTGAAGTTGGGGTTTCTCTTAGGGAACCCCAGGGACTGTGCTACCATAGAAGAAAGGCGTCTGTGTATACCTCTTCACTGTTTAGTTGTGAGCCAGGGGAGGAGAGGTAAGACTCCGGTCCCTGCAGAAGCATAAAGAAGAAGAGACTGTATTTCCCAGTAGGATTTTACTAGCTTTTCTACAGGAGCGTGGGAACACAGAGCAAGATCTGAGTGTTTCCTCCTGCATTGCCCACCCATCCACAGAGCTAGTGGCCTCAGCAGCCCGTTGGCCTGATTTGGGAGCATTTCTACTTCACCTGATGCCTTTTCCTCAGAGGAGACAGGGACCAGTTACCGTTGTTAGGGAACACAGCCTTTGCCTGCCTTGCAAAAGGCTAGCAGGTTGCTGCTTAATGTCGCTGCCATCTCTACTTAAGGGTGAGGATGGGGTGGGTATGTGTGGGGAGAGAAGTGACTTCAAAAGTGGGAGCCAGTCCTGACAGCTGATAACTTGAACTGTGGATTCATTTTAGACATCATTCAGAGTAATTATGTTAATTATAACCTTTTTAAGCAATCCTAAGGATAGAAGGCAGGAGAAAACCAGACTGATTCAGGCTGCCTCCACCTTTGGTGAGCGGTTGCCATTCATGTTTGTGGTACTGCAATGCAAGCTGACACAGCTGGTGAGTGAGCCAACTAGGGAAGGTGCCCCGCTGGACCTGGTGTTTGTGAACAGAGAAGGACTTGTGGGTGATGTGACGGTTGGAGGCTGTCTTGGGCATAGCGATCRCAAAATGATAGACTTCTCGATTCTTGGAGAAGTAAGGAGGGGGGGTCAGCAGAACGGCTACCTTGGACTTCTGGAGGGCAGACTTTGGCCTATTTAGGAGACTGGTTGACAGAGTCCCTTGGGAGGCAGTCCTGAAGGGCAAAGGAGTCCAGGAAGGCTGGACATTCTTCAAGAAGGAAATCTTAAAGACGCAGGAGCAGGCCGTCCCCATGTGCCGAAAGACGAGCCGGCGGGGAAGAAGACCGGCCTGGCTGAATAGAGAGCTTTGGCTGGAACTCAGGAAAAAAAGGAGARTTTATGACCTTGGGAAGAAGGGGTGGGCAACTCAGGAGGACTTACAGGGATGTCCTGAGGTTATGCAGGGAGAAAATTAGAAGGSCCAAAGCCCAACTAGAACTTAATCTGGCTACTGCTGTAAAAGACAATAAAAAATGTTTCTATCAATACATTAGCAACAAAAGGAGGGCTAAGGAGAATCTCCATCCCTTATTGGATGTGGGRGGAAACATAGTGACGAAGGATGAGGAAAAGGCTGAGGTACTTAATGCTGCCTTTGCCTCAGTCTTTAATAGTAAGACCAGTTGTTCTCGGGGTACCCAGCCCCCTGAGCTGGAAGACGGGGAGCAGAATGAAGCTCCCATAATCCAAGGGGAAATGGTTAGCAACCTGCTACACCACTTAGACACACACAAGTCTATGAGGCTGGATGGGATCCACCCAAAGGTACTGCGGGAG
>JAYKAV010003375.1:254850-306871 GCA_035582835.1 Phoebastria nigripes | reverse complement strand
GAACTCAATATAAATTGGGGAAAAAAAAAAAATTAAAATCTGCTCCCTTTTGCAGTGCCATGGCACTCCACTTTCTCAAACGCTGTATACTGACTGAAGCTTACCTGGCCATAGGAACTGCCACTTTGAGGCTGGTAGCCCTGTAGGAAAGGCAAGAACTCATTTGTAAACAAAGCCATAGTCTTAGCACAGCTGTGACAGAAAAGCCCATTTCCACTAAAAGTTCCTCTGTACTATGTTCTTTTTCCTTCACGGTAATTCAGTGGTACGAATCAAAATCAAGGACCACTCAGCAACACCAAGAAGGAAGAAAACCCAACCAAACCYCAAAGTCCATTTACAAGGCAGGCCCCTACAGAAAAGCTCAATACATTTCGGCAAAAAAGTCTCAYCTGGCCAGAGGGCTGGCTGCCTTGGGAACCCTTTAAAAAAAGAGAAGATAATTGCCACCTTGACCAGGAGGCTTCTATAAAAAGCATAATGTCTATGGAAATACAGCTGCACAAGGGTTTCCCAAAAAGGCCCTTCCTGAGCCAAAAGAGACAGAGCAGTGTGCTAGCATCTGTGCAGCAGATTGTCCTATTCTCAGCAAAAGCCATGAACCAAATCAAGACACACCCTGCCAACCTTGTACATGTTGAGTACTGGTCTCCCTGTAGCCTTCATCCCTAGAAGTCATAGCTACCCTTGCAAAACATTTTCCTGGTTGCATGTAGTGGTACTGAGAATACTGACATACATTTGCATTTTGTATTTCCCCCCCCCGCCCCAAAGAGGAGGAAGTTTGAGGAGCCTTCATACTTGAGTTCATACTATGAATATTCTCATGTGTTACTCCGCAACAGTTTATGTTATCATTATGTTAGTATTTGCTGAATTCACACACTTGCTTTTCACACAAGTAGCTTTATCTGCGTGGCTTTAATAAGGCTGAAAGATGTTGCACATAGGTCTGCAGTTATCATTTTCCATCATTCTTGATATGGATAAGCAACCACCCTTCACAACTTTTGGAAATTTGAGATCTAATATACATGGGGTCTGAATCTACCAGTATGGGATTTATGGTGTGATACTGAGCCTAGAATCACTTCCTCTCAATGCCATGACTTTTATGCACCTTTTAGAGGACACGTTGAGTGGAATACAGTCATTTCACTTCAACCAGTCATACATGGAAATACATTTGTGAGCATTCCAAACAAAAATAGTTGAACACCAATACCAGATGACAATTTTATGAACAAAAATCAGAAAAACAGAAATATCTGCACCCTGTGAAATACATTTAAAAATGTAGGAAATCATTTCTTTCCAAGTTGTGCTGGCCCTGTTTTAGTGAAGTCTACAGGAATATTTCTAGTCCTTTTCAAGTTCTTTTACCTGAACGTAAGTACTGCTGCTGCTTTGCTGTCTTTGTCCACTCTACACAGGAACAAAAAAAATGGTTATTTATTTTTAAGAGGAACTGCTTACATACTAAGACATTTCAAGGAGCAACTCTATCCTTTTATCTACTAGACAGTTTGAAAGCCAAAAGGAGTTCCTTATACCCTTTCTTACTTTATTTATGCCATCTCCATGTGCTACAATGTTCAATACTTCAGTATATAAAGTTTCTTCGTAAATAAAAGTGCTAAAAGTATTTATACATCTTGATGTCATTTTCTTAATGAAAATTCATCATATAATACATCGTTGTGTCATTGTGGTATTTCAAATGTATTTAAATAATTGTGCCCTTCAAATGTATCACACAAATTGCCATTAAACTCATATCCATTTATATTCATATTATGACTGATTTTTTCATGAATAAGCACAACAAACTTTTGATAAAGGCTTTGTCAAAACAAAAATTGGAAAAGCCACAATTACAATTTAACCAAAGGAAAAGTCACTTCAGAAAATCTTTCGATTCCCATGAAGTACATGGATTATGAGAGCAATCAAATATTCTTCAGTTTTATTTATATATACACATTAAAAATATTTAACCTGCGTAACCAAAATACTATACATTTAAATTTAAAAATAAAATAACAAGGGAATCTTATTCCTTTGTCTGCCAGCATTCACCACTAGTTATGGAAGAATCTAATGCTATAATCTAATGATTTTCAAAAGACAAATTTCAGCTGCGGTAACCTGCTACTGATCTTTCAATGAAAGTCAGAATTTGTTGTCACAGTCTGAAGGACTATCACATGAAGGAAGGAAAGCCTAAGCTGTGAAGGGTGGTAGGTAGGTTAAAATTGCAAAGGACCCAGAAAAAATACGCCAGAGTGATATCCATAATACTTTACAAACATTCTCTTAATGAGATTGAATTGTAATCAACTTTCCAAGCGCCTGGTTATCAAGAAGCACTGTTATAAATACACCAGCAAACAAAAGTTCACCTAAGCACTAACTAGCAGGGTTTTAAAAAAATGTAACACTGAACTAGTTGTTTCCATTAAAAAAATAGACTGTTTAAATGAACATGGAACTGGTTATGATTTATGCATATTTGATTTAATATCGAATAACATTCAAGCTTAAGTTCTAGAATTCCATCTGCCTTCCTGAGCAGATTGAGATGGTTAAATTTTGCAAATTTTGAGAGCACTATGGAATTAGCATACAGAGGTTTTCATATTTTATGACTGTAGAAAACAGCTGCAATGGTCTTTAATCAGCAACCAAGTAGAATATCCACTTTGCTGTAACCACAGAAACGCCCTACTCCACCACTGTAGTTTGTGGATATCTAAGATATCCATATGTTATCCATACTTACTTATTCCCAAAGAGATTAATCATTATTTGGTTTATTGAGACAGGGCTTCGGTTAAAACTCAAGTATAACGGAGAAGGAATGTCTACCTGTATTATGATCCTAGTAGCAGAACTTCCCAAACTCTGAAAAAAACCCAAAAACAAAAAACCACAACAGAGAACATTTAATTTGACTTGTTTAAATGCGATGCAGTTAAACAGAAAATACCAAGTTGTACTATTTTGCTTGGGAGAATAAAGGGAAAGGTCATACGTGTGATGTACTGAGCATCAAATTCTTAACACCCAGCATTAAACTAGTTTATCCTCAGCTCTGAAAGTTTGGGGAGGCAGCCTGACCCTACTAAGTAATTTTCTCCACTTGCATCTGCTTCTACTACAGCTTATGTGGAGAGCAGCAGAGCACAGGCTGTGCCCTTTTTGCACTACCAGTCAGCTCAGCTTTTCCAAATGTGGTGAGTGAAGCTAAGACTTCATCATCCCTCCAACCTGTCTCACTGTCACCTGCATTGGACATATATCACCACACATACAAATTCAATTCCTGATCCAGTCACTTGTTTGCTGAATTTTGGGGCATGAGGGACAAATGTAAAAGGGTAGCAGACACCATCCTGAGGCAACTGGTTTGATCCCATAAGAACTATATTACTATTATAGAAATCATAAGAAAAAAGTATGCTTACCTGGGGGTAGGTATGACGCTGCAAATGAAAGAAAACAAATCTTTAATTACTTTGCACAAGGGCTTGTCCAAACAGAATATTGCAGCAGAAAAAGGGACGTATCTTTTGGATGCAATACACAATCAAATGTGAAAGAAAGATATGGAAAGGATAGCATAGAACAAATGCATCTTAATCTTCATTCAGGTTAGAACAACAACATTTTTTTATTAGAAACTAGACATCAGAAAAACATATATATCAAATGTTATGTCATACAAACACACTTTAACCACCTTAAGGCTAAACTTACTTTTGACTGACTGTATGAGTTCCAAGTAAGCAGAGTGGAAATTTAATAGTTTAAAAATGAGAATGGAAGTGAATTTACAAGAGAAAATTGCAATAGAAAGAGAAAATCAAAACTATTCAGGAACACAGAGGCTGTATGCATTGAGAGACCTGTAATCTGCAGCTAATCCAGTGTATCTGCAAGTACTAACAGCAATCATAGAACCACGACATTTGTAGCTATCTTACTACTGGCTTTCCCTGACGACAATTATGCACCTAGGGTAAACCCTGCCTGCCAAAGAGTTGTCTCCATACAGGAGAATCTTTCTGACAAATTAAGCATGTAGATATTTGAAAGTTTTTTGAGTCAAAATTCTGAGCATTGTAGAGAAAAACTGCTTACCACAGGTGGAAAAGGGTTGCTGTTGGCAATGACCACTACCTATAGAGAAATCAGAGAAAGCTGTTTACTCATCATAGAGTTTATTTAAATAGTTAAATATGTTAGGAAAATGAAGAACACTGAATTTTCTAAATTTACAAACTCTGATAATAATGCTATGGATGATCGTTTTTATAAAATACTATTTTTATAAAAAATTTTAATGCATATTACGAAGCAAAGAAGAATATATATGTATACATGGTTTACACAAGAGTATAAGGAGATAAAAGACTTGCTCCCAGTCACACAATGACTCAGCTGTAGAGGCAGAAGCAGGATTTCATGCATTGTACCATATCCGCTGGCCTATACTGTGTGTCCTTTTTGATCTTCAACTTTCCACCCCAAACTGGAAGATCAATTTCTTTTCTCTTTATTCAGTATTATGCCAAAAACAGGCTTAATATTGAGTTCATTCAAAAAAATTAAGCCAAATGCAATAGTACTATCTTCTGTTTAGGTTTTAATGTTTTCTAATTAGAAGCTTCCCCCCCCCTTTTTTTTTAAACTGAAAACAGTTTGTATTATCCAGTGGTGTAAAAAGGAAGAGGACAGTTGGTGCTATCAGAAGTAAAGAATTCTAGTATTAAACAGGGAGAAGTATTACATTTTTAAAACTAAGTTATTAAAAAAATAATCTATCAGTATGTTTTGAAGTCTTAAAACAATGGGAAATTAAAATGAAAAAAAAAAATCTGTGAGGACATGAATGGGTACACTGTGTGTTTATTGAACACACCATAGTATGAGCCCTGAGCTTCCTGGGGAATGAACTGAGAGGAACAGTCCATGTAAATATTATGAGTCAAATTCAACAGTAATATGAATTCTATAGATTTCACTTGCTTTGAGTCACACTCATTCTCCAGCCCCATCTGAGTAATAATTACATAATCTATATCCTTGAAAGTCCTAATTAGGTCACAATCACTATCCTAAAGTCCTAATTACGTCACAATCACTATCCTAACTTTTTTAAAACAAATCCCCATAAACATGTATAAATTTCATTTTATATACAGTTAAGTCAACTATCAACGGAAGTCACCACAGCACAGCTAGTTAGTATAAGGTATCCAAGAACCAAACTGATTCAAATCATATGAATCAATCTGGGTTAAAACCCTGAAAAGTCTTAACTGGTAAAAGGAACTGTAGTACCACTGAAATAAAAGGAGTCATGCCAAGTTACAACTGTAAGAATTTTTTCCCTTTGAATTGAAAAGAAAAGGAGTGCTTACCTTCTTACTGGAATCTGAACTGCTTGAAGGGACAGACTGTAAAGAATACAGAATCCATTTTTTGCTTAGGTAAATGTATGACAAATTACCTACAGCACTATTTTCCACAAGGATGTTATAGCTAACATCATTTCCCTAGAGTACCAAACAAAATAAGATTCTGAAGAAAAATATTAATGTCTTGGCAATTAATAAACGAACAGCTGAAATAAATCAACTGGTTTAATTTTTTTCTACAAACCTCAATTATTTTGCTAGTTTTACACAGCACTGTATAAAAGCTGCAAATGTTTCATCTAACATCAAATTGGAAGTTTGTTTACAATAAAAATAATCTATTGGTAGAAAAAAAAACCAATCTCTTCTACCTTCATCAAAAAAGAAACCAACCCAAACTCCAGAACCCATCCCCCCAAAACTGAAAAAATCTACTGTTGAAATATAAACTGGAATAAATGAGATGCGCCATAAGGATAGAAATGTTTTAAATTAAGCATAAAATAACGTGCAGTGAAGTTTTCCATTTCATCAACCCATAGGTACAATTACATAGTCAAAATCCACAAAAAATACTTCTAATTCTTAGTAACTATCAAAGAAAGCACTGACTTGTGGAAAATCATAATAAAAGTAACTGGTGTTCATTTAGAGAACAAATACAATTGAGTTTCTGTGCAAAACAGAAGTAAATAACTTCTAACAAAGTTGATATTAAAACATACACTAAACATGTAACTCATCTGTTGAAGTTATTTCCAGATATGATTATTACTTAAGCATTTGAAGACAGTCCTCCTTTATCCCCTTCCATGAATTTTATTATTGTTTGGTAAAAGTTGGGCATAACTTGCTTAGTTTCGGAACAGCTTAGGAAACTGAAAACATGTTGGAAAGCACATAGTTACCTGGCCATAGGTAAGACCACTGCTGGATGAGGATGCACTCTGAAATAAAAACATAAATCAGGTATTTATTTATTTGTTAATTATATCTAGAAGTCACCACTTTTTTCCTTGGAGGATGTACACTTCAAATCAAACTGATTTCATCTATACTTAAATAAATCTAGGGCTATAGTAAAGCATACTGAACTTGCTTAAAGATAACTGAAGTAAAAATTTTCTAACATTCTACTATAGTCATAAGATTAATGTTGCTCTATCACAAATACAGTTTACACTTACATATTAAACAAAGATAAAATATATTTAATATTTAGGAATTAATATAACTAATGATGCATTTAAAGTTAAGCATATGATTAAGCAGTTTCTTGGCTAGGATTTCAGTTCCTAACAGGCATTAGAGAGCATGTTGTCTTTCTGATAGATTTTTTTACTTGCTTTCATGATTTTAAAAATGGAAAATATGTTAGATTTTAAAATAAATCTGTTTTCAGGTGAAAATGAAATAAATGAGATTGACAATAGAAATTTCTCTACTAATTAAAGAATTGTTGGATTAATACACAAAGATTGCAAAAAACCCCAAATAATACTGCACAATATGCAATATCCAAAGACAATTACTCTAAACAGATAAAAAGCATTACACAGTAAGAATTCTGACATTTTAGTAGGCTAACAAATTAAGCATTTATAATAGGTGATGAGTAGCCCCTCTAACATAAATGATTACACCTAGAGGAAGTGACAATGTAACACCTTTTAATTTTGGTTTTTAATCTCAGAATAATACCTCAGACTACCACCATTTTCCTTAATATATTTAGGAAGAATAATATAGCTCTGCAAAAGAGAATCAAATGCATTTTGCAATAAGGAGATGAGTTAAGAAGCATAGTAGTAGACAATCAGTAAATACATATATAACCAGCTTACATCTTTACAGGCGTGTTGACTATATGCATCAGCAGCACCTCCCTAAGAAAAAAATGAAACCAGTTATTTCTCTTCTGTAATTGCTTAAGAAGAAAAGGCACACTTCAGACACCCTCAATTCTGACCAATCCTTATGTACAGTATGTAAAGAATAGATGATAAGGAGAGTATTGTACTCTCCACTATTAATGTGTGAACACCCACATGTGAACATAAGAGCCAGGCACATTAGCCCTTTGTATATTGGTGATTATCTAGTGGTACTCGGGAAACATTTCAAGACAGGCAGTGTCAAGACATTATTTTAATAGTAATAAATTATACAGATTTAATAAAATGCTTGTAATTCAAACATATTATGTAAGTAATATGTACATACACATATATGTAAAAATTAGGAAGCGGAAACTGGAAAGAAACAAAAATTAACACCTTCCTGATTTACAGTCAAATACAAAATATCAAGGTCCAGCATAAATAGTAGCAATTCCTTTTTTAAAGTAAATCTCACTTATTATTATTAATACAATCAATAGTCTCCCCCAAAACTGTAATTTTGTTGTTCTTTGCAAAAACTCAATACACATTGTGATGAATTTTACATTTTACAAGTACTGATGACATGAATGTTTTACATTTTTGGAAACATTGTCCTTGTTGGTACTGAGTCATCCCCATTTTTCTAGTTTGAAGTGGCAACTGATAGTGCTTAGCAATAGAACTACATGACTAGCTTATTTTTGTTTACTTGCTCTACTATGAAAAACAAGCAAAAAAACCTGTCATTAACATAGAAAGAGTAAACTTGACTGTTTCATTTACCTTTCAAGTTTTTTCTCATTTTTTATATTGAGTAAATGTTTGAACATAGTAACTTTGCATTAAAAAATAAAAATCTTATCTTGTAAATGCTGAAAGGAAACCAAAGTAATTATATATATTTGACATAAATCTGCAAATATTTTAGTCCATACAATTAGTCACCATCTTGATAAAAATGCTTCAGCTAAGTTTTTGATCTCTTCAGCACCACATTAGAGCACTCTTGCATCTTTCACCTCTTTCTGGATGACTGACTTGACCTGTCTGGCATTCAAAACTTCACAAGTATCCCTGCTGCATGAAAGAATGAAAAACTGAAATAGCCTTAGCTATTGTAGATATCTGTGTGATTACTTCTGAGAGGAGGAACAACTTAGAACATGCAGACCAATTCGCACCAGTCTTGTCTTGGGTAGAAGGGGAGAACAGACAACCTGTATAATGAGTGTAATGTAAGTGCAACAGATAACCCCTTCCAGTCCTTTTTTCATGATTCTATAATCTATATGTTTCTACTTAACTTTTTAACATCTCTGTTTGCCAACTACTTCATATCATTGAATAAACTGTAATATTCATCTTCTAGCTCTCTCTTCATTATTTTCTATTTGCAACAGAAACTCCCACATGAACACTCACATAAATAATGCAATTGAAGGCTAGGAGTTACTATGTATATATATAGTTATGTTGGGGGCAAAAAAGTAAATGCAAGAAAAGTGCTTACAGGGCCACATCCACTCTTGCTTATTGTGTAGACTACTCCACTCTGAAATAAAAACAAAGTCAATTATTTCCATGTAAAAAGGGGGGGGGGGGGCAGAAAGAAAAAAAAGCCCTGCTGTTTATTGCATGAAAAGCTGTGCAACTGACAATGTGTACGTGCAAATATGGGATAAGCAAGTACAGAGGTTACCAGTTCACTGGCAACTGGCTGTAACAATTCTAATTTAGTATAAGTCATCATCTGGATTTCATATAACTTTGTCATTGGTCATGTAACCTTTCAAAATCCACAAGTTGTTTTAGTAAATGGTCTATATTTTAGAAAAAATTAATAACTTCAGGTAGTTACGTGACAAGATGAGAAACTCAACTCTTAGAAAAGAGTATGTATTATATATGAAAGAAATACAATGAAGAAAATCAGTATTTAGTATATACATCAAAATAATTGGTATTTCTCAGAATCTGGTAATTCCACTTACAAGTAGTGAAGATTGAACAAATGGAATATTACCAGATAATTCACTAATAAATATAATCACTAGTAAGTAGTAAGAAATATATCCTTGAGAAGCTCAGTTCAAGAAACTGGAGACATACCAGAAAGCATCTGACAGTTCAAGTGCGAACAGGCACATTATGGTAGTGGAGATAATTAACTAAGAACCAAGTACACATTTATGTGATTAAAGAGGTGAAAGTGATCAGTGAGAATGCAGACGTACATACCCCAGAAGTTTTAAAAGGCTAACTAGACAGTGAAATCCCCAAATTTTCAACTGCAAATATAATCTGGTGTTAAAAGCAATACAGACATCATACTGGAGCTTTAATATACACATGAATATCTGGTGAATTTTGGAGAAATTTTGCAAATTTTTGTGGAGAAGACAGTGAAACACAAGCATAATTAGTCCTTTTATTTTGATTATCAAAAAAAANCCTAACAAATCAATCAATAATAAGTACAGTTTCATTTTCATTATGCCAGATGTCTCTAAAACTATAAAACAAATGGTTTGTGACTGTGTTTGCATGCACATGTGCACACACAGGTAGGAATCCTCTAAGAAGATGGAAGGAATCTTTTTTTTCCCTCAAAAGGATCAAGTTAATGCTTGATAAAAATGCTTAATGTGTGAAATCAGAGGTGGTGAAGCATCTTGTAGGTAAGAATACTGAGAGCAAGATGTTGAGTTCAACAGAGTGTAGGTAGGTTTAACCTAGTCCAGGTACTGAACATACAGTTTACTGGATGAATAACTCTGGCATTCTCCATTAACTAGCAGAGATGATATCTCAGTACAGTATTAAATCACCTCAGTATTCTGTAGTTACAGAATTTTAGTTGTTCAAGGTTACTAAAGGAAAATGTAAAAATGCTGGAAGTTAGGACTCTTACCTGACTGCCTGAATAGCTGTTCTGAGAGGAACCAGAAGGTCCAACCTGTAAAGAAACCAAAATGCTATTTATTATTTTGCAGAAAATTGATTTTTATATAAATGATTTTCAGGAAAGAAAGATCTACTTGGTGGGAAAAGGAAGAACACACGAAGTAGTTTTCTGTGACTTCCTTCCACCAACTGATACTATTAAAATTATTTCAGAGATCTTTAAAGCCAAATAATCAAAACTATACCAAAACAGCTAGTATAAATTAACATAATTGTGCTGCTTGCACCCTTTTTTATATGGCCTCATACACTTGATGTCCATCATTGAGGAGGAGACCTACACTGTCAAGATCATTAAAAAGTAGATGAAAACTTTTTACTGATATGACTATGTAATCACTGGACACTACGAAATGTAGGGCATATTTGCTGGCAGGAAGGAAAGAAGAAGAAAAGGCTTCTTCACTGAGCTGAAAGTGATAGTTTTCAGGAAAAAAAAAAATCAAATAATTAAATTTTATATCTAGATCATGATTTGCAAAAGGCAAGGTTTCAGAGCCGTTGAAGTAAGTGATCTTGAAAAGCAAGCAAGCACTATGACTAAAAAATGAAGACAGAAAAAAAGAAAACTTCTATTAGAAAATTACTCCAGATTAGCTAAAGAGAACCTGCAGGAGGAAATGATAACAAGGCTGACAACCATTTAGAAAGTCTGGGATTTTAATCAACCAAGGTAAATTGCCAAAAAGAAAAATAAATTGAGCTACAAGAGGGATAAAGGTGTGACTAGAAGCAGCTTTTGACTAGGTCTTGAGATCTTGGGCAAATATTGAAAGAATATTTACCATGATGCATCGGCCTTGTGTTGTGTAAGTTCCTCCACGCTGCAAGAAAGTACAGGTTCCAGTTACTGTTTATTGACTGGTGTATAAATACCAAATTATTTTAAACAGGAAATCAACTGAATTCATATTCATGGTCTGAGTGAAGAAGTCAAGTGTTTCATTGCTTACAATACCTTACACATTGTAACAATCTAATCTGAGAACTGACGTTAACTAATTAAAAACAAAAATATCTTCAAAACCGCATACAAAAATGTAAGCATAAATGAGATCTCTCTAGGAAAGTAATTTGAATGGTACGATATAATCTTCATGCTACAACCATGAAACAACTGGACCAGTAGGACAGGAATTCTAAAATTGAGGTAACTGAAAATTGGGAAATTGAACAAAAATTGCTCTTACCTTGTTACATTCTACTTCTATCATAAGCTGTGAAAAAAAATGAGGAAACATTTACAAATTATTTACCGGGGAAAAAAAAGCAGCTTGTTATAGGAAACAGGAGATACATTTGGTGAAGCGAGGGACAAAAGACAGGTGTTCACTCTTGGTTAGATCACAAGATGACATAAATCAGTGTTGCTACAGTCAAGAACCAATACGGTAGATTTGAACAGACTTTCTTTACTTTAGCTGCCTATTGTGTTTAAGATGTTTCATGTAAGCATAATTCTTGGCCAAAAAATAAACAAACTCATTTCTAAGAATATGCCACATAGCTATAGTTCCAGGGACCGGGGCACCAGTTAAGAACAGCACAGTACACCAGAAGTACAGCAGAGTTCTGCTTATGACCCATTTTTTTTCTTTGTCTTTATGCTATGGATTGTTTTGATAACTAGATTATTAGTTTCCTTATTTCTGTGGGGGGAAAATAATATTTATTTTATTTTTTCATCAATTTAGTAAGAGGATTAGGCAGTTAAATTAAAAGTGTTGAAAATATCTAATGATTTTGGCCATCTTAGTTAATGAATACATGACAACGAATGTATGTCTTGTATCAAGTCAAAAATATTTTTATTTACTGTATTAATTTCTAGTAAGCAAATACACTCAAACCATACCTTCCTTTTACTTTTTGCTGTCCCATTAACTGACTCAGAATGCGTAGGTGTGAGAGTTTTGCTTTGAATTCCAACCCAAAATTTCTCTAGATCTTGAACAACAGTTGCACTGGAAAGAAAACAAAATAATCATTATTTTTCTATCAAAATATTTCAGTATAAAATACCAACAAACTCTCCTCCCCCCGCCAAGAAAATCAACTCTATTTTGATTTTAATGGTATACAGTACAAGTTTGAAAAGAACATCATCATTTTCCAGAACACTTTTCTAGTTACTGTATTACCATCCAACATCATTTTGAAGACAAATAAAATAGATGCTGAGAAGGAGCAGAAGAGGAATGGACACTATTTGAAGCAGCACTGACTCCAGTGGGGAGTATCAGCTCAAATGTCCATAAAAATTGTCACACTTCTTTCCCACTCCGACAATCTATATCTATGATGGTGAACTGATTTTCATAGCATTAACGAGTGGAAGTGATTGTGTTTTTAATTTGTGTTCTTTTGCCCCTTTTTCTATTCCTCAAGATTTAATGAAGCAAGGCCAAGATGCCCCTATCATAAATCTACACTTCAAACAATATCAAGCTATTAAATATTTAGATATTTTCCAATTACATAAAGCATGCATTTTGTTAGACCAGGTGATATTTTTACAAGCCTCAAATCTGCAAGAAAAGTACCACTAAACGTAGGATAAATTTGTCTTCTCCTGTTTTCAGCAGTTAGCTCATGGGTTGTAAACTTATTTTTAAATTTATCTTACAAGCATTTACATCAAACTACTATTCTTCCACTGTTCAAAATGAAAAAAGTTATAATTGAATAGAGTTATTCAGGGAACTAGTTACATTCGTATTGTTGCTCTTGTAATTAAAGAGGTCAAAGTGTAAAAACTGGTTACTAAAAGGTCCATTAATAACACTGTGCTTAATGGAATTATTTACATATATTAACATCTGTAGGACAGTGTTTACCTTTTACAATTATACCTTGAAATGGAAATCATGTTTTTTAATGGACACAGTAGGAAGTTATGACAAACTATGAAAAACCCCATGATTGTGGCAAGACAAGAAGAACAGAAACAGCAACACAGACCCACGTCAAAATAATCCAGAGAAACAAAATTTCAAGGCAAAAAAACCCATAAAAACAATTATTTACATAAATTGAAGATCTCTAACATCATGTGGAGCAATCCATGTCGTTGTAACTTTCTGCTTCACATCTGAATTTGCATGACTTACTGCTGAATTCTGCAATTAAAAAGAAATACGTATAATTATATAAGATGTGAAAGTGACTTTTACCTATATTATTAGGGGAACTGTCTCTACTATAACAGGTAACACTGATGTCCTCCTAAAAAGTGCCAGGTAGCTTCTACATTAGATTCATATCACATATAGACGATACACGTATTTCTTGAGAAAGTCTAAATTTTTAAACTCTACTGATGAAATAAATTTGCCATACAAAAAATGCTCACTTCTTCTATCAATTCTGATTAAAGTATTTAAAAGGAAACCAAGCTTAAGTAAGTATTCCAAAGACTGAACACGTACCGTCACGTTATGACATTCCAAGCCTTTAGTGTTTGGATCTGTAATTTTAAAAGTACCAACAGGAACATCTCCCTCTATTTCTCGAGCTTGTAGATTAAATCCTTTAAAACCAACATCTTTAAGTGCTTCTAGAGTCACTGTGAAAACAGACATTTTGATAAATTTAAGTTTTGTACACAACTAAAATCTCTTAAATGTTTAACAACTGATTTCCCTCCCTCCAAAGCACAAGACTGCATGTACAGAAATTACTTAAAACCTTTTACGATTTCTAAAAATGTTGGGATTTATCACAGTTTTTATTAATTATCAAGAGAATGACAATAAAGGAAAAGGAAGAAATTTGGAGAGGCATTTCTGTGTAAAGTAACATGAAATACATGATTTACTGACAATTTTAAAAGTAATTCTGCTCTACCAAATGACTGCAACTTTCTTATTAATCTCATTTGCTCCCCATGCATACTCAGAATATTGGCCAATGGCCCTGCTGACCAAAAGGTTATTTATTTTCTGTCTAATCAGGCCTACGAAGTCAAAATAGCTACAGGAGAAAGAGAACTTCATTTCTTTCTACCTCCGTTTCAAAAGAAAGGAATAACTTTTGCCTAAGGCTGAACTGCGGAATCACTTTTTTTGACATGTGTTACAACTGGAAAAAGAGAAACTAGACAGTTTGGCTTTCATGTTCTATATTAAATATGAAAAATTAATAATTATGAACTACTCAATTTTACTCAAATTTTGTTACTGAAGGAGCTCAGAAAAATATGGAAGAGAGCAGTTTCGTGTATATCTAAATTGAAATTAAATTTCAAGAGGCATAATCAAATTTGTTATGATCTGTTATAAACTTGCTCTGCTAATGCCAATATTAGGCACTTTCACAAATAAAATCAGAATAACGGTTTATGCCCAAAGGTATGTGTAGTCATTAAAAATAAGGACAGATAAACTGGGAATAACACAGAAATCAAGGCAAGGACCAATCACACCTTGACAATTTAACATTTCCAAACACCTGCATAATTAGCCTTCCAATTTGTCATCAACTTTCAGTACTAATTCACAAATTTTTCGCAGGTCTCACAGGAGGGATGACATCCAACACATGAATGCAGTGTTAAATCAAGCACAGATGTGACTGTAAGAGTGTTGGCACATGGCATGCCACAGGTGAAACCACAATATACTCAATGGAAGGGCAGCCTAATGCAGCTCCCCAAGACCAGGTACTGGATGCTTACATTTGAAGCTATAGAAAAGTAGTGCTAAAGCAAGAAAAGCATAGTTAGGAAAAAAAGGGAAAACAAAAAAAAAAAGGCAAGGTTAGTAGCATCTGGAATTCAATATTTTTGTCATGGTAAATCCCATATAACCTCACAGAACAGTCTGCATATACTTAAATCCATCCATCATTTTGCTGGCAATACTGTTTTAAAACAGCTATCAGTAATCAAACAGCCCTCCCATCCTTGAAGGAGTTATTCACACGTTTTTCCAAGAATGGCAGCTATAAGAGGACTCTAACACTTCTCCCTTCTTCTCCCTACATATCACTCTTCGTGGAAGCACATCCATGCTACTAGGTTCAGGTAAAACAGAATCCCAGCTGGACAGTAGCTACTTAGTGAATAATGTTCTTTTTCATCTACTGAGATACAACAACAGGCATGTGACGGGTTACAACTCACTGCCACTTCCATGCTTCTTCTGGCAAATGGCTAGAAAAAGAAGCATTCACAAGCCACTTAAAGTGTGACAGCACCACGAGATGGCATCATAGTGTGGAGAAATAAGGCTGTCAAGGTGTTCCATGCAGAGAGCAATTTGGGATTAGGAAGATAAAAAGGTGGTTTAAGCCACAATAGCTCCACCTCCTGCAATTTGATAAAATCTGGGATGCAGCTCTTAGAAGGATGACTCAAAATGTCTCACTCTTGAGTTGTCTTATATTGCATCCTGAAACTTTATTTTCCTGTAAGATGACAGCATGTAAACATCTAATGAGTAGGATCCCTTTGTATTGCAGAGGCCTGATACAATAGCAAATACTCAAATACGAAGTTAAAGAGCAACTAATTATTAGTCCAGTTTGGCCAGCTGTCCCATTTCATTTTAATTTTGTCAAAAAATTATAGCATCAAGTTAAGATATATTTATTAGATAGGGAAAAGAAAAAAAAGAGAGAATATATTTTCAGTTATACAAATATATACATACATATATATAAAAAACACTTCAAAAAAAGATTAATATCTCAGGTATAGATGAACGAGATGATTGAAATTAAAAAATAAATTTAACTAGACTGAGAAGGAAATGGGGAAATTTTGGTGAAGACTGGTAATTCTGGGAGACACAGATAAAGATTTTATGTCACTCAAATTATTTACCTTGGATTTCATTTCCTGGCTCAAAGTTATCAAAAGATACAGCAATAAGATATGGTGGTGCAGATGTCTGTGGTTCAGCTTCATAGTTTGGTAACAGAGAATCACAATCAATTGAGGTATTTGTCTGTGGAAAACCAAGGATTTGGGGCAAAAATATCCCAGAGAACAAAAAAACAAAGTAGGAGTGTCTCCTCATCTGTGGAACAAAAAGACAATATAGTTTATAGTAACTTCTTTTTAGCAGTTGCCATGTTTGACAAATACCTGCTTTTCTCCAGGGTAGGAAACAGAACAAGCCTAGAAAGCTGGGCTTTCATTACATTAATGTATTTTGAAGAAAATAAGTTAAAATAAGATACCTATATGCACTGGCAGAACAGTGCAATAAATAACACAAATATTTCCATTTTAAAATACTGAATTATTAATGGAAGTTTAAATTCTCTGGTTACATGACAGCAATCCATTAACAGCCATGTCTGCTGCATTATGGGTTTGGACTAGAAAAGGCTTTAAACAAACTTCCTCGTTGTTGAGCTGGCAGATTTAGCTTAGCTCCTTCATTATTCACACAATCCTTGGTCTCTCAGACTGCTTTTTGTAGATACAACCATGACTAGCATGCCCTCTTTTGACTGCTTTGCTTACTCCCACTTTCCAAGAGACAGCCAAGAAATCTACTGTTAAATGCCCTGGAGAACTCTTAGAAGTCTTTCAAAATATTTGTTTCCTGAAGGACTTAACAAAAGACTTCCGCAAAGTCCTTTGGAACTTCTAAACAATTTAAAAACACTAAATTGTTAATGCATTCTTCCTATGGGTTAAAAACAAATTATACCCAGTACAGAAATTCACAAAAATAACTAAGAGGCAGGACTGAAGTCCAGTCTTCAAGGATTGTCAGTGGAAAGAAAATGTATTTTCTTTATAATTCACTTGTAGTACTGACACTGATAGTAAGCTGTTTCCAAGAAAGAAAGGAAACACTTCCCAGTAGTATTCTCAGGTGTTTAATACCAGATTTTATGGCCCATGTTCAAAGTCTAAACATTCGACCATGGTGCCACATAATTTGTACTGCCATTACATCTTATGAATATCTCACTGTTCCAGTTACAAAAATGCCGATACAACTGTTAAATCACAACAAGTATATAATAATGCTATTTTTCATGTCTGTCTGCTACAGGATTGCCTTGTGTGATATAATAGGCTGTAACAGAAAGAATGGAGATATTTACTTGAGACTTTTTAAAGCATTTCAAACACAACGCAAGAGATGTGCTCAATTTGTATCATCTACCTGTGTATCTTAATTTGTGCACGAATGCATAAGACCATTCGGTTTTGTATGTGCTAATGAAATAAGTAACAGAAACATGTGGAAGCAGGGGGGAAAAGCTTCAGAACATAATTCCAAACACTCATGCGTTTAACTCTGAACTTAAACAACTTTTTAAAAAGCCACTGAGTCAACAGATAATAAAACAGGTGACTGTGAAGTGTTGAAAGATTTCCTATAGGAAGATGATGAAGGTTTGCATGTGTCACAACCAGTAAGTGCAGCAATCAGGAAAGCTATATATGCAAGTTATCATGTCTTTAAAGCAGATGAAGACTATCCTTCCCAAAAGTCTCAGGAAACTATCACTTAAATGGGATCCTGGTAAGCATTATGTTTTGGTATCAGTATGCTGGGTGTGGTTATCCAATCTCTTGTGATGATTTTGACATGGCCCACCTCTAATTAAATTTTAAATACAGCATGTAGGTGCTATTATATTAACAGATGTGGTAAACAGTGATTTAATATGAACCAGTCTATGTGTTGTTGAAATCTTTGTCCGACTCATAGAGAGATGGAAAAAAAATCTGTTTCTAATTAGATGTTCTATTTCAAAGCAGAAAGTCCTTAGCACTAGTTCAGCTGGGATTGGAAAATTGTCTGGAGCTGCACTCTGCCACGAAAGAAAACCAGTCTGAAACCTCTTTTCCTCTTTTTCTGGCTAGAAGAGAGCCAGAAACACAAGCACAACAAGTTGAAACACGGCTGAGATGCCTTCTCTTTGCATCAGCTCTCTGATTTAACAGTTCAAGAGCTATCCTAGGAGTCTCATCATGTCATCCTTTGTAACTAGGTTTTAGATGACGGAGAGAGATATATTAGCATCTTACAAAATTCCAAGTCCAGAGTTGAGTCAGACGCAGAAAATAATTTCCATGGAACCCGAGTTCCAATGCATATTGAATGCAATCATGTTATCTTGCATCACAAATTTACCTTTTCTCCATGAAAAATGTAAAGAAACTAAAAGTAAATATTTATAAAACAGAAACATAGGGAATTCTGGCAAATAATATTATTTGCAAGCTTCTAATTGGATATAATTATGAAAAATTAACTGTATCCTCAGTTCCTTCATCTGATGGAAAAATTCTAATTCTTTTTTTATCACAGACACAATCCCTTCTTCTTATGAGCCTATATGGCCCTCATCTTTGCAGTACCTGAGCTGCTACCTTAAGAATCCTCTTCCACATTTAGTCTAATATGACTTCAGGCCAACAATTAAATCCCTGGGTGCTAGTTAGTTAGCTACTGCGTTCAAAGTCTAGTGGACTCGGGAACAGACACTTTGGTGGTTTGCTTCTCCAGAGCCTTGGGCAAACTTCTGAATAGAGACAGAAGTTGTTTTAAAAGTCTTTAAATATAGAGCATTTAATTAACATGTTAAATACTTTTCTGTAATTTGAAAAACACAGTCCTGGCAAGTCCATCCTGCCAACAGTTTAAGACTCAGTCCTGTATACCCCTTTCTAATCCCATTCTTTATGAGTATTTTTCTCCTTTCTTTTCTCCTCCTAAATGCTCTTGATGAGCCACAGACTTACTCTTTAGCCCTTGAGAATAAATATCACCAGTTAGCGTGCACCCTGTCCACCACATCCCCACCAACACACCTTATCGACCGAGTGCTGATGTGTGGGCATCCTCTGGTCCCTCTATGGTCAGTGTGGAAGAGTGCAGCCGGGCAGCGCAGGTGCCCCAGCAAGATGAGAGAGAGGAGGCGCAAGGCTCAGCCAATCCGCAGCGAGGCGGGGAGCCGGTGCGGCCAATCGGGGCCAAGCGTGCTTCTGCCGTGGAAATTAGGACACCGCAGGTGGGACTCTCCAGCCCAGCTGGGGTGATGACAACACACACTCCTCACAGGTGAATCATGCCCCCTCTGACCTTTACCTAGGCATCTGGGATAGGTAAGGCTTCTGAAGGTTGATAGCCTAAACTAGTATGTTGACTACAATCTACAGAATTATGCTATACAAAAGCCTTACTAATATTTCATTAACAGTTCYGGTAAAATATTCTACACTAGTCTGTTTAATTTGACCTCAGAGTATTCTGCTGCTAGTTTTTGACTTTTTTACTCCTTTCTTACAGTTGGAAAAGACATGGAAAATTCCAATCATTGTAATACTGCCAAGCATTTTCTCAGAGCAAAGAGTTAATGAGGCTGTTTTATCTCATGTACCTTGTGGGAAGGATCTGAAGTTATTACATTTGACCTGCATTAAAAATGAAACATTTTTTTTTCTCTTCAGAAACATTTTCACAAGGTCTCTGCTGAAGACTGGGAGAAGTCCAAAAGCTGGATGACATATAGAATAGAATAGAATATTTTCAGCTGGAAGGGACCTACAATGATCATCTAGTCCAACCGCCTGACCAGGGCAGGTCAGGGCTGACCAAAAGTTAAAGCATGTTATTAAGGGCACTGTCCAAATGCCTCTCTAACACTGACAGGCTTCGGGCATTGACCACCTCTCTAGGAAGCCTGTTCCAGGGTTTGACCACCCTCTCGGTAAAGAAATGTTTCCTAATGTCCAGTCTAAACCTCCCCTGGCGCAGCTTTGAACCATTCCCATGCATCCTATCACTGGATACCAGGGAGAAGAGATCAGCACCTCCCTCTCCACTTGCCCTCCTCAGGAAGCTGGAGAGAGCAATGAGGTCACCCCTCAGCCTCCTTTTCTCCAAACCAGACAAACCCAGACTCCTTAGCTGCTCCTCATAGGGCATTCCTTCCAGCCCTTTCACCAGCTTTGTTGCCCTCCTCTGGACGCATTCAAGGACCTTCACAATATGACAGACGTTTCTATTTAACCAGGGAATACCAGGAAATCCATGAACCAAAGACTGTTCACAAGACACTTCTTCAACTTCTTGATGTTTGTGCATTTACAATATACTTAAAATTCAAAATGCTAGCATTTTAAGAACATTATCTATTTTTAACATTTAGCATATTTAACTAACTGTATTCTCTTTCAGTTGATCACCTTTAATTAATGAGTAGTATTTTATTTACATTATTCCATTATGAAAGACATTACTTCCTATCTACTACTACCCATTGGGGAAGAGATCATAATCTTCCTTCTCTTACTGTACCACCAAACTTACCATTGATACCAATGTTATAAATAGTAATGAAAATGCACGCTACACACCACAAATGCAATAGCATACTGGCAACACCATCAAATAAATGACACAGTAAAGGAATGTCAACTGATTGCACTAGAAACACATAAACAAAGAGATGGGATCTTACAAACGTGTATATGCAAGACCTCCTTACCTCCTTCACTACCAGCTAGGAGATACTGAGAGGTAACCAGAGGGATCAGAACTGTTACTCCAGGCTACTCTGAGCAGCAATGAGTACTCCATGAATATTTGCTTTGACAGGTAGATATATAAATGTCAGGCAATGAATTGCTGTAATCTCGGTAATATTATGGTTATAAAGAAGCATAGATAAGACAAGCAATATGCTTATGTTGGCTGTAACACTAATAAAATACTGTATCGTATAAGCTGGTAAAGACTCAGATCATTAGTTTACAATGTGAGAGTTGTAAACCTGCTGTCCCAGCTCTTACACAACATATTGCTTGCGGTTCATTTCAAAGGAACAGTATTTCCACTGAATCAAACATAGGACACTGATTCAGTATTAATTTACCTGTACTCCAGAACTGCCAGTTAAAAAAAAGTGTTTTTCAGGTCTCCACGCTTGAAAGGAAAATTTTGAGATCATAAATTAAGTACCGACTGAACTAGTGGTGAATTCCTGACTCTGGTGAAACCATGATTACAAAGTTTGCTATGTACTGAAACTACTGTGCAAGTGCAGATCAACCCTACGCTGTACGCACATGGACTTCCCTGGTGCTTGGAATGCATTCAATGTATATTGCAGTGGGAATCTTAGCCTCTTTTTTTTTTTTTTTTTTTCCTTAGATCTCTGATTGGACAGTAGCCCATATAGAGTTAGCTGGTCTTTCTTTAAAATAATCACATTAGACTTGTGCCACCAAGGGTGAGTCAATTCACTTTAGGAACGAGCCAGGGAACATGGGAGAGAGGCCAGAGTCCAGAACTCTGAAAGGAAGGGGATCTCTACTGGGCAGTGGGTAAAAATTTTAAAGGGTATTTGGTGGACAAAGGGGAAGCCAGCTACCCACCTAAGCAAAAGAGTATCTTCTTGAATAAAGGACTGCAAACCCTGGCAGAGTTTTCTAGAAATATTTTGTTTCTACTAAAAGCTGTTTAAACCAAATCAGACCAAGCAGCCTGTCTCCTTTTTCCTCACTGACATTAGGACCTCCAACTGCCTTCATGACCCTCAACAGCCTTCAGCTTTCTCTCTGCAACTTCTGAGCCAAAGATTATTTTTGATCTGGTAACTTACGTTGCAACTGGAAATGCTAGAAAGCATAACAAAGCTTCAGCTAATGTCAACGTACATACACAAATAATAAGGTAAAAGATGTGAGGGTTACTTTCGTCAGGGTCTGGTATCCTTATCAAACTGCTTTGACGCTTCCAGTATGCAGTATTGATATACCACTGAGTCTTGGACTTCGCAGGAGAATTGACAAACTATTTGCTTGGATACCTCAGGTGTGCTGGGAGACAATGAATGATACAACAGTGACCACTCCAAAATTATTTCAGAGAAAATGTGCATAAGAAGTGGTCTTACGGATATGAAGAGGTGAGATTATGATCATATACATCTTTTGTTGAGTACTCCAAACTGACTCTATGAAACAATAAAAGTGAGTGGGAAGGGAGAGAAAGAAACTTTATTTCTTCCAAATACTATTTTCCATAATTCTGACAAAGAAAACAATTATTACGGAACATCCTTGCCTCCACTTAAGTGCCAGCTGCCTTCCCAAGCTCTCCAAGTCCTCTTCTTTGTTTCCTCCTTGCTCAAAGAGGGAAGGCCAAGAAAAACTCCTATAAATGTTAAAAATAAAATTTGCTTTCCTGACACCTACTTTGACAATCACAAGAAATTTCTGTAATATCCTACATTTCATCTCCAAAGAAAGTGGTTTGCTCAGTGTACAGTATTAGTGCTATTAAGAGGATGTTATCATTGCTGCAATCCTCCAGCATACTTTCTGTAACTCGAAAGTACTCAACTGAAGTTATTTTGAAACACATTCTAGTCTAAATTTAGTCATGAGGATTCTTAATAGGCTATGTGAATTGTATCATAATGATTATATGAAGAGATATATTTATTTACTTTTCCTTCAAAACCAGTATTTCTTCTGCCTTATACTACCGTGTCAATATTTATATCCTATTTCCAAGGCCTTTTAAGTATTGCCACATTTTTTATTTATAAAGGAACATTATACTTCCTACGTTCAATAATTATATTCCCTTCTTAAAAATACACAAACATATAATACAGTAGAATTACTGCTCAAAATAGCTCTAGCAATAACTAAGTATAGTGTTGTTCTTCAGAAAAAGAATATTGCATTAAAATAGTACATTATAAGAGCCAACTAAAATTTACATAGTAACATTACATATTTTGCACTCTTAAGGAAATATATTAAATGTACTCTCAATAAATGTGTAACTATCTGATAATTCAGCAAACCCATAATTTATACATTTTTCTATGATAATTTTCATATCTTCTTTTTTTCCTTTCTCACATATTAAAAATTTTCAACTGCTTGTTGTCTTTAATTTCTTGTCTTTGCTCATGTTAGCGCTTTTCTTGTCTGATTTAAACCCTGCCAATATTAGTGTAAGTCTGGTACTCTATAAATAACAATAATGGTCCACACCCCGAAAGTCCTAGTTAGATGATGTCACTGGGAGCCTTACATGAGAGTTAGTGAGCAAAAAAAAAGGTTTGACTTGACTACAAAAGAGTAGAAAGGGAGTGATCAAATGGATTACTTCTACTGCACTTTTTTGCCACAGTAGAGACGAGGGCGAAAAAGACTGCGCATAGCTTATTGATGCCATACACTTACGTGCTGCTCAGGAGAAACACCTGACGTGAACAGCACATACAACAGCAATGACATATGAACATTGCGTCATCTTATCTCATGCATTGTGCAAGCTAACAAATAGTATTGTCCCTATAAGCTTTTAAGGTGAGTGCTTGGGTGTGGCTGCAAACATATGCAATACTTCATACAAGCCACAGTGACTACCATTTGTTAGTGATTTAACAGACTCTATATTCAGATTTAAGTAAATGTAAACATCTGTTCATGGAATGGAAGACATTATAGAAGAGGGATCCCACCACCAAGATATGCAGTCCAAAAGAAAACTGGAGCCTTAATATTAACAATCAAAATTCATTGTTTTCACAGTCACAGAGAAGCTAAATGTTCTCTCTTACACATATCACCTACTGGTATTCCTGAAAAATTCTCTTTGTATGTAATTTGTACCTATGGATCCAGAATACTTGAAGCACAGTTGAAATATGTTTACAGGCTATTTGTAAGTCCCTGTGTCCTAGAGGATTCATCTGTATAGTGGAGTTAATGCAATGCATATATATGCACATGTGGTCCACTCATGAGTGAGCAGCTAGGGTTCAGTAATACAAGTTTAGCTTTAGAGCTTCTACCAATCTGACAGGACGGGGTCAAAAATACCATAGCTACATGATACAAAACACTGACTGGTATAAACCCACTTTGCTGATGCACTCTCATTCATTCAAAAATTTTGACTGCTTAGGCTAATTGAGTTTTGGCTAATTTGAGAGAAACGTTGTTGCATGTCCATAACTGATACCCATGAAATCTGCACTACTATGTGATCAGACAATGCACAGATCTGGTATTAATAAACATAGAGCTGCAGCTTATATGAGTTTCTTTCAATCTCCTAGGCCATGAGGGAGATGCTCACACTAGTGGACATTCCTTTGGACCTCAAAATCAACTTAAACACTTGGGATCCACTTCTCTGAAACTGTAACTAAAGGAAGTTTATTACTTTATGTCAATCTATACCGGATGTTCCTAGGTAAGAGAATGTGATTGTAGCTTTGGGGGGTCTCAGGTTCATCATTACAGAGGCCAAAAAGCAGACATCATAGAAAGAGGCATACTTTTTTGATAGGCAGAGAGGTTGTCTAATTTTGCCTAACAACATGTGCACAACTACTTGAATACAAGAGCATGAAGGAAGCAGAGGAAAGAGGGAAGGTATGATGGGCTCGTGTGGTTTCCGATAATATCAGATTCCCAAGCAATAGCCAGTTAACAATGTATTTTCCAGGACATGATCAACAAGGTATTTGATACTGTACAGGTTTCCAGCAATAAATAATAACACTTCCACTGCATCTTTTCTATTTGTCTCTGAACACGCCTTGCAAACAGTAATGAAGTAATCCCACAGCTCCTTGTGAGGCAGGGAAGTATTATTATTTGTACCTAATTCTGCAGATGAGGAAACCAAGTCACAGACAGATTAAGTGACTCGGCCAAGGTCATATAGAAAGTCTGCTGCCACTCATGGTATGCATCAGTCCTTGTCAGCACTCAGTGACACTCCCTGAAAAGTTCACTCAACCCCTTTCTCTGCGTAGGCCAGCATCTTTAAGATTTCATAAGTATCATCTTACACCCTAACCTTGACTGAAAGAAGAAACTTCATCAGCCCAGGTCAGAATCAGACTGAGCATGATCCCCATTTAATGGCTTTCCTGCAGTTTCATTTAGGACTCCTGATTATCTCCAGGATTCTACTTTATTTACTTTATTTCACCTCTGCCAGGAATTCCTCCTAATGGACTCCTCTATTTTAAAACTATGTAGCTAGGCAGGATAATATTGCACAAATAGACCATACAATAAATACATGCAGTAATTGTTTTCAAAGATACATACATATTTCTCTCAGAACACACACAGGACACAAACCTCCCAATTTCTACTCCTGCACTTAAAAAATCCCACCTTCCTTCTCTACACAATATAAATCAGCTCAAAGTTTCATACAATCCATGTCATACTATGTGTGTATATATATACACATACAGTCAAATCACAAATAGCATAATACCTCCTGTATTATAGACACTGTTATACTACACATGGAAATCTCTAAGTATATAACCCTTATAGTAAAAAAATAGCAAGAATAATCTCAAAAAATTAAAACCCACATGCTAAAGTATTTCACTTTTACAGTAACTTTCCAACCAAAATTTCTGATGTATTTTTATGTGTAAGCATTTACATGTTGCATTTCACATATTATTATTTCATTGTGTGTTTGTGTATCAGAATATTTAGGGTACTTAGTCTGGGTGATGTCTTTGGGTGATGAAAAACTTAAGTGCACATCATGTCCCTTTCTTCTTGCTGGTAAAGCAGAAACCTGAGCTTCGTCTTAGATCTTCAGTTGCCCAAACTTTGTCTTAACTTAAGAAATTTCTTCATATCTTCCTCACTTTAATTTTTCTGTTCCTGAATTTGAACAAACACCCTGAATCTCTTGTTTCAAAGCTCTACTTTGTGCACATAACAATGGAACATTCTTTTTTTTTTTTTTTACTGTTTAATAGTTTGTTAAATTATACACTTTGAAATTTCAAAAGACCCTGATAGCACAAATACCTTTTGTAATTTAATTTACTTTTAACTTACATTATGTTCATTTGCATTTCATATGCATTTCGTATGCATCTTAGGAAACAGTCTTTCCACTGAATGCCGGTCTTTTTGTAAGATCAACATGGCAGACAATAAATAGAGCAACCAACTCTGTGAAGTAAAAAAATAGTCAGTGTGAATTTGGGGAGATTGTGGTTAACCCATAAGGAGAAGTTAGCTATGATGGACAGGGAAAGAGGAAAACATTACTCTTTTATCTGCATTAAACTGTAAATTGAGAAACTGGACATAGCCCATGAGTTAGCAATTAAATATGGGCCTCTTCACATACAGCAAAGGAATTAACATGGATACCTCTATGGGCCACAGAAGTGATCTGTGCCTTTTTCACACACTGGGGAACAGAAAACAACACCATCATCCCCTGTGACCCACACAGTGAACACTGCATTTTGCTCAATTTAAACAGAAATGCTGAGATTCAGCCACAGCCAAATCAAGAAGCCCAAGAATGAATCAGTACGTTCAAGACTCAAGACCAGATTAACAGCTGTTTCTTCTATGTTGGTCATACGAGATTTCTGGTGCTGCATCAAACTGCTGAAATCCCCCTCCCCTCCCCTCCCCTCCCCTCCCCTCCCCTTCTTAAAATTCAGGTCTAGGATTCTTGCATTCTTTATAATCTGTCTGTTCTTAAAAGCAATCCTATACCAATAATAGCTCAGTTCTTCCATTGTACTAGTAGAAAAGAAGCAGGGCTGCTCTTGTTTTTTTCTTTTACTGATTCAGTAATCCACCTTTTCAGTTCACACAGTAGTAGTGCTGCTCCAAAACCACAAATGCCTTTTCTCTGGGGACAGAAAGAGTCATTTTGTAAACAAAAGAATAGGCATGAGAGGTGGGGGAGCTGCCATCTATTCCTTGCTCTGTCACAAATTTCCTGTGTGACTCTAGCAAGTCATTAATCTCTATATGCCTCATCTAGAAAATGGGATAATGATATTTAACTATTTCATTGGGAGGCTTAATGGTTGTGAAATGTGCTGAGCTCCTTGATGGAAGGAAGCTGCTGTCAGAGTAAACAGTAATAGCATGATTATGTGTGGTGGGACGGTTTTAGGAGAGTCACTTTGTAACATCAATATCACAATTCTGCATTACACAGACAAGCCTGGCTACTCAAGTGAGTCACTTACCGAGAAATTTGTGTTTTACTTCACTTGTGGTATCTATGCATACTGTCTGGACCCCAAAGTCAATACAAATTGTTAATACCCTGTAAGGCTGTGGAAAGAGATACCTTCTTTAGAGAATGACACATGCTTTCTCTAGTCTTAGAATCTAACTGCAAGCATCAGCCTACAAAAGGTTTAGAAACATGCCTACGGGCTTTGAAATCTGCTACAGACTAGTACATCCCACCATGTGAAAGATCAGAGTCATAGACAGCAGCACAGACGTTAGTTCCTTGTTGATTCTTCCTCTGATATTCTAGAAAACAATGGGTCTTGAACTAATGTATCTGGCATTCACATACTTTTAGATGGGAATGCAGCTACACGCATTTGTGAAAACGCATTTGTGAAAAAATATCTAATTCATTCAGTCAGTGGGAACGACAGATGCTTAGAATCTCTAAAAAAAACACATAACCTTTTTTAGAACTTCTCTATGGATATGGGTATCTAATGTTAGACACACATACTCAGCAGTTCTAACTTCCCAAAGCCTTATCTCTCTCCAGTGTCCCATTCTCTCCTTCCTTCTCATCAATATTTCCTGGTTTTGGGTTTTTTTAGGTTTATATTCCTTTAATTGAGAAGAGGCCATGACATCAAATATTCTTCTATACTGCTTTCAGCCAGCATAACATTAAAAATGTTCTGACCATCTCCTACAACCTCAAACAACTCATGCTGACAAAATGACTGGTAACTTATTTTTGGGCAACAACTTGAAACTGATGCTTCTGCTTCCACCATAGCAATCCTCATTTCATTTGTGATAAGGGATTAATACTGGTCACCTAAATTCTCTGTGATGTTTTAATGTTGGTTAAATGTCAATGAACGCGTATTGTTTTCCTCTTCAAATTAAAAGGTCACCTGAAGTAAATATATCTGTTTATATACACTGTTCGTAAACACCTAATACCCCATTACTGATACCTTAAAAAATACTTGATATCCACAGCCAGAACATTGACTACAGGAAATAACAAGCCACCTTTTTACTTGAAAAAGGAACTTAATCAAGCATTCACTTTCACCAAATGCATGTTACTAAATAACAAGGAATTAGAACAGCGTTATGTAATAGAGAAAACAGTATATAAGAGACAGAGAAAGCTGTTGTATCACTGTCTACAGAACACATTCTCAAAGGTAAGGCATGGCTTTCATGGGATTATTAGGCATGTTATTACAATCATAGCAGAAACAAAGTCTTCTAATGGTAGTGGCACCAGAAACTGTAGCATTGGTCCTATCTAATCCATTCAATTCACAATGCTTTAGAAATTTAACTAAATTTTCTCTAGGAAACATTATCTGTCCACAAGAGATCCGTATTTCAGACGAAAATGCGAGATCTTGGGATAAACCTGAAGTTCACATATTGTTCTGTCAAACACAGGGCAACTAGCTAGCTAACCAATTTTTAAGATTTCATTACACCATTTTGCAACCTCTCCACAGCAACACAGCTGAATAAGGATCCTCTCACACCTAAGTCACATTTCATGGTTTCATATCTTAAAGATCAGGAGATTCCACAGCATCACACTAGTGCCTATTGAACTGCTGTATCATTGGAAAGTGAGCAATTCTGAGTGGAGCCAAAAGACGTCATTTAAATAGATTTGCAGGTAGCTGCACTTTTGAGTTCCACCACCAAATCACTTGATTCACGTCAACCCAAGTAAAACAAAAGACCAGTTATGATACGTAAGTGGCCAGAACTCATATAGTGGGTCAACAGGTTAAAATGTTCATTCTACAACCAGCACCTTGGGAAACACACATGAGATAATTAGTCGAAGTCCCGAAAAGAAGAAAAATTTACCATTTACTATAGCAATTTTCAAAAACTCAATCACAACTGAGTGTTGAAATAGGAATTTGTAACACAGGACCGCTGTGGTTGTTTCTGCTTGGCAGTATCTGAATAATGCAAATTCTGTCAGTAGCTGTACATTAAGTAGATGACAAATTATAAATTATTATGTTAAGGTTACAAATTAGATGTAGAAATACCTGAATGGACCGCTCTTGTTCTCTTACTCTTTTCTGCCCATTTCTGTGCTCTGGTAAGCCTTTTGCGACAAGAATCATTTTAATATATATGTCTTCTAAAGTGCTCAGCACAGGCTCTTGCAAGACAAACCATAGCAGATATACTACAGGAGACAGCATTAAACCTCTGAAAACTCTTGGATTAACTTTACTCCAAATTTTAAAACAAGAAGGATTCACCTGTTTTGCAGATTGCTGAAAAACAGATGTACTGTGTGACAATGCCTACCCAACACCTAAAACTGATCATCCACTAAAGCCGGGGCTTTTCTAGTATGTGTTTATACTCTAGAATCTGTGGTTTTAAAATTAAATCAGGGCATGTAAGTTCCAAATATTCGCTTTCAGCAAAAGGAATGCAGTAACTACACTGTATGAGCTGACATCACTGACAGGCCTGTACAAATCTACATTTGCTTATAACACCACAGAGATTTACAACTGAGAATGAGCCCTACTTTTAACTCAGAAGGCAGTGTCTGTCAGCAGGACCTAACACTCAGTGGAGAAAAATGTGAGCTTGGCATGACTAAGGTAGGCATTAGAAGATGTACAGCTGGGAGTGGATAAACTGGAATAGGCAAGGTCGAGAGTATTAAAATTTGGCCTATTTCTTCTACTGAAATGCTCACTGAAGTACAGGGACAAGGCACCATACACTTGGTATGTGAAAAATAGTAAAAATAAACCACTCTTCAAAAAAAGTGTTAGGAAGAAGAATGTGTATGAGAAGTTCATGCAAATTAGGAATTAATAAAATTTAGGAAAATGCAGAGAGGCATTTAAAACACTAAAGGAAGAAGTTACAGATTACTTATTTTCCCCTGAATCTTGCTCTTGATATGTATTTGGCTATATAAAGGATATAATATTGTATATCATGCCCAGCTCATTCTCAAACTCCCCAGTTGATTCTCTTTCCATCTAATTTGAACTGTGTGAAATTATAAAGGACATACCATAGCATACCATGCAGCTACAGAAACTAGGGTGCCCAGACTGCGGAGGTCTTAAATTGCACAAATTCCTGTGCCTTGCTAAGAAGGTAGGAGCATTTAATGGTTGAAATGAGAAAAGTAAAAGGGCAGAAAGGGAGCCAGAGAAGCAAGTCCTCCACTGGGCTGAGTCCCCAAAGTCAGAATTGTAAACAGTATGGAATTTCCAGTTTAACGTTTTCAAAGCTTCAGGTCTGAGTCACCCTAAAGTAGCTCTGAAGGACTGAGAAGAATACTAACCACTACCTTCAAATGCAGTTCTCTCCCATTCAGCTTTTGGTAAGAGCAATGAGAGGCCTTTGAAAGTCATAAGCTTTCTATTTTCTCCCCATAAACCCCCCATACAGACAGTTACAAGAGCAAGTCGTAGATAACCAACAAAATCCTAGCTACCCTCTGAATGAAATTTGCTCCTTCTTCCTGTATCAATATTAAATATTTAATATTTATATATTATAAATAATTATATATATAATTATATATATATTATGTAATATAAATATAGGAAGTTTATAATTTCAGAGCATAAAAATTAACTTTCATTATAATTCTTATTTGTACTGTATGTTGTTAATAAGTTTAGAGTAGAAAAATTAACTTTCTTTATAATTTCTTTATAATTCATATATATAATAAACCTCAAATTGTAATGTTTATGTGGTTAGCTGCAAGGTACCTAAAGTTTTATACATTTATAATTTATACTTTCAAAGTGTTTAAGTGTCTTTTAATTGTAGAGGGCCACTTTGTTGGAAGGGTGCAACCCAAAGTTCAATGGCTGACACTGACCTGTGTGGTGATGACTTGGAGCCCTAGGGAACTGGGATGTCCCTTCATTTATTATGATGCTGGCTGAGACACCTCACAATTTTCTGGCCTCTTGGTTCATAGTAACCTCGATTCTCTTTCCCTCGCTACAGAAACACAAGCTAGTTAGGATATACATGTTCCTCAGCATGCTGTGGCATCTTCATGCAAATGAAGTAGAAAGCAGAAAAAAGATCAACAGAAAATCTGGGCAAATTCATTTGGAGGCATCCAACTGATAGGCTTTTGCCCAAAAAAAAAAAAAAAAAAAAAAAAAAAAATCATTTTTTATTTGAGCAACACAGTATTGTCAATTCTCATGATTCAGATTCTTGTGATTGAAGAATGAATTTCTTCAGGGCCAGAAGAAAAGTGATTACATAAGAATATCAGCTTCCTTTTTTCACTCTAGTTATAAAAAAAAAAAATTGAAAACATCACCTGTATTTTAAATACTGAGAACAGTGATTATTATTTTTCAAAACTCATAGCTTTGTATGGTCGAATTTGCAATCCTGGATCTAATCTTGGTGCTTTTGCTTTTCTAGCTAAAGGGGAGACTCTCCTGCTGTAGAACTCCCTCACACCAAAAATGAGATTGGACCAAAATGTTATCATTCCCTTGGCTTTGGCTTAGGATGTTAACCATGATACAGCTATCGATCTGCAATGCTGCTTGTGGAAATGACAAACCAGACTTCTTGTAAGTGGTTGAGAGAGACCTTTTACACCATTAAATAACAATTTCTTAGAACTGCTAATATATTTAAGAAATGCTAACAACAGTAAATTAGAGCCGTATTTTCCACTTACCACTAAAACAGGAAGCGTATGTTCGAATGTCTTCAAGACACAAACTTCTAGGTAGGTTCTTATTTTAATCAGAGCCTTTTTGACCCTCTTCTTGCATATCAGAAATCTTGTGAAATAAAGCTTTTTGAACTTTTGGGTAATACAAGACCTAGATGCTCTACGCAGGCTGCAGCATTGCTAAGCTAGACATTTTTCACTACAGTGAAAAGTTTGGAACAGGGTGCGACCATGAGTTTATTATTGCAACATGGGAGCAGGTTTAATCCTCACAGTCCTAAAGAAATACTGGTCCAGTACGACCCTGAATTTCTATCTAAGCAAGTATGAATGGTGGATAACAACTGAGATAGTCTCCGAAATCAGAAAAAGAGCAAAAAGATGGGAGGCAGATGAAAATCACATCTATGTAAGTCTCAGTCTCCAGTATTTAACAACCACAGCAACCCAGAAACTAAAATGGAAAGTGTAGCATTAGTGGCACACTGATTCCAACTAGCCACAGCTATTTATTTTGAGAGAGAATATAGAAAGAGGAGAGAGGGATTTGTGAGGGAGCCGAGGGAGTGCTCTGTGTTTCACCATATCCTGTTTTGAACGGTTTCATTAGGCTTACCCTACAATTAATTTTAGGAACAGATCTTGCAGCACCCTAAGGATATCTACTCTTTCCTGGCTCTGTGCTCCAGAAGCTCACACTGAACTGATGATACTTCTAGACCATAAACTTTTTCCAAGCTCATCAATGGTCAATAAAGCAAACGATTTGCTGCATTCCAAAGTTCTAGATGATAGCATTAGTCTTGAATTGGACTGTTGGGGAGTTGGTAACACACCTTAGTAACTTGAGTTACTTCCTACTTAATGACCTATGATCTATTGATATTATTTCGGAGCTTAGCATGAGAAAAAATGAAACCTTTCAAGAAATTGTTTGCTTGACTCGCAGAAGGCCAGTGAATCCTACAAAACTGAAGTGCTAATGAAGAAAGCAAATTAAAAGCAGGGCATATACTATATGAAGGCCGAATGTAATTTTCATTAACAAGACTAAAACTCATAAACTATCTGTAAAGCACATTCAGTATATTGGAAAGACTAGAAGCAAATTTTTAAGTACAGAATCTACAGCTATTTCTTAGAATATTTTTTCCTAACAAAACTATTTCTAAAAAATAATAAAAGGTTGAATTGGATATGAGAGAAAATGTATCATCATCTGAGCTGAAGTTTTAAGTAGTTGGTTTTTTCTGGTACTGAATAAAACCAGGTTCCTAAAAATGAAGCTTGGGAACTGGTAACAGCAATGTCACTGATAGTACCAGCAATGGTAATTATCCTCTCCACTTGCAAGCATATCAAAATGATACCAGTGTTAGGAAAATAGGAGGGTGTCTGCTTCAATCTATCTGCTAATCTAGATGAAGGACCCTTCTTTGCTCAGAAATAATGGGACAGGAGAGGTGTGGATACACTTATATATGCAAAGAAGACTATTTATTTATATGGCCTGGGAAACAAGAAGTTAGGTGTGACAGGCTTGAGCAATGCCTATTATCATTTCTGCAGATAGCTTGCTACACTGAAATCAGTCCTGTGTTAATTATTTCCAAGGGTTTGATTGGGTGGCATTGCATGATAACTCCATTTTCAACTTTATACCCAAACCATTTTTGCAGTTCCAAAATAGATTCATCCCAAAGCACTTGACAGTTGTACAATGACAGGAAATGTACTTTAAGAAAATGATGAGGAAGAACACAAATGACACAGGAAGAGACAGGTGGCACTGATCAGTGGCACTGCACATGGTATGCTTGTTCTGTATTGATAAATTATGAGAAGTCTGATGCATACCAATATCTGAACATGGTTAGATTGGTAACTGAAAATAACAATAATTGTTTCATCTCCATTTATTCATCTTTTTTGAAGCAGCAGAAGAAAAAACTTGCTGGGTGGCTCAACTAATTAATTTATATAGATGCAGATTTCTCAATGACTTGGAACTACAGCTATTTCTTGGATGTGAGCTACTTTCACATTTTAGGCACAAGTACATCTTAGCATAGCTAAGATTTACTATTGCTGACAGTCAATAATTTCCTTATATCCTCAGCTTGTGAGCTACCCAAAGGTAGCTCTAGACTACCCAAAGGAACATTATTATGCAAGAAATCATATACTAACACTAATTTGACATATTTTTAAAACCATATGTATAAAATGGTCAGTCAGGAAATACAATTTCTGTCTGCATCTTCACCAAGCTTTCATAAGACAAACATAACTCAAACATAGAGACTTTTTTTTATTTACAGTAATTACTATTGGATTACTTCTAGAATTTTTGATGCTCAGAACTATGTATAAGATTACAGGATTTGATGTCACATTTTTAAAAGATCACCATCTAAACGATCATCTGTATGACAGTGCAAATCTTGTCATACAAATGCAGCAATTAGAACCACAGAGGAAAGAATAATTGAAGAAAATGTTTTTGTTATGGCCTTCTTTCTCAGAGAAGCATTCCGTTCTCACCACAATAACAATGACTTTTTAGAAAAAATATAGAAACAAAATAACAATTACAACAGAGTAGTCCAAGAAAGACAGCATCCAGAAAAAAAAAAATCCAGAAAAAAAGCTCATACATTAGAGATTTTGGGAACAATGCTATCATTGTTACCTGGTTACTTCTGATAAATTAGTTATGCTAGCTTCATTGTTTTAAAATAAACAATCACCAGTAGAATCTTTAGCCTTATAAATCAAGGAGATTTGTAAAGGTGTACCTACTCCTAAAAGCATCAGCAACTTAACTTGAGCTTAATTAAATAAGAATTTAGTAAAGAGATATTGATAATTGCAGTAGAAAGAATGTGAATGTGATCACCTAAAGGCATTCCTTTTCTCTCCCGTCCTGAGAAGTCCTGAAGTTGTTGAAGAATTTACCTGAAAATTGAAAAAATCTCCCTTACGACCTAGTCTGCCTGCCTTGGATTGGATGAAGGAAATATGTTTTGTAAAGTCGACTGTAGATTAAAAAGTCCAAATACCACAGACGGAGCAAAAACATTTTGAAAAATTTGTCCGACAAACCCAACATGCGTCACTGTCAAGTAACACTTCTGACAAAAATTTAATGAGGAGATTTTAATGATCCAAGATGGAATCTGAGAATGTGAACTGTAATCCAGAATAGGCAACTGATTAGGACAGCTGGATCTCAGACTCGGGCAGTCCTCCTGATTCTAAGCAAAGTCTGGGTGCACCTGTATTAATGCTATAGTTCAGACCAAGAGTACACTTTCACATCACTCCTGAAGCACTTGTATTCTTTATTTTAGCAAAATCTATCTTATTCCTCATTTTTCAAGGTCCTTCACAGCTCTCATTCTAGTGCACCTAGCCTTGGCAATAACTATACTGTGCCTCATTCTGCCTGATCCACAATGTCCTTATTTATGCTGAGTCAGCATCTCTCACTAACTGTTCACTCCTCTTTCTTTTATTAAGAGATAGCTGTCATACCATATTGAGAAGGAATCTTCTAAGCGTAAGTTAAATAAATTTTTAGTGGTAATCTTTTTTCAGATTTTGTGTAAGTGTAAATGACTTTTCAAATATTTGAGAGTCTGGAAGTTGCTTCATTCATTGATCTAAAATAGCTTGACTTTGGTGACTTAGACACAGAGCAAAAAATTTCTCTCATGTTTCTTTGCAGAAGGCTATTGATGAGCTACAGTGAGTGGGTAACATGGAAATGCTGCATGTATCTATTGGGCTAAACTCCTACTAGACTAACTAATTTAAAGACGTTTTAATTTCACTGGATAATGAACTAATATTTTCAAGCACTTAGACTCCTTAAATTTGTAAAAATAAAAAGACATCTATTAAATAAATAAAAAATTATGTTTGCGATCGGAAGTAGTAAGCTTACTGGAGCAAGCGTTATGACTGCTTATGCCATCATACTCAACACAAGAACACCTTCTTGGGGCTTCTAGATATTGCCTTAATACAAATATATTAATATCCCGATAGGAACTTGGAAGGCACAAGAGAAGCCCACAAAGAAACTATTTAACTATGGCCTTTCTCAGTAGAACCAGCTGATCTTTATTGTTTAATATTCAAAGGTCTCCTCCAGATGTGCCAGGACTGGGACGTGTGTCTTGGGACTCAGGACTTGTCAGTCAATCAGAGTCTAGAGAGTTTCAAAGGTATTCCCTGACTGTTCCCAAGTCCTTCCTTTCACTCTGCATAGCAGTGAGAAGCCACCACAGGATGTGTTCTCACGATGCTATGTCACCAGGGTTGCACTGAGTTTTCACTTTCAAAGGAAAAAGCAGGTGAAGTCCCACTCTTTCAGCAGCTAACACTATAAGGAATACTCAGGTAACAATTTCTGTTCAGTATTCTTAACATTTTTTCATGGTGAATTTGAAATCTCTCTACTATAAGGAAAAAAACCAACTTACTTTCTATAAAGAGTCAGCTCCCCAGAGCTGGAACAATGTCTTCCATTTTGTTTCAAAATACTAAGCATGCCTGGAATCATATCTGAAATAAATAGTTATAAGTGCAGTATATTTAGTATAGCTACGTTTTCAGGCACATCTATACTCACCAGTCTGCAACTGTTTGATTGGGATAGAGTCTGTTAACGCCTACCAACATCATCCCCAGAATGCCCACCAATTCATCCTCAAAACAAAAGCATCTGGCTTCTGTTTGGCATTCCCATTGCATGGCAATAGACAGAAGTGCAGTAATGGATAAAATTTGTAATGGATAAAGCCTCAGAACAGCTAATATATCATACATGCTTTGGTAGTGCAAGTAGCTATAAAGCCTGATTTGCAAAGACTGCTCATTACAGATAGCATAGTCAGTCAAAGGACCTAGAGGCTGAAGACAACACATTTCTACTGAGGCCTCTTAACCTTTCCTTTTTGACCTTTATTTTTTTTTCTTCACTCTTAATCACTTTCCTACAACATCACTGACTCCTCCATCAGACAGAACATGGTCTGCCTGTGTGAGCTGTGGCTTATACCAACTTCCTGGCTTGCAAAGTCAGTTTATAAACCTTCATGTCCTTCTGGCAACACTTTCAATCCTGAGGCTTGATTAACACACCAGGCCTTGGCATATCTAAAATTCTCCATCCTATAGACCAAGCCAGAGATGACATAATTTTTACTAGACTACGGAATCTTTGTTTTCTCAAGTACTCGACTGTCAGGTACTTTGGTCTCCTATGTAGTATTCAAGGTATGGCAAAATGAGTGACATATCAACAATGACATGTGATTTCCTAGATGAAGTAATAACATGAGAATACACACAACTCCTAGTATTTTGAGGAGGAGAATCTGTTTTGGAGGGCAGTGGGAATGGAATATACAAAGAAGTCCAATTCCTATCATTATTTCATTATCACGTAACCCTGGGTATAAGGGGCACACAGAGACCCGAGCACAGAAGAAAATGCAGAAATGAACTGAAGACAGCATAGCAACAAAGAGCTCCAAACAGGTGAGGGACAGGCATATAAACAGAGCCTGTTTACAGGGAAGCATGATTCATAGGGTACCTTTCTGTGAAATGGAAGAAAGGAGTCCCTGGTGTGTATGCAAGCCATTCAGTTTACAAGACCGGTGAAGTGCACGTGCTCTATACATTGGATAAATACAGCTGCCCTCAAGATAACACATTTTTCTGAAATAAATAAATAAACCACTTCACACTAGTAGTATTCCCTTCCATATACTACTCATGAAAATGCTTTGAACTCAGAGTTTACTTAATTACAAATACCTAGCTAGTTAACTAAGGCAAAGATCATGAGTTTTTGAAGTGGTCACTCTTGTCATTCCGTCTAATTGTCCCCTTGTCTCTTGCTATTAGTCATGATGTTAAGCCTAAATGTAAGATTATCACCTTTTGGAGGCAGAGACCAAGTATTATGTCTTTGAAGCACAATGAATCCTAATTAGGTATAATCAATAATAATTATAGTTATGTAATGGAAAATAGGAAGGTGAGGAAAAGGAAATGGCTGAGATCATAATAATTACTTTGTATTAGGACCGATAGGGAAAACTAGTGTGAGAAGCTGGCCACCCGAGGAAACAGATACCTATTTATTTGGGTTTTCCTTAGAGTTGAAATAGCTGAGTTAAAGTGTGCTAAGTGTCACACTAAACATGATTCATAACTTTAACAAGCTCTGGAAGTGAAGCTGTACTTTCTTTCTACTTGAGGTACGTGTATCTCTGAGGGTTTTGCTGTGGTAACCTCTTTGGAATGCAGCAATTACCACCTATGTGGCAAATTGGAAGTGTTACATTCCTCTGCTAGTAATCCACTCCTCCATTTAGCCAGAGGACAGGGAGGAGAAGGAGGTGACTCTAATGGAGGGAACAGTCAGAGCCACAGAGTATTCTACTGGAAGGGCAAAGAAGCACTAGGCATTAACCTCACAATATAATATTTAAAAGCCCTCCACATGGAGTGTGAAAGTCCTGTATACCAATGAGATGCAAGATAATTTGGACAAAAATGGAAATTGAGCTCCATGACACTTCTGATCTAATGCTTTATGTTCCTACTGACCACTGAACTCTGGCACTCCCAGAAATGTTGCTCAATGCTATCTTGCTAACACAAGATAGGTTTTTTTTTGTTTGTTTTCTGGCAGGCTCACAGTTAAATACTATACACCCAAATGATAATTTCATGCTACAGCTATTTTTTTGCTTTCCAGTCCAAGGAGAAGTTACACTACAGCTGTGTAATGGTATCAGCATATATAAATATATACATATGTAAATAAATAAATATCGGCATGTATCAGCATAATGCTACCATTTCAGGACTCAAGTTTTACAAGTAAAATAATGTTTTATCTCCCAAATAGTTGTGGATAAAAGGCAGAGTTTCAGAATAGATATGTACTTTAATGGAAGAGAAAGTAGTGCTGCACAGACATAAGCTGCTTAAGTTATTTTAAGAACCACTGTGTTATTCTGAACAAGATGGGAGAGCAGCAAGAATTTCACGCAAACTAGTGTTCTTCCTAGTCCGGTTAAAGAAAAAAAAAAAAACCAACACAAAAAACCAAAACCACAAAAAACATATAAATCTCAGTCTTCTGGTTGCAGTTCAACAACCTTATGCAATCTCCAAGACCAATCACAGGTGCTCTTAGTTCTCTGCCTAATTTGACACCTATGTTCTAATTACCATAAAAAAAATCCTGTCAAATCCATGTTTTCTCAGTTGTCTTTATTACTGTTGGCCCATATCCAATTCTTATGCTAACAAAGTAGTACTCATGTTAAATTTAAAAGCATATTCTGTATTTGCTTTCCATATTGCACAAATTCCTGCTCTTGCTACAACCTGTAGACTCATAGTAATGCTAAACACAGCACTTTGAAGACCCAAAAATATCAGATTCAGTTGTGAGTGGGTGTAAGATGACACAGCGTTCTGCAGTTTTTATTAGTGAAGATAAATGGTAGTAAGATGGTGATGAATACTCTTAGTAGTAAGTAGTGTAAAGCAGGCTTTTTAGTGCAGTGCTGGATTGTGCTCTGAGTGCAGGTCATAGGCCACTACTACTTCACTGGGATTTTTTTGCTATGATGGTTCCACAGAGAACCTGCTGACCATTAAGGCTGTTGTTGGTACAGGGTCTCTGACAGCTGTGCTGGACCTGTTGTGACTGGACATACAGAAAGCCAGGGTAATAAGTTAGTGTGTGGCATGTCTGGCAAATATAACTTTTAAGGCCTCTTATTCTTTCAGCATTTTTTCGTATTTTTGCTCTGCACTAAGAATCTACTGCCCAGCCTTCTTTGGGCCATCAGATCACTACGATCAGGTAGAGTTCCTGTTCATGAGGACTGGCAAATTAATCTTCTTGAGTTCCTCCAATCTGATGTTCCATCTATTAAATGGATTCCTTACAGAATGCATTATTTTTGCAATAAATTTGAATGTAATTATAATATATAACCATCCTTATGGAGAAGTATTCATTTACTAGAATCCATTAATTTGAAGACTTTCAAGCTTAGTATCATGTTACCCACCGTGTGAAAGACAGACTATTTGTTAACATCACCCTTTCACAAAAGAATAGCATCCTTGTAGCAACTGTAATTATAGAGAAACAGGAATATAAATATCCTTAATACATCTTTTAATGAGGTTTAGCAAGTGAAAATATTTTGGAGAGTCAACTCAAGGTCAGATGTCTAAGGACCACGTGGCAGTGATTACCACCCTGCAGTGATTCACAGAGCACTGACTGAGAATTTCTGCAGTAACTCAAGAAAATACATTATACTATACGCTATAGCTGCATACTCATACTATTATTTGTACTACTGATACATAAATATGTCTTTGCGTGTCTGCTTTAAAAGGGTTAAACCTCATCTACATCCACAGTGTAAGATATTAATTAGATACTTGAATCTAGGTCACTGTGTATAGCTTTCAACATTAATTCAAATGAAGTAATACAAGTGGGAATAAAGAGAGAACAGAAGTGAAAAACAGCATAGGAAAAGGGAAAAAAGGAAAATACAAACACATCTCAGGTCAGAAAAAGTAGCTGAGGAAGAACATACATCTCATAACTAGCTAGTCCACAGGATTTAGCTGTGGAGCCAGATACTTTCAGCTTCACATCTAAGTTCACAGAAAGACAAGTTTCATCTTTAATTAAGGAATCTCTTATTTTTACATTTCTAATGCTTTCTCCATCAATGTGAAAGTAAAACAAAGTCAGGAGTGTGTGGCTTCCAGTAATAGTAATAGAAATCGGTGTTTTTATCATAGTCTGTAAACCTGTGGTCTACACATCCAAAGATCTAAATTATGGAATAATCTTTTAAAAGATCATTCAGCCTGTATTAAAGTAATATATAGATACAACTTTCATATATCAGTTCCTCACATGCCATGTAATTTTCTACAGAATGTAGCATGGTGAATAACATCTCCAAAGGCATTCAATGGATATTTGAGCTGTTTCATTATATAAAGCCGTATGATATCCAAAGAAAGACCTGTCCTGGACTTTTGGAAACTTTGTGACACATTTCAGAACTCAATTTGGAGATCATGCCTGAAACGGAGCCCAGAAAGCTGTGTACAGTTAGGTCACAGATGAGCATAGGCTGTGAGGTTTCCTGATGGCTAAACATGATATGTTGTGACAGATGTGCGAGCAAAGGAGCTGTAAATTGTAGGAGATAAGGTGTTCTGTAAAACTAACTATTTAACTATAGGTAGTGCAATTTAAAGGCACGTATACAAGTGGAACTTCAGGCCTACTGCAAAGCATTGCGAGATTGGGCATGGTGTAAACTGCTGTATAGTCCCTGGCATATGTACAGTAGGATTACATATCAAGGACATATGGAGGGTGAATCCAAGGTCTTGCCACTTCTCATGACAGTCCTGATGATAGGGCAAATATAAGCAGCTCCTGATGAGTGCAGTGCTCAGACAAATGTTAGTGTTACTGGTACACTGTGGGGGTGATCTGAGCAGGCAGAATTAACACTGTATGGATGGGAAACTAATTCTTGACTTCCTGTTTTTAAACATCTGTGTTCTGCTGAACTTGACACTCTGTAAGAATGTTATCCACTACCAGTCACCCCTCATCAATATGTTAACAAGAAGAGGTTTTTTCTGTTAATAGTACCACCAGCAATGGAAGCAGCAATATTTAGAGATCACATCCAACAGCAGCAGCAATATCGATGGTTCTTTGCTTAGAAGATACCTGTTCAGCTAAGTAGGAGTTTGGCTAGCAGCATTCTTGTTATCAGCAGAAAACGATTACTGATTAACTGGGGAGGGCAGTGAAAATGATGGAGCAGGAAACCAAAATCAAAACTGTCCAAAAAGAAGTGTGTTAACCAGCTAGCACTAGCTGTCATCCACTTCCACATGTCCTGAAGCTACCAAAAGTTCTCAGGATACAGCAGTCACAATTTTCCAAGAAAGGAAGTTTAGGCCACAGAGACACCTACATACTATGCAAATGTCTCTTCAGTTAATTCAGAGCAATCCTTAAATTCTTAGCATTGGAAAACAGACTAGTGCGAGTGGTGTGTACTAGATACTGTCACAACTGTTTAGTATTTCAAAGCATCCTCATGTCTGAGTTTCACGCCAAAATTGTAATGTAATACAATACTTAATAAAGCATTAATACTAAAAAATGCTAAAGATGATGTAGTATCCTTGACTTCTACTGCTTTCACCCATGTTTGAAAACATACATACATCAAACGTATATACGTGTTGAAAGAGTATATTTATTAGCAGTACATTGAGTATATAATTATAGCAAATTACATAGAGAACGCTGAGAATTAACTTTATGAGACAAAAGTTACTATTATAGTAATTACTATTATGAGTTACTTTTGTATATGACATCAAAAAACTTTAAAATGTGAAGTTCAAGCACGTAAAACCTTAAGAGTCTGATGTAGTACTTATGTTTCCAGTGATTTTGATGATTTCTGGGTGAAATTCACAGTAGTATTTTAGCTATACTGAAGAAGGGTGAAGTGAAGGATGGCGAAATTGAGAGTCCCCTTTAAGACACCATAGTGAACTGGCTGAAGAGCTAGAAATAGGGCTGACAAAATAATGCAGAATTTTTACTGCAGTCAGGTGGAAAATGTTTTTTCAGCCTCTACAGGAGTTCTTTTTCCCCTGAGATTTCCATATAAAAAAAGTACCTATTTTTCAAAAGTGAAAACCAGATGACAATTGAAATAAGTTTGGAAATGCATCCATAGTTACAATTAGTTCCTCAAGCCACTCTTCCCTTCTGTGGTCCAGAATTCCTAATCAGACTACTATTCCATTGTCGTATAATATCACTAGAACCCTATGACTGTGATGCCTGCTAGGACATACTATGCAGTTGAGGAGACAGAAAAATAGGACATAATGTACTTAGGAGTACAAATCTCACCAGGCAGTTGGCAGTATTTCCAAATCAAACTACATTTTGACCACCACTATCTCCTCCTCCTCCATCTTCCAGGATCTGGAAATATTGTCCATGGACAGCTGTGTCCAACAAAGGGACTCTTCAATTCTTACATTTATTAACATTATGATAACAGACTGCAGATTACCTTTGTTGTACAGCCTCAGCCCATACATTAATGGACACTCCATGAAAACTTGTTCTTCATTTTACTGACTTTTTCTTGAGTCTCACACATGAATTATTTTATTCCAGGATGAATGGTGTGCTTCCTGTTGAAGAAAACAGTATTCTTTTATTTGCTTACAGTATAAGTAAAACTAGAAAAAAAACCCCTAAATTAACTTCTACCCATATTAAAAAAATAAATCTCAATTTTTAAATTGTTGAAAAAAGTTTCTTTGCAAAGGTTTCTCATAAACTGTAATCCAAGTCCCCACTTTTTGCATTCAGCTGCCTCATCTCAGAATTAATCTATTAAAAAAATAAGATAAAAGTGATTACTCCAAAGCAACATTAATACAGGTAGTTTAAGCAACCTCAGTTTAGTAATTTCAGTGAGATTATACAGGATTACAGAATCCAAAATTGATACAGTTGAAGAGTTAAATATTAAAAGCTAATTTACTTGCCAAAATCTGATGAAAGGCTTTGTAGCATGAAAACAATTAAAAAGCAGATCTCTTGTTAGTCTAACAGAAACTGTGTTAAATTGTTTTTCTTTTATACAACATGACTATGGTAAGCTAAGATGTTACTGTACCGTTAAAAAACACAAATAACGCTTAAAATAAAATGCCTGTTCTTTTTCAAAACTTCTACAACATAATAAACTTGTGTTATAACACTGTTGAACAGTAGGCCATTAAATTACATTTGATCATTTTTTCAGAAGAGGAGCATGAAAAATCAAGGCAAACGGTACAACCTAGAAAATATTCTCATTTATTCCAAAAATGACAAACAAAATTTGAAGAAAAAAAGAAGAATGTTGGCAGTGTTCCTGAATCCTTGCTCCACTGTGCATCAGACACTGTCTTTTAAAGAATCTCTCCAACTCTGAACAGCTTCCTCCTCCTGCCTTCCTAAAAGACTGAAAGACAGGGTCATACAGCCATCCAGTAGGCCCAGACTAACGTTAAACTGCAGCTTCCCCCTCTCCATCATTTTTGTTGTTCTACAGCATGCAGCCACACAAGACACCAGAACTCTCTCTCTTTCCTGCCTCCTCCCTTTGAAACACTCCACAGCTGAGGAAACATCCTCCTTGTCTCTCTTTGGTGTCCTCACAGAAGTTCTTCTCCCTTTCTTTCATATCCTGCCCTTAACCATCACTATATCTCTGACTTTCCTGAAGGATTCACTAGCCACCAAGCAGTAGGTTGCTCTCCAGACAATCAGTCTGAAGTTAAAATTGAAACACTGAAGCAGGGACTGTAACACAGAGAGGTTCTGCCTTCCAAGAGATTCTCTTTCAAACAGCAATACTGCGGCTCCCCCTCTCAACAAATATTTAAGTGCTTTATAATTTGAACTCTGGCAGCAGACATAGAAACACCCACTCCTCGCAATTAAATGGGGCCTTTTATGTTAAATGAGATAAGGGAGAAGGATAGGAAGCAGGATGACACTTAACAACATTCAGTTTAGAACAATTACTTCATCACTGATAAAAAGTATGTGCTAAAATTTGGAAGAAAGGTTTAATTACCTGACTGAAGGCTTCTTATCTCAGCTACTAAACTAATAAACATATACTTTTTGACTATTATAACTTTCAAACTTCTCTAGTCAATCTTCCAGCACAGACAGAACAAAACTTTCTAACAACACAAGCACAAAATCTCCAAACCCTTCATGTTTTTAAGGAATTTTTACGCAAAGGTCAGCTTTGAAACCATGACAGAAACAATCAGATGAACACCTGTCTACTCCTACTAACGCATATACCTTATTATCAACTAGCTTTTATTTGCTTTTAATATTCTTGCAGAGAATGTTTTCTCCAATTTGATAAATCCAAAGTACAAAATTCTATCAGCTTTTTGGGAATGCAGCGGAATTTAAAGTCTGTTCTGTTAGATTCCCACAAAAGTACCGACTTTTTATTTCAAGGAAGGCAAAAACCCCCTATGTATGACTATTTTAAAGAACCTATTGTGACAATGCATCCAATCACAGTGTAGGCTCCCTACCCTGGAACAAACAATAGTTTATAGCATTAATACTACTGATTTCTACTTTTAACGGCTGTTTGTAAAGGTGTATAAACTGTCTAAAGCCAAAATTATGCAAAAGTAAACCTGCAATTACTCATGGCATGAAAATTAAATTACTCTATATTTACTCTGATCCAGCTGATAACAGAATCTGGTGCTTAAATTTAAGTGAATGGTGCCTGGAGGCCTTGGGAAAAGCTCTGGAGTAACCTAACTGTACCAAATGCACCAATATGGCCCCCAGAGGCCAGGGGAGGACCTGGAGCAGTAGTAGCCAGACAGCCCTTACAAGAAAACAAAACCACCTCCTTAACAGCTGTCACAGTAGGTCTGATTATAGGCTTTACAAACTACAAAATTATCTGGAAAATGTGGTGTTCCCACCCAGCTTCAGCAACTGGAATAACTGCTAGAAAATGTAGCCTGTTAAAAACATGTAAAGCTGATGGCTAGAACTTAAAGCTGTAGGACAGATGCACCTGGATTTTTTCAGCTACAGATTCCATATTTTTTCTTTTGTGTTGTATTTTATATAAAGCTGTTTTGAGCCACTTAAAACGATCTACCATTTCATATCACTCTTTTTATTCTTTTTTCTTATCATGTCTCAGTGCCCAAGTCCATCTTGATTTCTTCCTACTGCTGGTATTCTTATCTAGACTTCTCCATTACTGGCTTTCATTCCTAGAGTACAGCCTTACAATTACCTTTAACTAACAATATCACAACATAAATCTCAGGCATATGAATCTTTCATATTCTATGAGAACAAAGGCATTCAAAGCAAACTCTGGCAACTAAATCTAAGCACTACACAGTTTTCCTGAGTCCCAAATTATTAATTTTCAATTATAGTTTCATCATTTTTAGCCTCACTGTTTGCAATTGGTTGTCCTAGAAAAACACTGTGTGCACACCGAATGCCATTAAAAAAATCCTTAACAAATAACAAAACACTTAAGTTAAAATAACCACAGTTATAGTGAAAGATTGCCCAGGCAGAATTATTTTCAGTTTTCACATTAAGTTTATGTGTAGATAAATAAAACATACAAGGAGACAGATACATGTGAGCAATTACAGAATCATTAGATGAACTACAACACAAATAATAAATAAATGCCTAACATACACCTCGTTTCATATCCTAGTATTTCCCATTCTTTAGGAGATAAATAGATTCTTGAACTTCACAATAAAACAGATAAACAGATTCCTGAACTTTTTAATACTGAAATCTACTCATTAGCTTCAATTATCACTTTAAAACACCAAACTGTCAAAGATGTATTCCCTTCCTCTTTCCCTACATGGGAATATATTACCAAAACATTTTCTAAATATCTAAAAAAATTACTGCGATTTTGACCTGCGGGAATGGAGACTTCAGCCATTCGAACACAGACAAGCGAGTGTGGCCATACAGAAATACACAGACTTTCTCAGAAGGAAGAACCGGAGAACTGAATCGCCCAGCCTAGTCTTAGCGTGAGCCTGAACAACGGAAGGCGGCGAACTGGCGCCACCCTCTGCTATAAAGCTGGTAATGTTAATTTTTCAGCTATGATAAAAAGTTGCATTATTCTTACCCGATCTATCATCCCCAGCTTTCTACTGAGATGTTTACCTCCAGCCAGCCCACAGTGCTAGTCTCTATGTTACCATACATTCAAGTCAGATCTTTTCTAACATGTCACCCATGATGTTTAAATCAATCATTCACAACCACAAAACTTACATACCAACTTATTTCAAAATTCTACTCCAAACTCCTTAGGCATAATACTACAAAACATCTCAACAATAGTTAACCTACTAATGCCCTCCAATGACTGCTCTTGCTAAGACAATATTACCTCATTATTTTGCTACTCTTCAGGGTGTTATGCAAGTAGCTGCAGGCCTTACTTTTGCATTTGGAACCAATTTTTTGTTACATATTATTAGAGCAGAAACCACTCTCCAGGTTTAGGCTGTATGTAGGACCCTTATAGACAATGGCCATAAGAACAATTACAAAGAAATTTAAAAAACAGCTCCTAAACGTACCCCACAAAAGAGCATTGTTCATTTTGTAGAAACTTTTCCCTTGAGATGTCACTTGCAAGAAATAAATCTATCTTTCAGCTTTCCTGAATTTTATATGTGATTGTGACTCTAAAAACACTTTAAAAAAAAGACTTCCACTATTATCATTTAACCCCACTTTAGAGCATCATGCTCTAAAATAACTGTACTTACAAGTCTGTGAGTCCTAAGTGACTGCAAATATATTTCTTCCTTTAGAACTGATTAGAAGACATCATCTTACATTTCTCATCACTACACAAAATTAGGCTCCAGTTTATTTGCCAAAGTCAGACTTAGAACTCAGAAATATAGGACTCCATGTTTGTTAGAAAATTTAATACAAGGAACTTACCTCTAATAGTACTTGGAGCCCGGGTCATCCAACTTAAGACCCTTGCCAGGCTGCAGCAAAATTCTCTTTCATGGCCAGCTTTCATTCTCATTGCAAAAAGGCACTACAGGGAGAATACTGTCTCCATCTGAAGTTGTACTGAGATATTGCTGTGGCACACACATGGACACACGGAAGGGTAGTGCTCCTGGGTCTCACAAATTACATAAGCTTACATGACTTGAGGTAAACAATTTTACTATTTGTCAAATATAGTCAATGATACCAAACTTCATCTGTATAGTRCTCTGAGATTATCATACACGGTGAACAGCCACCTGTGGATGAAAGGTGGCTGTAGATCACACAAACATATCACAAAGAGATAAAGATTTCTGAAAGAAATGAATTCAAGGAGGCATTACACAATGAGACAAACACATCACAGGCAACAGGACTACGCAAGTGCCTACAGAAAGTCAAGAGACTGCAACAGCACAGACTGCTAATAGTGCCACCTGACTAACCACTAGAACACGGTTTTCTTTGTATATTGCTCTCAGGTTCATTTTCCTACCATCACAACTGCTGGCAAGTTTGTGTGCTAATTCTGCTTTGGAATTTGACCCTGTGAGAAATAGTGATTACTGAAACACATAACAAAGAAGTTGCACCTTGTTCAGGATTGTACATGCTGCTCATGCTCTGAAATCAACATTCCCTTTCCCCATTTTAAATGGACATTGCTCCACTTAGATAGCTGCACTTTTATGCAAAACTCAGAACTAGGAACCCTCTGCTTTAATTTAGTAAGCACCTTCTGTGAAATATCAAACGCACAGGTAAGTCTCTCAGACTGTGAGTAACTCTCTGGGTTGAGCTCTCCCTCATGCTGCTACATTAAAATGACAGGTGTATAAGCTCTGAAATTTGCACAACCACCCAAATACTCATAAGCAAATCCATTTTCCTTCTTACTGTTTACAGGCACATTTAAAAAAAAAAAAGTTTTCTGTCAATCAGGGCAAGTTTCACCTATTTTCCTGACAGAGGTGGAGCTCACCTATAACGAAACGCTCGTTACTCCGGACAGTGCTGCACCCACCATTGGTGTTGAACAACTCCCCACGCAGTTTTATGAGACTTCTCCTAATGACTTGGCTCATTACACTCTAGCAGGGTTGTGTTTTGCCGGAAGAGGCACTGTGCTACCCTGTGGCTGGAAGGGAAGATACATGGCCTGTACCTACAAAGGGACGTTTACTCAGGAAGGTGTCCTGTTTTTGGCTGGGATAGAGTTAATTTTCTTCCTAGTAGCTGGTATAGTGCTGTGTTTTGGATTTAGGATGAGAATAATGTTGAGTTCCAGCAGCCAAATGGCTCCCAAAGTACAGAGGTGATGGCAATTCTGAGTACAAATACCAGATCGATCTCACAACCAGTAATTTTATCMTACCATAAGCCAGTGTTACACAGTACAGCAAAGCGATAACCTTAATCCACCTCCCAGAGGTGATAAACAGCATATACGGCAAGTGAGGTGTTACATAATGCAACTCTGAGAACAAATACAACAACTTTGAGAGCAAATAAATAAACATTGTGACCAGTGACTACTAAACTAATATAACGAATGCTTATAACAAATTTGTTTTAACACGCTCCAGTCAGATCTGTCGTTATCTCAGCCCTTTGTGCCCTACATTGGGCGCCAAAAAGGACTGTTGTGGCTTAACCCAGCAGGCGGCCAAACACCACACAGTCACTTGCTCACTCCCCCCGGTCCCCCGGTGGGATGGGGGAGAGAATCGGGGGGGGGGGAAGTAAAATTTGTGGGTTCAGAAGGGAAAATAATAATAATACTAATGATAAAAGAATGTACAAAGTTAAGTATTGCACAATGCAATTGCTTACCACCTGCCAACCGATGCCCACCCAGTCCCTGAGCAGCAGTGACCCCCACCCCGGGCCAACTTCCCCCAGTTTATATACTGAGCATGATGTCATATGGTATGGAATACCCCTTTGGCCAGTTTGGGTCAGCTGTCCCAGCTATGCTCCCTCCCAGCTTCTTGTGCACCCGGCAGAGTATGGGAAGCTGAAAAGTCCTTGATTTAGTGTAAACACTACTTAGCAACAACTGAAAACATCAGCATGTTATCAACATTATTCTCATACTAAATCTAAAACACAGCACTATACCAGCTACTAGGAAGAAAATTAACTCTATCCCAGCTGAAACCAGGACAGAAAGTAACCCAAATAACCTTTTAAAAGTGAACTAACGCACAGTACGCAGTAGCCGCAGTAAATGCCAGACACAGTTAAAGGCTAGTTTGAGCACACGGTTATGATTAATTCCATCTCTACTAACCTGATCATCACCCACTTTCCCTGCTCCTCACGCCACTGCCGCTGAGGCGCACGCCGGCCCTGTGGCGCAGCTTCCCGCCCTCTGCCCGGCCGAGGGAGAAGGCGGCCAGCGAGCTGACCCGGCTCCCGCAGCTGCCGGGCCCAGCGGGCGAGGAGCGTGGGCACACACAGGCCTCACCTCCCCGAGCGGGCGCGTAGGCCCATAGCACACACACGGCGCTAACCCCCGCCCGTCCCGCCTCAGAAGAAGCGGTCCTGGCCCGGCAGCCTGCGCCCGCTCCGCAGGAAAGCAGTCCCGCGCTCCGCTCCTGTCAGCGGGGCGTTTCCCTTACCGGCCCCTCACCTTTCCCGCCGCTCAGCGCCGGGAGGGGCTGCGGCCCCGGGGGAGCCCCCTCAGGCCGCAGGGCAGCCGGCTTGGCCCTCGCCCCAGCCAGCAGCCACCTGGAAAGGGGAAGCCCTTCCTCAAGTGATGAGATTAGCTGTCTCTCTAGGGAGACCTACAATAACACGGCAATACAGGCAGCTCCCAAATTTCCTGACTAAAGATGTTTCCCAAGTTGCTATCTGCAATCTCAATAGGAGCTTTCAGCAGAAACCTGCCCGGTCACACTAACACTTCATCCAGTTATTCCTCCATTTAGCTGCTTGAGGTGCCATGAGGTTTCAGAGCTGGCAGCTCTAAGTTACCAGCTCCCTCCCTCCTTGGCAGCTCAGTGACCAGTCATTTCTGCATTTCCTTAACAATTTTTTAATAGGATATTTAATTAAAAGTATTATAGAATAATAGAAATTACTTTCTTAAAGGAAATGCTTAAATCCTAATTGTATAAAGCATGCAATGAAATGGGGTAGTTGCAAAACACGTTCTATCACAGTCACCTGTGCTGTGAGACTGATTTTACAAAGCAGCACTGGAAACTGAAATCCCTTCTCTATAGTGATAGAAATTTTGCACAGAAAGTTAACTAATAACTGTGTATCACTAGGTAAGCTATTAATCAGTATACCTTAGACCTGTTCACTTGGGGAATTTGCAATACCATGACTTAAAATTATATAATAATTATATAATAATTTATAGCAGAAGGGATATGCAGAGCTCTTCTAGCCCAATCCCACTCAAACCCAGCTGAGACAGCTGACATTGATACAAACATAAGAATCTGTGTATAGGGCTCAAGTTTATGGTTTTTTTTTGTTTGTTTGTTTTGTTTTTTTTTTTTTAATGAGTTGATTATTGTTGTTAGCACTTTTTGTTATCAATATCTGACCTGAGGAGTTCATGATCTCTCCGGTGTGTAAAACTGCCAAGAGAACAAGCATCATCATCTCTTAATGTTTGGCTTTTTTCCAAACCACCACATGAAAAGGTTAACTCTGTATGAATTAAAGAATTTTATTTTGTGCATTTCAGAAATAAATGAATAATGACATTTTCTAAAATCAGTTGTTGCTGTGCTAGACAGACACATGTAAAACTCATCTTTCCATTTTACAATACAACATGCAGTGTGAGAATGATACATTATTTTCATTGAATTCTCAAGTTAATCATCTTTGAATAAATCAAGAGCTATTAACTGTACGAACACTGGTAACAGTCAAAATTATTTCAATTGGGAGGAAGGGAAAAAAAAAAAAAAAGATGTCTCAATACCCTATAGATCAAGAAACAGCAAGTGGAACACAATGGATTCACAGTTCTTACTAAGTTCTTTAGGTTATTTCTAAAACATATTAGTTTATTTCTAAAACACTTTTTACTGATTATAACTTTGCATTACTAGAAGTTTTTGAGTGTATAATATAAATGATACTAATGAATGAAAATACAGTTCAGGATCAGTCAATGTAAGTCAGCTATTTTTAGGGGATGATGACTTCGGTATAGAGTTTACTATATGAATACCAGCTCATGTAAGTGTTAGATTTAACATTGCTTTCTTCCCTCTTCATTTTTAAACTGTCTGGCTCAACCAAGTGTTGAGTAGCTTTGTGATAAAAAAA